>VFFE01004659.1:275427-421240 GCA_008921705.1 Burhinus oedicnemus | reverse complement strand
GCCCTCCGCCTTTGGCAGGCTGACCTGCACGTGGGGAGCTTTGACTTTGGGCAGCTTGACACTGGGCATCTTGACGTCAGGCATCTTGAATCGACCTTTCTCGCCGTCTCCTCCGGCAGCCGTCTCAACGGTCACCTCCACGCTGGGCGCTTGGATCTCGGCCGTGGGCAGGGTCACGTCGACTTCGGCGGTTCCCGAGGGCACCGTCACTTGGGGCTCCTTAAGGCTGACGTCCACATCAGCGGCCACGGTGCCCTTGGCCTCTCTGCTGCTGGACCAGCCGAAGGAAGGCATGCCAAACTTGGGCATCTTGAACTTGCCGTCCTTGGTCTTCGCGGCCTCCTTCTCTGGGGCTTTTGCTTCCCCTTCGAGGGTGAGGGCCGCCTCGGGGGCCTGCAGGTCGACGCTGGCCTTTGGAAGGGTGACGTCGACGGATGGGAGGCTGATGTCCACCTTGGGAGCTTTGATGTCAGCCTTGGGCATTTTGAGGGAGGGCTTCTCCAGCTTCCAGTCGGCCCCTTCAGTTTTGGCACCGGGGACGTCGGCTTTGAGGCCCAGCACGGGGCCCTCCCCTGCAGCTGTCACGGTGGCGGAGGGGAGGTCGACCTCTGCGGTGGGCAGGCTGACCTCGCCTTCGAGCCCTTCCGCCTTGGGAGGCGACACTCCAAATTTGGGCTTGTCGAACTTGGGCATCTTGAACTTCCCTTTCAGGCCCGCAGTTTCCAGCTCGGCTCCGTCAAGCGCGCCTTCGCCAGAGGGCACTTTGAGGTCTATCTCGGGCGCCTGGGCTCGAGGGAGCCTTCGACGGAGGGCGGCTTGATGTCGGGGGCCGCAATGCTGACGGTGCCGGCCTTGAGGTCTGCCTCTGGCAGGCTGGCGTCGGCTTTGTGCAGGCTGACGTCTGCGTCCAGCTTGGGAGCCTTGACGGTGGGCTTGGAGAAGACCACGCTGGGCACCTTGACTTTCGGCATGTGTATTTTCATGCCAGCACCCTCAAGTTTGCCGGCAGACGCCTCCAGGCCACCTTCGGCCCCGGGGCCCTGCAGGCTGAGGTCGCCCTCCGGGACTTCGGCCTGGGCTTTGGGCAGCGAGCCCTCCGCCTTTGGCAGGCTGACCTGCACGTGGGGAGCTTTGACTTTGGGCAGCTTGACACTGGGCATCTTGACGTCAGGCATCTTGAATCGACCTTTCTCGCCGTCTCCTCCGGCAGCCGTCTCGACGGTCACCTCCACGCTGGGCGCTTGGATCTCGGCCGTGGGCAGGGTCACGTCGACTTCGGCGGTTCCCGAGGGCACCGTCACTTGGGGCTCCTTAAGGCTGACGTCCACATCAGCGGCCACGGTGCCCTTGGCCTCTCTGCTGCTGGACCAGCCGAAGGAAGGCATGCCAAACTTGGGCATCTTGAACTTGCCGTCCTTGGTCTTCGCGGCCTCCTTCTCTGGGGCTTTTGCTTCCCCTTCGAGGGTGAGGGCCGCCTCGGGGGCCTGCAGGTCGACGCTGGCCTTTGGAAGGGTGACGTCGACGGATGGGAGGCTGATGTCCACCTTGGGAGCTTTGATGTCAGCCTTGGGCATTTTGAGGGAGGGCTTCTCCAGCTTCCAGTCGGCCCCTTCAGTTTTGGCACCGGGGACGTCGGCTTTGAGGCCCAACACGGGGCCGTCTTCTGCGGCCGTCACAGTGTGAGAGATCTCTTCTGTTTTCTTTGATGGCATACTGACTTCAATTTTTTGTATTTCCGTATCAGGTTTTGTAATCAGGATTTCTTTTTCTTTCTCTGTCAAAGTAGTCTTCTTTAATGGCGTTTTTACAGTTATATCATTTACAATTTGTAGCTGTCCTTCCAGCACTTTTTTAATATCCTTTTCATTTATTTTTTCTTTGGAGAGTCCAATTTCATTTTCCGTGCTTGGAATCTTCATGTCTTCTGCTGATACACTTATATCTGCCATTGCCTCTGGTTCTAGGCATGGTACTGTTTCTTCCTGTTTCACTTTTTTTTCTCTGTCGCCTAACTGACTTTCGTTTTGCCCTGTCTCGTCCTTTGTAGTTGCCCAGGTAAATGTAGGTAATTTAAGCTTTGGCAGTCTGAATTTGCTTTCTTTTCCTTCTGTATCCTTTTCTCCTGTCTTTATGTCAATGTCCATCTTCAAGTTTTTATCACTTGATGGCATGCCATCTTCTTCTGTCTGTGTCTTTTTAACACTATCTACTGATTCAACTATCCTTTCTTCTCTTGATATTTTTATGTCAGCTTTTGGTGTCTTGACCATTTTGAAAGATGGCGTTTGTATTTTCCAGTTAGATACTTCTGATTCTGCATCAGGCATGTGAGCTTTCACATCCAAATTCCTACCATCCTCCGACCTTGTATCATCTGTTTTTTCGGGTACTGCATGTGGAACATCACTTCGCATTTCGGTGTTTTCAGTCTCTGGCTCATTTCTTTCAGTCATTGAAATCCGAAATTTTGTTTTCTGAATTGTTAGTAGTTGTGTGTCACTTTCTGCTTGTTTTTCTCCTGTTTCCATCGTGTCAGGCGTTGTGTGTAATTCTGCTTTAGCAGTGCCTATTTCTAGGCCTTTTACTTGTATAGATCCTTGTGCTGTGTGACCCTTCATGTCTACGTTAATTCCACTTTGTCCTTCTGCTTTATCTGCTGTTCCTTTCTGTTTCTTTTTTCGGGATTTTGATGAGGCTTGTGGTGTTTGTTTAGTTGGGCTTTCTTTCAGATCAGGTGTTTCTAAACTGGGTTTTGATGTCTGTGTTGTTATAGCTGGTACTTCAGGTGCAGTAAATTTTGTTGTTGATTCCTTGTCTTTTTCTTTTTTAATGCTTATTTCAACTTCAGGGCATTTTTTTGAATGAGATGGAATGCCATTTTTCATATCTTTTAAGTCTTTCGTTAAAGTTTCATATAGCTCCCCTGTTTTAATTTCATAAGCGGGAGATGTTGTATACTCAACAGTTAGTATTTCAGGATTTTCCAGGCTGGTATCTTCTTTATGTATTTTTCCTCTTTCAGATAACAGTGTAGTTTTTATTTCTTTTTTTTGCTTGTCTTGTGTTTCTGGTTTGGATCTGTGCATTTTGAATCCAATGCTAGGGAACTTCAGTTTCTTTTGGCTTCCTTTTTTTTCTTTGATATGGACTTCTTGTTGAAATTGAGACTCTGTGTCTGTGCTTGTAGGGGAAACATCCTGTATAGCAGGCTCATACGCATCTGATGTACTATGAGATCTTCTGTGCCCCAGTATCTTTTTATTTTTAATTGATTGGAATTTTGGCCATGATAACCTATCTTTTTTAGGTCTCTTGCTTCTTCCTACCCTTTGGCTTACAATTAATGTTTCCCTGTCTTCTTCTGAAATATCTCTTCCTGAAACATGTAGTGTTTCTTCAGGAATGCTCTCACTGAGTTCTGTTTCCTGAAAGAACAAATAGTAGTCAGAAGATTAAAAGTAAACTAAATATAGATGCAACACAAAATAAAATACATACTATAAAATACGTAGAAAAATGTGCTTTTTATTCACAGTATCTACTTGTAATATAAAAAATTCCTAAAAATGCTGTATATTATTCAGGCAGAAACTACATAAAACAAATGGATTTATATGGCTGTAATATGTGGATTTCTGAAGGTTTATGTTCTCTGCAAAACATTGCAGTAAACAGAGATTTCTGTATGTATCTGTCTATCTATATGTCTGTACAAATATATATATATATAATATTTATATATTGGTATATGAAGAGGAAAATAATTTTGAATGTGATGGAGACCTATGAGCAGATCATGTCTATGTCAGTGACTGAACACATATTTTTAAGAGAAAATTTCATTGATAAGCTTTTGAGAAAAATATTTGCTGCTATTTTACATTTTGGAAAAATAATATTAAATATAAATATTGCAAAGTGAATTATAAATATTACAAAAATATTATATCTGGTCCTGTTCTATCAGTGGACACTTAACAACAAAAAAAGTGCTGGCTCACTAGAGAAGATTTGTTTTTCTACCCTTATGCAAGATTGTGGCTTTATCTAAAATGTATAGTCTTGCCCAGGATGTTTGTAAAGCTGCAAATATTGTTTCGGATTTTTTTTCTTCTCATGAATATTCATGCTAGTAAGTTTAAACACATGCCTAAGTCTTAGTGTATATTTTCTGGTCTATTTCCATACAGCACATTGTACAGTGTTATCCAAACTTTGTAAGCTAATCAAATAACTACCTGGCTTAATCTTTCCTTTTTGTACTGGGCTGTAGCGTGAACGTGTGCTAGCTCTTCTTTTCCAGTAATTTTTCTTTTGAGGCTGAATTGGACTCTGTATGGCTCGGAATATTGGAGAATCTTGAGTGCATCTTCATATTTGATATTATCAAAAAATATTGTAGCACTTAGAAGCTGATCACCTGCAAGTGGAATCAGACATTTTAATTAGTTTGTGTTTTCTTGCTGTTTTTCAAATTCTGTTGAATTAATGCTCATTAAATGAAAAATAATTATCACATCCCATTTATTTAAAATATAAATTCATGTTCACATAATAGAATCACAGAATAGTTAAGGCTGGAAAGGACTTCTGGAGATCATGTAGTCCAACTGCCCTGCTCAGGGAAGGGTTAGCTACAGCCAGTTGTTCAGGTCTATGTGCAGTCAGGTTTTGAATATTTCCAAGGATGGTGATTCCACAACCTCTCTGGAAAACCTGTTCCAGTGTCTGACCACACTGACAGTAACAAAGTTTCTTATATTTTTCAGTTTTTAGACTCTGGACTTCTGTTCTTGTTTAAATCATTATTTATTGTAGTTTTGTGGCATACTATTTTGTGAAAGAATCAAAGGCAGGTAGGCAGGTTCTTCATGAATGTTATGAGTTGGGTATTTTTTCAGTTTAGTTGTGTATACACTACTTTCTATCTTTTTAACTGTTCAAATGCAAATTAGGTAATTTTTTTTTTTTGGTATAAAAAAAATCTCATTTCATTACTGTTAAAGAAACTGATCTTTGAAATTATTAGTATGGAAAGGTTCAGCTCACACATAATATTACTTGGTTGGGGATCTACTATTTCTATTACCTAAAGAGATGATAGATGAGGCAGATATCTATACGCACACACAGCTACATAGCTGATTATTTTAAGATATATTAAAAAAAAAACAACAGAAAATCAGACTGTACCTTCTCTCAGACTAAATATTTTTGAAGCAGGAGATTCCTTAAGTACTTTTTTAATAAATATTCCTTCATTTCCTCCACCCATCACACTAAAACCACTAGCACCAGCTTCCACTTCTGTTTTCAGGGTCACTTCCATTGTCTCCTAGATACAGAAAAAGATGTGAATTTATAGTTCTTATTCATTTGTATCAAAGTTTCCTACATTATTGTACAATAAAAATTTGAGTCTCCTCAGGTATATTTTCAGTAGCTCAAGAAAGATTATCCAAAACAGAGAATGTACTTGTTCAGCGTGGGTTTGATTCTGTTCTAAATTAGAATTAAGCATATGTGTTAGGGCTAGACTGGATCAGGGTCATAGGGAAAATAGGTTATAATTTTAAAACATGAAATAGATGGAATCTTTTAGGGCTGAAATATTGTATTTTATGTGAAGATGTTAAGCATCTGAATTAGAGTAAATGGGCCAGAAAGTCAGAGCTAATGCTGTACTGTACTCAAACCAGAGATGGCTAAAGAATGCTAAAAAGAATTATGGAAGGACAAGTAAGTGTTCATGCCTGTGCTACAGCTAGGCAATTTGTGAAGTTCCAGGTCAAAACAAGCCTAAAGTGATTCTTTGTCCATTTGTCCTTCCCTCTGTCCACCCATCTACATCTTTGTGTTGCAACTGACTTTACTATTTTGTAAGCCATATGCCTAAACTTATGGAGTGCTTTTAGACTGACCTGTGGATGACTCTGTTTTGATTTGTCTGTAGAATATTTTTTATTTTCTTCTTGAAGCTGAAAAATAATTTGCAGTTATTTAGTGTTCAGAAGTCATGCTGTTATAAAGTACAACAAAATTCCTACATCAGTTAAATCCCTGAGGCTGACTTCAATGGCAACAGAGCAAAACTGGGATCTACAAATGTAATGTACATTGTGAACGATTTAACTATATTATTCCTAGTAGTAAATTAGATGCCAAGGCCTCCCTGCATTGCACCAAAATTTGCATGAAATGAATGCCAGAGACCAATTGTATTATGACAATGGCAGCTTTTCTGTGTGTTACTCATGTAGCACATTACATTTCTCATGTTTTCATCTTTGTGAACATACATTTTTTTCATTTGACTTCAGCACGAATGTCAAACTGTTGCCTACTTATCTTAACATGACTGTACTAATTAAATCTTTAACTTTGAATAACCAAGAGCTACGGGTAATTTTGAAATACATATTAGATTCAAGCCAGTTAAATATTCTGCTAGGAAAAACATTGTGATTTCTTGACGCTCTCTGGCCCATGTCCTTTAACGAATGAATTCAAATGCATTTTTTGTCAAGAAACAAGAACACAGCCAACAAAAAGTTCAGCACCATATAAAACCACCAATGAACATGATTTTGGTAGGGACAGGAAGACAATATGGCTGCAACAACATCCTGTTATATGACATATGAGTCTTGGCTAGTTGTAGGAGCTAAAGCCTCTTGAATCAACTTGGTAAAGCCATGCCTGCATGAAAACTCAGTGTCTTGCCTTTGAATATTCTTCTTCTATGGAATATTCATAAACTGGAGAGGATCCTTGTGGCCTTGGACGGATGTCTTCTACTGCCACTTCATTAACCTGTGGAAAACAAAAAAATGGTGGAAAGGAACATCCACCATTAAACAGTGACTTATTTTTTTAGGAGAATTTTTCTACTTAGGCATAGTCTCCTTCTGTATACAAATCTTTCATTAGTAATGGTGGATGTAGAATAACCAATCACTCTTTCCTTAGGTCAAGAAAAAATACAATTCTCATTTAAGGACGTTACTCAAGAACACAAGGAACAGACTCCTGAGAGACAAAAACAATAGTATGATGATTTTGGTTCTCTTTATGAATTACATGCATCTATGGGCTGAACAGACTGAAAATACTGACAGGTCAATTAGTAATAATTGAAAAAGGCAATAAAAATTCCCTCTCCTGCCTTATTTGCACGCCTGACCTTTGCATCCTATGGCTTCAAACTTTATTGCCCTCTTTGGCCAAGCAAACCATGGAAGAGTCCCAGCGGGAATTTCTGCTGACAAGCACTTGGCATGCTTCCTTCTGGGGTCAAACAACAGGGAACCAAAACCAGCTAAAGCTTTAAAGAAAAGTTACTGTAGTCAACAGCCATGTAATAGTTTGCTAAGTCTTGGTGTTAAAGTTATGCTGGTGGATCATGGCAAAGAGCAGATCGCTTGATATTGAAGCATCATTCTGGCTTTTGAGCTGGCAGGAGAATCCCAAGCAGAAATACAACTTTTTTGATGCGGAAAAAAAATCTCCAGCAAGACCCGGCTATAAAGAAAATATTTAAGATCCTGTTTTAACAAGGTAACTGCCAAACGCCCATCCCAAAAAACCCCCAAGTCTAAAAAAACTCACAGAATCTTCCTCCTCTGCATCTGCATCAGCATCAGCATCTCCTGGAGGCTCGGCCGGTCTCAGCTGTCGTCCAGAACCTGAAAGCAGCATACAGGTTGGTGGTGTCTGCGGGAGCCACACAGAGCACAGAGCAGCCAGCTTGCAAGCTGGAGGCCTCCGGAGCAGCACGCCTGGGGGACGGGGGACGTGCAGGGACGGCTGTAGAAAGGCCTGCTTTCATTCAGATTCCTTATCTTAGATCTCATCAGGCCGCTCTTTCCAAAGATACCAGAAATATTCGTATGCAGAAACGTAAAGACTTTTGTGAAGGCAAAAATCCCCAGATCGAAGAAAATGCAGAACCAGAAGTTGTTTTTTTTAATTACCAAGGGGGGCTTGAGGTGGGTATTGAGCAGAATTGGCAGGGGTTTGGCAGTGGTGTGGCTGTGGGAGAAGGTCATGGACCACCTTGGGCCAGACGCAGCCGCTTGCAGCCAGCTCCACCTGCAATGCTGAACCAATTGGAGGAGTTTCTGGCACCTTTGTGAAAAGGTGTTTAAGAAAGGGTGGTAAGTGCTGAGAAAAAGAGACAACACCACTAGAGGAGGAGGAGAAGAAAGACAGAGAAAACCACACCAGAGCAGGAGGAGAGAGGAGAGCTGGCAGAGCAGGAGAAATGCTGGAGCAGGATAGGATCTTGAGAAGGGGTAGGAGAAAGAAAAGCCACCTCAGGAAGGGCAGAGGGAAGGAGGCTTGACTCTGACTGATAGGGAGCTGGTGGAGGAACCTACTCTGGGGCAACTGAGTACGAAGCAAGGAGTAGAAAAAGAAAAGCAGCCACCATCTGCTGACCCCAGTCTCCTGCACCAGCCCTCACCTCCCCAAAAGGACTGACTGTAGCCCACAGAAAGGGGATTGGAGACCAGAAAGAGGGGAGGAGAGGTATATGGAGTGGAGCTAAGGTGTTTTTCCCTAAGTGGTTTTATTTTTTTAAAAATATCAGAATCAGTAATTAAAAGTTCATTAATTGGCAATACATTAAGTCGACTGAAATTCCCCATCTCAAAACTCTTCCTTGCCTTTGACAGAGGTCTTAGAGCACGAGCCGGAGAGTAAACATCATGAAGCTTTGATAGTCATAAAGACTCTGCTTTCTTGGTTTTTAAAAGTATTCAGGGTGGAGAGAGATGGGGTGAAGGAAATGGACTGTTTGAAAATATGGTTCTGTTGAAATGCCTTAAATTGGGCACCGAAGAATGAAAACAGCATGAATACATCATCGTTTTCAGAGATCCAGGCTTAGCCAGTAGAGGACAGTGTGGCTGAATTACACATTCCCTGATGCACAGGCTATTCTAATATATGCACAAGTCCTTGTCCTGATAATTATGTCTCTTTCCTGTCTCTATGCTCCATTTTTTTCAAGCCATCGGGCTGTCTAGCGCTTTTACAACTGCCATTAATATACATAGTTTTGGCTCTCCTGAACAGATCCTCTGGTTTAAAACTATGCTCGAACACTAGAGAAGACAACCACAAGCAGAACTGTGCAACTCATTCATTGTCTGCTTTAAATGAAGAATCCTTGGGCTGGAACACAACATTTCTGGATGTGGATATTACATGCTGTGTGTGCAGACAAGCTGGCACGACTCATGCATGTATGCAATCACTCTAACTTGCACAAGTTGCCAAGCTCTTGTTAAAATGGCTGTGATTTTGCTAGCTTTTCGTCATAGTTTTCTGATTTCCTACATTTATTTTTCCCTTGACTTTTTTGAAGATGAATTTATTTACTACAGGCAGGGTCTTCAAAGAGTTATGCCACATGATCAGTGATGGACCACTTTGTTAAGATGAATGGAAATAGTGTGCTTCCAGTGGGAATATGCCATGTCAGTCTGTGGGCCAAATTTTCAAACTTGATGGAATAAAAGGCATCCTCATTAGCCCTATGTACATCATCTTAATGAGCTCTCCTGTGGTATTTTAGCTTCAGAGAATTAGGATTAACACAGGACACACCAGGGCTGCCAGACCATGCCTCCTTTAGCCATCACAGGACTAGTCCTGATGCTTATGATGGGCAATTTAGGCAATGGTCTTAATGCAGACCCTAATTCAGATTAAAGACCTGCATAAATTGGTTTGATTTTTTTTTTCAAAAGCTCTAACATTTGCAATTTTCACAAGCTCAAGAAAATTGGAAAATGAGCATAACCTTTTAAAAAATTTAGATGTGGATTTATGAACCTGATTTTATGCATTTCTGCTTGAAAATTCTGGAATCCATTCATGAAGCTCTTCACCACATGTATTTTAATAAGCATCATATGAGGAGAAGAGCTGCAGGACTGAGGCTTGATTGTTTAATTTGCTTAGTGCTTCTAAAGATTCAGGTGCCAACAGCGAATTTTATGTCTGTTACTAAAATTCCAAGAAATAGTAAGGACTCAGTCTCGTGGCATTGCTGTATTTTTCACTTGGGAGAATCCCACCCACAAGCCCTGCAGTCCAGTAGAATGACTTAACAGAATATTGCTTGGATTGCTAGAGCGTTTGCTCTTCAGTGCAGCACTTCAAGGCTAATGACAGCATTGATCCCTGGTGGCTGCCAATGATTTTGCTACTGGAAAAGAAGAAGGAAAGAATTATCTGGGAGAATTCTTGGGCTGGTTCACTGCTGTTTCTCTTGTTTTACTCTGGTGTAACTCCAGTGACATTTTAGTTGTCTAGAACTGGAGCAACGCAAGTATGCGGTGCTCCGTTCTCAGGACTTCAATGGTCCTGTATAGTTTGTGCCATTGATTTTTCACCATCCAGTGGGGCACATCCTTTGAGTCTAGGGTACTGCAGCTATCCTACAGGTTCTAACAGAGGTGAAACTTTCAAAACCAGATGTTTTAAACAAAGGATTCTTAGAATGATTCGGTGACTACCACCTTCAAAACCTTCCTGTTGCTAAGACTAAGCTACTCATAAAATCCAAGAGAATTAGATCACTTCCCACAGTGAGACCTGAACACTTATTTCCCATCAGAATGCCATTTTAAAGCAACAAACGACACTGCCAGTCCTTGTTCAGCATGGATGTAGATAGACCTGGCCTGGATGACATCTCTTCTGGGCCTTGACCAGGAGAGAAATTTCTTATTTTTCACCAGCCGTTGATCAAGCAAAGCAGTAGTGTATGAGGCACAAGGGTGGCTTCACATGCTTCACCAAGTATTGGCAGGCGATTGCTCTCCTTGTCCTTGCTAGAGTGGCTGCGGATCCAGGTTTGTCAAAAAAAATCCCCTGAAAAATCGCCTGAAAAATCCCCTGCTGTTAAGAGCAAAATCTGACAGTGTAAAAGGCCTCTTTCACCCACCTCATGAAGGGTAGGAAGGGCTAGAGTCCTCCTGTGAAAGCCATTAGTAAACTGTTATCTTTCCTAAATGGTGATAATAGGACCCTTTCCTACAAAATGGAGCAACAGATTACTGTCCCTAGGGCTAATAGAGATGTGGGTGACATTGCACGGAGGGACATCAGCTACACAAATGACCTTCCCTCCCAAAGCTCCACACCTAGGCCTTTCCATCCACCCTGATTTCCCCAAACTCTGCCTACTCTGCCCCTCTACCATAGCTAACCCACGTCATAAAAGACTTCTTGTGCCCCTGATTCCTACTGTAGACTAAGATTTGCTTCAGATTTTTTCCCGATTTGGAATACTTTAAAAACAAATCTATAAAAGAGGGGAATTACAGTACATCAATGAATTCCATTTTCAGCAAAGCCTTCTTTCTGTGTATAAAAGCCTGTGCCAATAAACTATGATTTATATGCATGTTGTTCTCATGCCCCAAATAGTAGCGATGCCAACATTTTATAGGTTTTAAATTTTTTTATAAACTCTGGACAATCAATGCTTTGTTCAAAATGTTTTCATAAACAAGATGGAATTTACATCAGTGACTACTTCTAATAGCCAGTGAACTGACTTCAGAACAAGGGAATTTTTTGAAAGTAGGCAGTAGGAGTTATATAGACTGGAACACTTTCATATCCTAAGACTGAAAATTGTATTTGTTTTTTTAAATGCAATTAAAAAAAAAATTATTTTATCTTTAATCTAGAAACCCAGCTGGACTCTTTCGGGTAAAACCACAAAAACATAAAACCAGTTTATTTTTTTGGTATTCATATTTGGTGGGTAACAGTTTCCAAAACCATGTTTGAGATATTATAATCAATTTAAAGTATGACAGTGTCATTGAATTCAAGTCAATTGTGCTTTAATGTATTGTATAAACTGAAGAGAAACCTAGCTTTAATTGGGACACTGTCATATAAAATTACCATAATCTGTACACTTTAAAATCAAACAAAACAGCAAATGAGAATACCGGAGCTGTTGTTAAAAAAAGAAAATATAACATCCTTTGCTGATCATCCTAGCTTTCCTGCTTAAAAATTATATCTCTTTCTCTGCAATTCTTAGATTTAGGCTTTCTGCCATTTAAGATTTTATACTAAAATTTGCATATGAATGTATTGAATTTAAGTAATCTGCTCTTATCTTTAAGCATATAACTTTTCCTTACTTCAAATTCTTAGGCATTCGCTTTCCTGCTAAAAGTGGCTTTGTTTTGTTTTATTTTATTTATTTTTTGTGTTGCTATTGTGTTGTCTTCCCTGGGATTTTAATGTAGATCCATTAAAACTGACAAGAGTAGCAATGGTTGCAATGCACGTATTTTTTACAAAGATGCAGGTTAAATATTCCTCCTTCTCAGATAATAGCCTCACCAGGAGAAGAGGTTCCTCCTTGCCATGTACTGACCTGCGTGAACTACCTAACTTCACTTCAACAACTGGCTTCTCTTAACAGACAGAAACCTGAGCTGTGGTAAACATCTGTCCACAGGTGAAAACTTGTATGCTTTCTGCACTCATATATTATTATTTGTTAATATATGAAGGTCACGACCTGTGCCTTTTCTTTACTAGGATTTTGGTGTTTGCTTGTTAGCATTTCCTAGCTATGATAAGAAACAACCACTCCTATTTGTGCCGTATTTTGGAAATGAATAGCTTTGAGTCCACTGCCAGTTAGAAGACTTGTGCCTTAACATGTGGGCAAGGCTGGGACATCTTTTGCTCAGGTCTTTTTTGACAATGTGAAGCACAGTCTGGGCACATAACCTGATTCATATTATTGATAAGGAGAAGGAGGAGTGACGAATTGCAAGACAAACAACAACAATAATAATTTAATATCATTGTCATTGTTGGCACTGTGTTTGACCCAGTAAAGAATTCACACATGTAGGTCAGTAGCTTTCACAGTGCTCCCTCCCTCATGTGCTTATGTCTTGTTGTAAATAAGCTTGTGCATTGCTGCTGTCACAGACAGCTTCAGATGGCTTCTGTATCAGACCCCTCGTCCCACAGCCATCCGTCCCTGTGCCCTCAGGCACCCTGTCACTGGCCCGTTACTTCTCATGCATGCGTGGCTAGTCACTGCTAATGCACTGCTCCAGAAGCCCTCCTGTTTTTTAAATTAAATCCCTGATTTTTCTTTTTAATTTTTTTAAAAAAATTAATCCCTAGTTTTTAAATTAAATCCCTTTCTCAAAATGGACAGTATGCCTGATTTTTTCCCCCACAGCTTGTTCTCTCTCTCTTGCAGGTATCGCAATTACTGGGATTCCTTTTCTTCCCTCAGAGCTCTCACAGCCGCCTGAGCAGCGCTGCTGTGAAGCTCTGCAGCCCCTTCTGATTCACTTCGTATATTTGAAATAGGGAATATTTAAAATAGTTCGAATATTTAAAATCGTAGGTCCCAGTTCAGGAAAGCACTTGATAATGGGAACGCTATGCACATGCTTGGCATTCATCTTGGCCTCTCAAGAGCAATTTTTCAGATAGGTAAGTTCACCTGACTTCAGTTTGCTAAGAGAAAGTTTTCACTTCAAAGTTATGGGCAAAAAGGCAGCAATTCAAACATTTTAGTTTTTCTTTGGCAACATCAGTGTCTCAGTTTCCATGTCTGCTTCTTTTTTATTACCCATCCCAATCCACTGTCTCTATTATTTTGATGAGTTATTAAATTAATGCACCTTGGAGTGGGTTCTTTGGGTTTCCCAGGGTATCCCAGAAGACTAGAGACTGATGAATAAATGGAGATCAATCAGCTAATTAAAAAGTCACTTCAGCTAGGCAGTGTCATCAAGCATATAAACTATTTCATTCTTGGTTTGGTTTCCTTAAAGCTCCCATGACAGAAAAATGCCCTAAATCAGAGTTTTTTTAAAAGAGCCCTCACAGACAAAGTTACAATGACAGCAAAAGGACAGCCTTTTCCATCTCTGCTACCATTTTCTGGATACAAATATGAATTTTTGACACTTAAAGGATTATTTTTCACCACTTTCCAAAATCAGCTGTGCTAAAGATCTCTGAATCCGCAAGCAGATCTTTGTGTTCTGCTAACTGCATCAATTGGCTTGACAAGACAGGATTTGCCAATCCCTGCGCTAAAAATGTTGTGCAAATGGTATGTACAAGCACAAAAATAGTTACTCAGCATCAGCAGTGGCCTGAAATGTTTCACTATTTCTCTTTGTTTCTCCCAGAGTTTTTTTCTTCAGTTTGAATTACAATGGAAGTGGTGACCTAATGCTATATTAAAGAGGACTAAAAGCCCAGCGATTTTGTAATACTTCAAGGTCTATTGTGAAAGAGAAACAAACCATGGCAGATTCGTTGTCCGGAACTGCTGTCTAGAGGCTACAGAGCAAAGAGCATCTGCTCTAACACCGTACCTTGGGTTCCCCTGTGAATCCCTTTTAGTGTAAACACCAAGGTTAAGTGTAAAGGCCAGGAACAAGAACAGGTGGGAGCACACGAGGGTAGCAGGGCAGCTCAGTGTGAGGGGCTTGGCTGTGGCAGTCCAGAGCAATCATCCCCACCACCCAAATCCTCCTGGGCAGTTTGGTGGAGGAGTCATGTCTTTCTGAGCAAGCTGGCTGCAAGGGAAACCATCCTGCAAGCATCAGTTGGCAAAGATAAGAACCCAAAAGTGTCTGCAAATGAACTCTTATGCTCACACCGTGTTCCTTGGCGAAGCTGCCACGAGGTATGAAGCACAGTCCATGGCACAGGCTCTTGCATAGTCTGTGTAGGCTTGGCCATGAGCTCCAGCAGGCCCATGGCATTCCCAGTAAGCAGCTCCAACTACACTGGGGAAAACCATCAGTGAAAGATAAAGACATTCATCTTCTACAGAGAGTTCCTAGTGCATTCCGCAGACCTGGATTCATTCCATTGTCCTGCAAGATCCCACAGACTGAGTTACAACAACTGCTGGGCAGGGCTCTGGGGCACGGCAGGACCGCAGTGGGAATGCCATGGCTGTCACTCTATCCCGGCAGGATACATGGCGCTGGGGAGAGGCGGGCGCAATGTCACGGAGGAGGCTGCCGCTCCCAGCCCTCCATCGCAGGAATGTAATGTTACTTCACTTGAACCACTGCCAGCAAGACAGCGGGGGCACCCAGTAGCTCCACCTAGGCGAACCAGCCTGTCAGCTCTGAAATGAACCATTGCCACAGCAGAAAAAGCAGCCGTTCTGCCTCAGAAAAAGTGATAAAGTGAGGAATAACACCTCCCCTTTAGCATTTCCCCTCTGCCCTGTGCTGGGAGTAGGACCCTCCCCACCGAGCCCTGAAATTCTGATCTCCCTAACTTTCTGTGGGATGAAGACAAAGGACTGGTCTGTGGAATGAAGACAAAGATTTTGCCGCTAAAGGGGTTTAACAGGCCTTATTATCTGCAGGATGCTATCAGAACCAGCTAGGCCTGTGTTTAAGCTATACTCCCGCCTTTGTTTTGCGCTGGGTTTGGTAATGCCCCCTGGCTGCGCCCCGTCACCGAGCTGCATACTTGTACTGTGATGAATGTAGCTCAGGCTTGGGAGCCGAAAGCAGGGGCTTGCAGCACAGCAAAGCTAAAGGAGCAGCTACTCCCAAATAACCAACATGTGAATAGTTTCCTTCCATTCAAGGCATGAACAAGATGTTTTGAATCAATGCCTTGGTATGTTAAGCTGCCCTTGTCGGCAGTTAGAGTACTTCATTAAAAGCCTTCAAATCATCTCATCTCAAAACCTTCCGAAAACAGATAATATATGTAAGTCATAATTATCTGTCTCCTCGCCCAACTGGAGACCTGTTCGTGAAGTTAGCTCCTACTTTTATCAAAAGGAATGGTACTCTGCTCTGCAAAGTACATCCAAGTAGAGAAATGCCTGGGGAATTAAGGTTTCTTACAGACCATACTGAGCTCTGTAGGCTTTTATAGAGCATTTTCTACAGGTTGATGAATATCAGGGAAGATGTGGAAGAGCACTGGCAACTAAGAACAGATATAAACACTACCATAAAAAGAGAAACTAACAGCCCCCAGATGAAAAGGAGAGTGAATGGCTTTCCCATAAGTGTGTGTTTATTGATAAGCTCTGCCCACAGATTTAAAACTATTAAAAGCATGCCTGCTCACACTTCACAATAGGAGCAAAACCTTTAAGATGATTGATCAGAAAGGAGCTCTTTATTTTTACAGTGGTCCATCTTTCCTCTGACGGTAAAGATAAAACTAATAGAATCCATAGGACATTTCAGAGTATGACAATAAATCACTCTGGTGGGGTTCTGCACAGACCTTCTCAGCCTGAGTCATATTTAAACATGAAAAGCACAGGCGACTTTTTTTTTTTTTTTTTTTAGTTGTCAAATTGAAATTTCCCAGATTCTGGGTTAATGAGTTTCATCCAGCTATCACCATTTTTTGGTTATTAGGCTATACAGGAAATGTAGTTTGGCCAGATGCACATAACTCCTCTGGTACAAGAATAAAATATTTACTAAAATATTTTATTAGTCTGATATTTTACCTGTTGTTAAAAAAGAATAATGTTTCATAGGAGTAACACAGTGTTTGAAAATAAGCTCTCAACCAAAGTCTCTTGTGAGAACACGATTAGAATGATGTACAAAAGAGACAGCAAAAGCAGGCGGCAGTGGCTGGTACCTGAATTTGTCTCTCCTGGTCCATCCCTCCTCTCCCTAGCTAAAATACAGCTGCAAGTGGCAGAGTGAACGAGGCAGCTGGAGAAACGCTCGTGGCACTGACCAGATGACCAGAGGTTCAGTGCTGTTTCCCCCTACCCGACGGTTCTGTCTCAGAAGTATGTGTTCTGCATCATCTCTGTAGTTTTAATCTGACAATTGCCTGGAGGGTAGGTGTAACGTCCTGCTCTGTGTCTGTGTGTTTGCTTGTCTTAGGCAGGAATTTTCCTCTCTCTTGGGTTTTACGTGACAGAATGGGTTTCCAATGTGAGTTTTACTTCCTGCATGAATTCCCACGGTGTTCTGGTGTATAATTATTGTGGTGATGGTGTGACATTAGGACCCTCTTTGACAATTATCAATTATGATCTTCTTCCAGGACTGCAGGACCTCTCTTCTCACAAAGTCAGTAAGGGAAGGGAATGACTTTTTAGAAGTTGTTGCTATGTATGCCCTAGCTCCTGGACTGAACCAAAATTGCTTACCACCCTTTTGGACAGGGCAAAGGCGTGTTAGAGATTCATAGCCAAATAAAGCAATAAAGACTGGTCTAATCCGCTGTGATCCTCAACAGTTTTATCTCCTGGGACTCTCAACAATTTATCTCTTGGGATATACTGTTTTTACTTGTGATTGAGTCTCTACCAGTGCTGTAAATAGTTGCACGGATACTCAGCTAAAATATCCCAGCGTGTCACTGTCCATCTGCATGGTCTGGGTTTTAAGAAGGGCTTCAGGGACATATTGCAAGTGCCCACTTGCTTACCAGCTTCAGAAACCCTAGTAGGAACTACTCTCCAGTTATTTGATTACCCAATATATTCATTAGGCATATTGCAACTTTTTTCACTCCGAAGAAACCCCTTCATCTATACAACAAACTAGTCTTTGAACACAAAGCTGCCTTCCTCTCACAGTGAGGGACAGTTGATTCCCACCATGCTCCTCCCTGTTAGATAGCTGTGAACTCAGCTGATATCACGACTTGCCTAGAAGCAGAGGCAGGTGGGTGCCTATTGCAGATAAGGCCCATAAAGCTCGTGCAAATTAACTTTCCCACATTCCTCCTCCTCGCTGATTCACCCCGCTAAGAATCCAGGCTTCTCCCAGAGCAGATTGCCTGTTCCACTGCCAAAGCACGGCCCTGCTCAGATGGATAAATGAATCAAATGAATACATTTATGAAAAATGATGCTTCTGTCCATGTAGGCTTGATTGGCAGCCCTGGAGACTTGATTTCTCGGGCTGCGGAGTAAGTACTGCTTGAGAAGTAGTGGCCGTAACACCAAGCTGTTTCCTAAGGTAGCCCAGTACTAACCCGGAGAGGTAGCAAGGTAACTTGACTACTCCTTGTCCTCTCTCTGCCACATTAGAGGAAGATGCTAATTCTTGCTGCTTTTGTTAAAGAGCACATTTGTCCTCTAAGAACAAGTCTTAAGATAAGAATAAGAATAGAGGATCTACTACCATTATGCAAAAAGCCCAAAGCAGACTTTATATAAATGGGATTTACCACTCTAATTTAGAAACAGATTCTTCAGCCCAAACTGCTCTTCAAAACCACTGCTTAAAAAACATCTTTACCAGAATCAATGCACAGTAAAAAAATTTATATTTTTATATAACTATAAACATATATACATACATACATATATATATATTTACATTAAAGATCCTTATAGTCTAGGAAGATTTTTCATTTCTCTTTACTCCACAGATAAAATTCGGTGCAGAATTAAGTGCCCAGATGTAACAATATTAATGAAGTGATGTTACTTTGCACGTCTCTCTGGTATGCTGGGCATAGCCCCTCTCAAAACAGGAATGCAGCAAAAACCTTGTAGCTTTTCCACAACCTTTTATGGGGGCTTTTATATAAATATCTGCCCCTGGAAACAGGTTTTCAGTTTGAGAGAAAGTTCCCTGGGCAACTTGTTTGGATGTAAATCACTGTGGAAGAAAATATCCTTTAAGCTTTTAAATTCCTTAATGTATATGTAATACAAGAGATACGGGATAAAGGTGACAGAAAATTGTTATGGGAAAATATTTTACATCAAAGATAAAGTTAGCAGTTCCCTCACTTTGTTCAGATAAAAATCTTTTCTGTCAATAAACAGTGATGATAGCAAAATAGTATTTGGCACAGCTCACTTTCTCTTGTTTTTATGTGGAGTAGGCAAGTCACTTTAAAAATTAGAGAGAATTTCTGGATGCAGACTGTTTGTCTACAAAAGAATAAAAGCTCATTTACAGATAAATTAATCCATTCAGTCAAATTAATAAATTAATTAGTATAGTTCTGTTCACATCAATGCAATTAAAATCTGAATAAATGGACTATAAACTTGGTTTTCAGTCCAAAAGAAGCCAGATTTCAAAAGAATTCAATAGGTGACCTACCAAATTCTTTTAAAAAATGTTGTCTCCTTATTTCAGTTCATTGGTTTTCTCCTCTTTTTTGAAAGTGTTTCCCTAGCAGATGTATACCTTGCCCCAGCATTTTCTAAACTTGCCATTTGACAACCGTCTTCTTTTACAAATTAATCTTGTGAATTTAATTTTTATTGTTTGAAATTAGAAATAATCAGATACATGGGACTGAAAAACATTGGAATTTTAAGTGGATGTTAAGTTACAGAAGGAAAAACTGAAGGTGACAAACTTTCTTTGCATTATATTTTTGCAAAAAGTTATTTGAATCTTTGTGTGTGGTTTTTAAATGATTCAGAGCTCATTTTCCCCCTCCACGCCATCTAGCCAGTCTGAGGAACCCAAAAATAACAAACCAGCATGCTTGCCTAATAGATTAGAGGAAAACACAATTTAGTTAAGGAAATAGATTTTAGTTTTATGTTTCACAGAGGCTAGTATAAATGATACCGAGAAAACATTTTTTTAAAGACTCGTTACTGCGGTTCTGGATTTCTTTTTGATTAAAGCCTCAAACAGCAAGAGAGTAACTACACTGCAGTTTGTCCATGTAGTAACTGGTGAATGAACTGAGATGGGTGGAGTTGTTTGAAAGCACTAAGAGGACTAATTCTTGGATTTGATTATCAATCCTACGGCTGATTCATAACAGTTCCAAACATTCAGAGCCTCTCTGTAATACGAAAATAATGATATTTTCTGGAAATGAGTAACTGTTTCCTTATCATAATGGTTTACTCACATGCAGGTTAAATATTTTTTAACTCAGTTAAAACAGGATGCATTATCATGTGCAGCAGAGACACTATTGCTCTATCCTAAGGAAGGTGCGTTTGCGTTCCTTGCTCCACCACCACACACAGCTTACAGTCAATAAAGCCAGAAAAGAATGATTGCTACCATGAAATTATCCTGTCTACTGTTTACAAGGTGGAATAATCTTCACTTTACTGTCAACAAACAAAAAGCTCCACCACCATCTTACTGCAATATTTTTATATACTGCAGTCCCAAAGTCCTCCATGAACTGGGACGTCAATAACATTTTAGCAATGACTGAAATATTTGCTTTATATAGTGCTATTAGGGTCAGTTTTGACAGCATTCTGCAAGTACACTGAGAGCAGGATTTCTTTTTTCTTCATTACAAATACTTTGAACACTACTTAATCACACTTTGAACACTCTTACGGGGAAACCAAAACCATTTAACCAAAAGGGAGTAAAGGAAACAGAAAAGCGCTGGGCTGATGTTTGAAGACGACAAGCAGCCAGAGCTCTCTTTTGAGAGAAATCAAGTGTTTGACATCTTTTGATGCAGGGCTTGATGCAACTGGGCACAGACGGGAAAAGGGCATAGCCCTGAGTAAGTCCTACTTCAGGAGCTGCTAACTGAAAACCAGGTCCTTTTACACTTCTACCCCAGGTAAATCTACCATGATAAGATTATCTCAAAAACTTTTGAAAAGACACCAGGACCAGGGTCTCAAGTATGTAGGACCCAGAACCAACAACACTAAGCAAAGCACAGTGACCAGGGCCAGGGCTAAAACGTAGGATCTCCTGGGGCATGTTCTTCTGCTTATGAGTTCGGTTAGGGAAAAGAATTCTTTGGTTTTGGAACATAGCTTGGCCAACACTTGGTGCTAGGTCTTGCTCTTGATCCCTGGACTTCAAAAACCCATTCTCAGAGGGCCTCTGCATGCATGTGCAAACTACACATGGCTGCAGGATTATCCTCTTGAAATGGAACCACTGGTCCAGTTAAAAACTTCTGGACTGATATTAGCATCTGTAGGTGCAAGAAGTCTCTGGAGGTTTTGTTCCTCTTACCACTTGGACATATACGAAGGAAGGTCACAAACACTTCACAGTTACATGTCTGAAGAGAGGAGTCTGAAAATGAATCTGAACAATTTCTAGGGAGCTGAAGCTCTCCTCGCTGAGCGGTGCCAGCTCAAGGATACTGGAAAACACATTTTTCATGCATGTGTTTTTTATTAAATGCAGCTGTCAAAAAAGACGAGGGCTCATGTTCCTGAAAAGGTGAAGCAAAGATAAGACAAATGGTTGGAATAAAACATTAACAGGAATGTGCCTACTCTGCCTAGGCAAAAATCACCACTTCTGTAGAGCCTTCAGGGCAACCTTTAAACTAGCTGGCTAAGGGACTAGTAGCTGTCTAGCTGTGGGATTTCAGTGAGCGCTGTACAAACCCAGCCAACTCCTCAGGGAAGTCAGTACTTGCTGCACAAACCACTCCTCCCCATCCCCAGACCAGCCGGATAGACACTGGCTCTGCAGGAACTGCACCTTCCCAGTGCTGCATAGGCACATCTGGAGAGAGACTATCTTTAAATAAGCCTCGCTGCCCCTGCCATGCTGCAGATAATGTTTTGCAAGTGTGTTGGCAGTGAACTTAAAGCATCTACCGCAATCTGATAATGCCTACCTCTAATCTAATTTTGCTGCAGTAGAATTATGGAGGTGAAAACAGCAAAGGCAAAGTGAGTGTTTATTTGCTTGATGATAATTTTCCTCTTATTCAATAGACAGAGAATCAGGTTTCGTACTCTGATGTGAATGCACATTCTGAAGGAGATCAGCTGGATTTATACCAGTGCAACAGCAGAATTTGGCTTGTGATCTTCAGATGACAATGTCAGTTAACAGACTTGCTTATTTCTCTGGGTTTTCACTTTCTGTGAAGTTCCTATTCAACAAGTGTAATAGTCTAACTACGATGCAGTTCTGTGGCAACAGTGTACCACATAAATTAAGCTAACTCTGGGTAATATCACAAAAAAAAAATGTGTTTATAGCTTCATGCCAGTTTCTGACTAATGCTTTTGTTTGTTGCTATAGCAAACCACGCATGAATCTGATAGCCAAAAGCATGTTTATGACTAACCTTAGCTCTCTGGGGATTGGAAATATGGAATAAAAAAAACGCAAACCAACCACAACACACAATGTGAGGAGAACATGATAGGAAACACCTTTTTTGGCATGAGTTACTATGAACATTAAAAGTGAAGAACATCATGAGTGGAAAACATTAGGAAATGGGAACTGTGGGAATAACTGGCTTTAACTCACAACGACTCAAATACAGCTTTTATTTCACATTGCAAAGTTGTCTGTGCAGGACTAGAGTACGTTGCAGGAAGTCCTGGCTGTGTGTTAAGGGATGGATTTAAGCTTCTGAAGTCTGGAAAAGCTTTGGATTACACTTTAAAACATTCAGACCACTTTACTCAAGATCATTTTTACACTCTGCCTTGACACCTAGGACATTGGTATTCATTTAATTAATTTATATTACAATTTATACTTCGGTAGTTTCCAAGAGCCTGTCCCAAGACTGACACCTCATTACGCTGTACAAATACACAGTGAAGAACAATGCCAGCCCCAAAGAGCTTTCCGTCAAACTAATGGGGAGAGCCAAAGGGAGAGGAAGATGGACGGAGGGAGAGTGGGAGGCAGAGAGGCAATGTGACTGCGCCACCCACCAAATCAGAGGTTGAACCCGGGTGTCTTGCACCGGGGTTCAGTTGACTGATTCAGATTGCCAAATACGTTGCTGTGGGAAGAAGAATACATTATGTACCCTGCAAAGGCGGGAAAATCAATACAGCTAAAGTGATTCCTAAACTAGGATAGCTTAGAACAAAGCTACATTATGTCAGGCAAAATTTATACTAGTGTTGCCCTGTTATTCTTAATAACGTCTTTCCTTCATGGGGAAAAAAAGGGGGAGTATTGCTGTATAGTGTATAGATACAGATCAGTTTCTATTGATGTTTTCTATTGATATTAATTACTCTGGCTCTAGACTGCATATTGCATCTTTATTCACAGATTGGTACTGTGCATAATGGCATATGATTATCACAATTCATAGCAAGTTTTTCCATCATGTATTCCACCACTCAGCAGAGAGTCTTGAGATCAGCGCTGTGAAGAGGAAGGTCTGACCAACCTGTAGCGTTCCAGGTATTTCCAAGGGAGAGTGTTCATGAGCGTTCATGAAAGACATCTTGACCCATCAGCAGGTTAAATAGGACAGTGTCATAACTGGAAGCTTTCAAAAATCTGTAGGACTCGGATGATACCTGCTGGTCACTTAGTGCCACAGGATCAAATCTTGAGGTATTGAGATTTCACTCTGTGCCTACTCAGGCAAGACATCTGTTGGCCTCAGTGAAACTGATATATTGCATGCTACATCACATTCATCTTGTAATTCAGACTGTGATATGGGCTGAGATCAACTTGGATTCCATCTTGTAAAATCCAGCAGAACACACAGCATTGCACCAGTAATCACATCTGCATCTTTGTAAGACTGAATACTTTCAGAAAAAAATGCAAGCATTTTGCAGATTAGCCATGAATTCAATTGATGTATACAGCAAGTAGCGTTAAGACATCAGTGTTATATAATGTGAAAAACAAAGGCAAATAAGATATAGGCAGAAGTTTTCCAGCTATAGCCTAAGTATCACTTCTGGACTACAGAGCAATTGCTGGTGACATGCAGAAGACTGTATATGACTCTCTCTTTGCTTTCACATGCTTTTTCAGTTCTTCACATTTGGCAGAAAATGAATCTTGCAGAAAATGAATCTTACAGAAAAGAAAAAAAAAAGATGCCAGGCTTCTTTCCTCCATATTGAGAACCTGAAAACAGCTTTGGGTACTAGAAGCACCATACAGAGACTATTTCAAAATAGCTACCTCGTTCCCTGTGACTTACCCCAAAAACAACTGCTCTTCCCTGGGAGTGGTGTAGTAAATGAAATAAGAGATCACAAATATAGGTGAAAGAGTTTGCCAACCCAGCTCTTGCTCTGAATGACTTTCTGGTCTGTAGTAGCAGAAGACACTGGTTACTAGTGCTTATGGACACGTATTTATGTAGGCGCAGTGCTGCTTAATGAGCATCTTCCTCTCTGAGCTCTCAAAGGGTATAGCTACCCCTTGCACCCTCTGGAGTATCGATCACCCAGACAACATTGCCTGGCATGTATGAATATGCCGGCTTGGCAACTGCAGCATTTAGTCATGGTCACCAAGAAAGTCTCTGCACCTGCCCAGAGCACCACGTGAAAGCAGGCGAGCTCTTCCTGCCTCGCAGAAAACTAGGTAGGAAAGCAAAAAAACGACTTGCTCAAAGTCACAAAGCAAGTTGGCAGCAGAGCCAGCAACAAATACAACCCAGATGTCCTGGATTCCACCTCCTCCCTGCACCATGCTGCCTCTCTTAGCTCAATGCTGGAAGGAAATGTTTTACATTTACTCATCCCTCCTTTTCCTTTGTCAATAGAAATTAAAGCAGGCATCTGACTGCGTAAGCCTTGAATACTCCGATGGTTTCCAAGGCTTGCAGTGAAGTCAGCCAACATTTCTATTGAATCCAGCCCTAATGGACAACTAAAAGTGGTTTCTTTGCCAACTAGCCTATCAGTGCAAAACTCATCTAAGCACATATTACTTTTATATAGATACACATTGTATATATGCGTTTCATGACTTTGCAAAGAACCACTAATACATAAATACTATTGTTGCAACTGAGCCAGTGAATAGACTGATCTACTATTATTAAAAAAATTAAAAGACTGCATCCTGATTTTTGTAAGTATAGATTTGAGACAAGCCTCTATACCTTTTTAGTGTGTTGAAAGGTAGGAAGGTCTGTCAGGATGGTTCTTGCAATGAATCTGTTCAGGTTTGCTTAAAGACTGATGTCTTATTAGTATTAATTTTCCATTAATTTATTTTGGGAAAAAAATGTCCAAATATTTAAGATTGGCTCATTAAGCTATCTATGGTCTCTGTGTGGAGGGCCACTTCCATGTGTTTCCCAACAGCAATGTAAATCTCATTTCTATGGGAATGCGTCATGTCCTGTCAGCAAAATACCCTTACTGCTCTCAGCCCACAGTGCGTCCAGGTCTCTGCGCAGTTGAACACGCTCTTGTTTGCCTTTTTTTTTCACCCTCAAGGTGAATGCCACTCCATTTTTCCTGCCTGTCATCATAAAAATCCATCTGGGAGTTGTAGATGTTGTGCTGCTGTTGCTATAACTGCATGGCCATGGTGTTGCTCTGGCTACCGAAGGGTACTTCAGCGGAGCTGGACAGAAGTTAAAAAGAAATGCAGCATTGCACAGTGTATCCTTCTCTCCCCCGAACATCCAAAGGGCATGACAGCAGCAACAAAAACTTTAGCAGCTGCAGGTTGCCTAAAGTATTTAACTCCTCTTTGCAGAACTCCCTCATTTTTCTTGACTAGAAAACAAATGTATGCAAGATTCTGCATTCGGGTCTCCGAGCAGAGGTCTCTGCCCCTCCGCAGGACAGCAGCAGGAGATCCCACACACAGCAAGATCACACTGCTCGTGCTCAGTCGTACTACGTGCCTTCACCATGAGCACTTTGCAGGAACCCACATGCTGGATAACTGCAACCACAGCTTTACTCCAGTCAACAGGGATTTATTATGACTGTGAATTTCTGAGATCTTCTAGACAATGAAACAAACCAAAACACAGCCTAAAAAAGCCTTCCTTCTTTCTCTGTAAAACTGTTTCCACTATTTCCTCATTACTGCCACCTCTGTTTTGCTTGACTTGCTTGACACAAAGATTGTAAGTCCTCCAAGGCACATCCGGGTAGGTGGCTATATATCACTTAACATGGTGGGGACCTTAACCTGCCATCAGACTGCAGCAGCAATAAATGACAAGAATAAGTCTTGACAAACACGGCTGGGTTGTGCCATTTTTGTGCAACAATAGTAAATTTGATAGATTTGAGCCTACCTGCATGCCAAGAGACATTGCCTTCTGCAAAGCCTCTGCAAAGCAGGAAACTCTCACTCCTTCTCCTCAAAGCTACTGCAGCCAGGTTAAGGACATTGCTCCTTGCTGTAATTTGTCAGTGCCAACTTAGCAAGCCCCAGCTCCCTTCCCCAGAGCGCGCAGGCTCTGGCTGACCTCGCACGTAGTTCCAAGCGTGTCTGAGAGCCAAGACCTTATCGCAGTCCATCTCTGTCTCCTCGCAAGAACAGGGTTAGTGGAGGAGTTCGCGTGGTCTATTTGTGCTGGTGTGACAGCCAGCTCCTGTTTTGGATTAGAGGATGATGGTTTTCCCTCCCTCTCCATCCCGTATTGGGCATTTAAAAGAGAAGGATTTGCGGGAAGGAGAAAATGCTCATGGCTTTTTATACCTCTTTTGTGCTCCCTTTGCTCTGGTGCAAATGAGAGCCCCAGGTCCAGGCTCATGGGCCGCACGTGTGTGTGCTGCCCGGGGGCCTGGCTTTTGTCAGCCCAGGCCATGAAATAACAGCGTGAGAGTGGAGAGGTGTTACCTGCACTTCCCCATGCAGAGGACTGCTGGCAGAAGACCAGTTTTCAACGCGTGTCACAACCTGGGAGAGCGTTGCAAAAGCACTGCTTCCCCATCACACAGCAGGGTGGAGATCAGCTGACTCCAATCCCTGTTTATCAAAGCGGGGCTGAGACTGAACGTGAACCAGCAATGAGCCCCAAAAGCAAAGGACTGCAAATAAATTAATAAATCACAGCTGCGAATGGCAGGGGCAGTGGTCAGCAGAAACACCCCAAACACCCTGACCGCTGCGAGGACTGCTGTGCATCTCGCTGCTTACGTGTCACTACAGCTCCATGGCACCTGGGTCTGATGCAACACCTACAAGGTGTTTCCCCTGGGCTGGAAAAGCTGTGGTTGCCCACAGGAGCAAGGAGGGCGTTTTGCTGTGTGGGGTTGTCTCACTCACACTGGTTTTCACTGTTTTGTGGCTGGACATGTGTGTGTGTATGTGGCCCTGCTGGCTGCTCTCTCAGTGGCCTTGAGAAATAATCCAAAATCATTGGGGTTTTTTCCCTGCGATTTGTTTCTGTCCCTGCTCCGGGTCATCTTTGATTCCACGACCGCATCACGAGGGTTGGCAGGCACCTTTAGGCAGCCTTGCTGAGGCTGAGGCAGTGGCCGTGGGGCATGCTGTGGGATCCCCTGCTCCCAAACCTGTCTTTTTGCCAGGTTACCGTCTCTCAACGCTGCCTCTGCAGGCTGCCTCTGCCGGGCAGACTCACCCCAGAGATATCAGCCTGCAAAGGACTCCAAGGTTGGCCTGTCACAAGCTTCCTTCATGGGTGCTGTATGAATTTAAACTTTTCTGCAGAAAAAAACCTCTAGGAACTGAAAATAGGAAATCAGATTTTTTCCACAGGTTTTCCTTGCCATCAACTATGGTCCACATCCAACAAGTTAATCCGACTCAGCTACTTCAAGCCCTCTGTTTCATAGCACCTTACGTCCCTCCACTGATGAGTGCCCTGAACGCCCCTGCCAGCATCGCCCTGCCAGGCTGAAGCCCCGTTTGCCTGCACGCAAACACCCCACCTGCTCAACCATCAACCCATCTGCCCTACCATTTGCCCACCGCAGCCTTCCCGGCTGCTGCGCTGTGCAGTTGTCTCCTGGGCAAGCCATGGCCTTATGCTGAAATGAGGGATTGCATCATTTTTTACATCAAGAGAGAGAGACATTTCTGCATTTGTACAGCAACATGCTCCAGAGCCCACAGGTTGACCGGGACGTCATCTTGCTAGGCACTGACTGGATGTACAGTAAATGCTGCTTACACACGTAGCTGTGTGTGCTGGTCCCAAAATGACAAAACGCTGCTGTCTTCCGAACAACATTTGTGCTACCAGATTCCCCCTACCTACAGCTGCTGGCATCCTGCCGCTCTGGGACATTTTATTTTCCAATACTCTCTGAGTGGCCCGGCCTCTGAATAGGCATGCCCCGTGCATCCTCCACACACCCGCCCATGCTCCCAGTCCTGCTGTGCTCATCAGTAACAGAAGAGGAGTGGTGTTCCAGGTCTCCGGGATGAGCCCCATGGACGAGGGCTGGCCACGTGGTTGGGATGCGAACGGTTCTGCAGGACCAGCACTGTTTATCCATGGTAGCAAAGCAGAGAAAGGGAGAAAGGGAGAGAAGAAGAGGGAAGCATGGGGCAGAGCTCCTGGGAAAATGTTCTCTGGACAGTTTGCTTGGGCTCCTTGGAGACTCCTGATGGCTGCTCTGCTCTCCTCACCATGAGACCCAGGGATGATCTGTTGTCACACGCACCGAGCACCCTGTTTTCTTTCTAAGAAACAAGCTGGTATATTTAGGAAAGATTACATTCATTCTTGAGCTTATCTGTAAGTGCTAGGCTTATTCCCTGGGCTTTAAACTTTATTTAGAATAAATAAGGTTTATATATTTGGTTGGCGAAGCGTGCATTGTATACATTATAATTATGTAATTAATGCCCTAATCTATATGATGAGCTTTCCTGGCATAACCCAGTACAGTTATTCAAAAGCTTCTTTTTAATCTCCAAGGAAGGATAATTTTAAAAAGAAAATATGATTTCTCCTGCTATCTCTATCCAAACCATTTCATTCACAGATTCCTCTTAGACTGACCGAAGCAGTTGTTAAATCCACTGTGGACATATAATCCAAATATAGATGTAAGATCACAGTGCCATTACTAAATGTATTCCTTTCATAACAGTTCCGTGGGGGTCCTGGCTCCATGCAGCTCTGTAAATCACTGAAATGTCCCCTTATAAATACCTGTGTGTGACTTTCAAAAGTCTGTTTTACACTACTTACACAGTCAATAATTTTCTAGTCCAACACATACCCCAAAAGAAGAGAGCCTAGGAATGTATGACCCTTCACATCACTCTGGCACTGTTTGTGCATAGGAAGCCTGATGAATAAGTTAGCATCATAACTGCATACATCACTGCCTTTGTGGCCATTCATCACCATGCATACAAATGTCGCATGTAGTCATCCTCATGTGGAAATGCCCAGTTTACCTCCAAAATAGGCTGTGGCTAACTGGTTACTTTAATTAGGCGCTGAGTTGTCTGAGCTATTTGTTGCGCAAATAATTTTTTTCTTATAATCAAGCCCATTATGTGAAAAAGTCAGCCTTAAGGAGCATGAGGACACAGTTCATATAAAAATCAATGCAACCTTTCACTAAAGCATAAATCAGATCAGCTCTGACATATACAAAAATATTTGGGGAATGCTTAATGACATTTTTGTGTTCTTGTAAATTATTTGCTTTTGGCTGATTTTAGAATCAGGAGTAGGGAAAGCTCAGCTTACATCAGGAAATATCAGCAATTGAAACCACTAGCTTTCTTGTGATTGTTTCACAGATCTTTGGCTCATATATCTTCCAATAAACCCGCGCATGCATTTCAAATTAAAATATCAACCCAACCTTTTGGATGCTTATCTGATCTGAGGGAGAGCTGCTAACCTCTCTGAGGTTCACCAAGAGCTGATTTCTAACTATTTTTCAAAATAATGATGCTTAATCCCACTCGGACATTTTTCCCCTTCAAAATATAATGCAAACATCAGTTAAAGCAGTTCTTGCTGTGTAGAAAAGTTATTATCCCATTCACTACCAAACTCTAATTTTTGCTCCTGTATGTATGTCCTTTGAGTGTCTTCTTCATCTTAAAATTTCCATTTTGGAATTCACTCCTCCACGTAATTCTGCTAAGGGCTGGTTCTCTGGTTTAAAATGAGAATGACATGAGGCAGAGAAGTTCCTGCACGTACTTAGTTTGCGGGAAAAGCAGAGCATTGTGCCTGGCTGACGGTCAAAGGGCTGGGTGCTGGGGCAAACCACGCAGCAAGTAAATGAAGAGGTGACCTGTGGAAAGCAGAATGACATTTGCTTTCTAGGGCTGGTACGGAGTATGGGATACTTAGGAAAAACAGGGATGGCTGGACTAATAAAATGTGTGAGCTTTCAGGACTCGCTGCAATAGTAGTTTATTAGACTGTTTATCCAGGACTTGTAGAAATGGGAAGAAATACATGCAGCTTGAAACCGTTGCTTTTCAGCGCTGGCTGCCTGATGCCACAAACACACTGCTCCGCAAGGGGGGAGAGCCGAGAGGTCAGTGGGCAGGTAGGAAGGTATTTACAATCAGATGGCTGCTCCCCTGACTCTGCGAATGTCAGGCACAGCCCACCGCTATCAAAATCAGGTGGTGTTTGTTCTCTTCACTGCAGAGAAGAAACAACATTTGCCCAGCAGTGAAGAACAGTTACTATGTCTTTGGAGTCTCGAGCATTTATCAGCAGGCTTGGAAATCATATAAACCTTATCTCCTTGTTTGTGTTTTTGAAAAACAGATAACTTTGCCCTCTGAAGACACTGCTATCTTTATTGGGCAGATGAAGTAGGCTCGGTGCCTGCTCTTCTTCAGGCACTCGCATTCCTGTTCCGTGGAATTTCACTGGGATTTGGGCTGTTACTGTGGCCTGGGACTAACTCCCTGCAGAGCTGCCGTCTCTATGCCATAAGAGCAGATGGGTCCCCTATCAGTTACCTTGGCTTATTTATTACTTACATGCCATAATGACCTTAAAATATTTTGACTTATTCCAGTCACTCTGGACTACGTGTTTGGTCAGATTTGGATGGTGAACCCATGGGTTCCCGTTCTCTGATAGCAAACTGTAGACCTGTTCTCTGTAATAAGTCAGCGGTTACTTCCAGATATTTGGCTACCTCTAGCCCCTTTTGAGAAAGTAAACATGTTGGCAGGAAGTATGTAGTATGTGAAAGGTCCTCTGCTAGCCTGAAGTTTCATTTTCCAATTCAAAAAAATGAATTCCAGCCTTGACTTTAAAATCCAGAGTGAGATAAGCAAACACGTGGATTTAGCAAGTTTAGGTGCAGCTGTGATCCTCCTGCACCGGGGCTGGGCACAGCTATAGGTCATCCAAAGGATCTTTCTTGCTGCAAGAGTGTTGTCTTGATTTCTGTTGCATGTGGAGAGATGGCAACCTAGTCTTGGCGGGGTTTAATCTTAGCTCCATCAGGAGCTGAATCCCATATATCTCTCCGTGCTGCTCCACCACTTGGCTTTGGAGGGAAAAGCCTGCTAGGCGGATTGGAAGTTACGGCTAAGGGAAGCAGGAAAGGCAGTAGTTGCTAGATGATGTTGTCAGGAAAACAGTTTTTTAGCACACTGGGGCTCGGGGACGTGGCAAACTGCCTGAAAGCAAAAGCTCGCCCTTGCTCAGTCTGCCTGTGCCGGTGCAGAGGGCCAGGTCCCCTCCTTGCACAGAGCAGGGCTAATGTTAAGGCCTTTTGCAACCTTACTGGTTTGGATTGAACCTGCAACATGGAGCCCAGAAACAGAGTGAGATGTTTTTCCAGAGGGGGAAACCTTGATTTTTGAAGTGCATATTTTGCTGCTCCCTGATGTGAGGGACATTATGGAATGCAAAAATAGCTACATGCAAAAAATAGATTGTATCTATTTACTCAACTATTTACTCAGAATATAAGCCAGTAACTTTCACACCTTTCAAATACACTGCCTTATGTTCTGATTATTTAGGTCTCCTGATGTGAAGAATCCTGGAAAAAATCTTACTTAAATCCCCCAGTGTTTTAGACTTGCATAGGATGAACTGACTTCTTTGCCCTAGTAGAAAACTCCAGGAAAAAAACCCAAACCTCTATGCATCCTTAGAGGTTCAAACCAAGGGAACATACATTCCTGTGGCTTCATAGAAGACACGATACTTCAGTAAGATCCCAATGCTGTATGTTCTGCTCCTTCCACTCCCAGTGACAACGTTAAGTAAAGTGGCTGTGAAATTCCTGGTGTGGCTTCCCAGAGAACGGTGCCTCTGAGCGTGGCCTCTTTGCACCGAGCACGGGGCACTGAACCCACTGAAGTCAACAGGAGGTTAACTCAGATCATAACTATTCCTCTGACCATGACAGACTGTTGGATTTTCTTTCAGTGATGAGCTTCAAGTACAGCCAAAAGTGAATAGAGGCACGTTGACCTCATAGCTGTGAATACAGATTGAGCGTCCAAGACAATTAAAAGCAGAAAATACGCGCCATCTCCAAACCCCTGGCAAATCAGTGCTAGAAGTTACTGCTGCCCCGTCTGACTGAAAAGACGTTAACACCCGCTGCAGAGGAGGTTGGAAGGCAGCCATCCTCGATGGATTGCTTATGAGCCCTGACTAGAGTCAAACCGACTTCAGATGGAGATTTACACAAGCCTCGTAATCTAATAGTAGAGTTTACTTTACGAGAGTGCCACACCAAAGATAGTAAAATGCAGTTTTAGCTAACGAATCTACATGCTTCCACAGAAAAGCTCCAGCCATCATGGAACATGTCAGCACTGCAGAGCGCCTGGCGCAGATTTATAGTGTTCAGTTTATTGCTGAAGAGTTATTGTTAACTCCATTGTTATAGAGTTACTGCAATTAAAATTTCCAGTCACACTTATCATTTTTAAACGTAGCTAATAAAACCCAATAAATTCTGAGAGGCGATATGTTTTCCTGTGCTGTTAAAGATCTGAAACTTTTTCATGCTGGACTTTTGACCTATGTTAGGATAGATTTTTGGAAGGAAATTGGCTGTTGTAAGTTCCTCTTTCTCTAACTTGCTTGGATTTGAAATATTCCTTGTAGTTTTTTTACAGTAAGAGATATAGCAAGGCAATACTTAAAAGTTTTCCCTCATACATGCAAGAAGTGATCGTAAGCTAGGTCCTGTATCTCTTAAGAGTCACCTTTCAACTGTCTGTGTTTCTTCTTTCATAAATTATAAAAAAGAATGGCTATTTTTGTTGTGGAGGGGCAGACTTTTGGTGTTTTCTCATGTGAGTAATGTTTTTTTTCTTTTCTATGAAAGCTTGAGAATGTAGTTTTCACTCTTTCTACAGGTGGCTACAGATACGAATCCTACTTCTGATCATCTGTATTCATGTGTTCAGAAACATATTAAGGTATGTGGATGGGGCAAAGAACCTAGACAGGTGGACAGCAGAATGTCCTAGTACTTTGTGAACTAGCCTCAGCAGCCCTGCAGTGAACACATACAGGATCCCACTTCTACTGACAAGGTTATGGATCTGGTTTTTAAATGCTTCAAGGTTAATCTGAGTCTCAAATACCACTAATGTACAGAGATCCTACTGCCAGGTCAGTATATTACGATAAACAGATATACTGCAAATAGTTTCTATTGAGATATATTATCAACACAAATAGAATTCCTCTTGTAGAAGCACAGATACTATAAAAATCCAAACATATCTATGGGGAAAATAAATAACAGAAAACTCATATTCATCACAAACCAACTTCACTATAAGTAAATTGCAATTTGCACCTTGCAATTCATTGCAACAACAGGGACTACGGCTCTTTGTACTACAAAAGAGAGTTGCACTATCTTTGAGATCGTACGATGGGTTAAGTATACAGGCAGAGGAAGTAGGAAAAACAACGTGCATGATCTGGAATAGAGATTACTGAATGGAGGGGTGTGTATAGGACTGAGAACCAACATCCCGCGGAAAGCTTTGGGAGGCTTACTGCACAAGCTTGAAACCCCTGCATTAAAAATGTAGATCAAAAACTTTTTAGCAGGCTGAACACATTCGTTCACCCCTGAACTCACTTCTTCCCACACATAAGAAAGAGCCAAAGCTTTACACCAGGTGGGATGCACCTTGGCTGAAGTTCTGGCCATACTTTTCCCCAGCCATATCGCTTAACAAACAGCGTCTTCAGGTTTCGTTTATCAAGTACAGCAGCTGGGAACATTATGTCTTTATAATCGGAATGTCCAGTTTCTGTATCAAAGGACGTGAAATACACACGCCCACATCTCCTTGCAATTTAAAAAGCCCATCATCTACTGCAAACTTGAGCAATCTGCATCGGAGATTAAAAAGAAAGAAAGAGAGAGAGAGAGGAGTTTGTTTAAAAAAACAAACAAACAAAAAAACAACACACAAAAACCAAACTTACCAAAATTAACTGAAGTTCTCTAAAGTTGCCCCGAAGTTGAAATAGCCCAGAACACCAGTGCAGAGCCTGCCTTAAACTCTCTCTTTCGCACTCCCCCTCTCTCTCCAGCAATTGGAAGGAGGGCTGTGCAGAAATTCAGCAAACAATTTTCCTTCTATGTCGACCGGGGCGTTCCTCTACGGGCAGAAAGGGGATGGCTAAGCCTGGGTGAGGCTTGCTGCTATCCCCAAGCCAAAGAGCGCTGTCGCAGATTACACAGCCTGTGAAATCCAATCCCTTTCTCTACTAAGGCAACAGCTGTACGGCTTCAGCTGAGGAGGGAGCAGCGGATAGACCCTGGGCTTGTTGCTGGTCAGGCTTTCCATGCGGGGGGACGCAGAGGAACAGGGGTACACGGGTTTCCGTAAGCTCTGTGTCTTCTCCCTGCTTACCACCTACCGCTACAGGCACGAGCGCACACAGGGTGGAGATACGGGGCAATTTCCTCGGGACTGAAAGTATATGGGATGTGGGCGCCCGCACAAAACAAACATCTCTTTTCCTGAAATTCATTCCCAGCCTTGCTTCAGGACAGAAGTGGGTAATTAACATTATATGTATTAGTAAATTCTCATGCAAGTATGCACACACACAGGATGCAGTCTGTCACAACAGTGTGGTTCAAACGGGTTTCAAGGCTGTTCTGGTGTCCTCTTTAAGTTCATTTTTCCTTGTCATTTTTAGTCAGCCATTTAATTCTTTCTGAAAAAAACCTGAACGCTGAGCTGATAGACCTTACACCAAATGAAGCATTATCATGGCTTGCGGCATGGGAGTGTCAGCGTGCTTAGTGCTGCCTTTGCAGTGTGTCCTGATACTAGCACATGAAGAAAGCTGCTTAGCGCCAGCAGAAATGGATTTATTAAAATTCCCAGCCCCTCCTCTCACCTGTTGCTATTTCTCCACCCCCTGCAAAGGAAAGAAATTTTGTCATACTGCTGATTCCTCCCTCTCTGAGGAATTCCACTGATCCTCTGATTCTCCTCCCTGAAGCTTTAAAAAATCACAGCAACAGATTTCACTTGGGGCTTCCTTGTTTCACAGAAGTATTTGGCTGCTTGTTCGCATGCTGTCAGACAGGCGAGAGAGGGTGCAAAATGCAAATAACACACAGGCAGCCCTGGGAGTGTCCCGCAATCGCTCTGACTGCTTTGCTCACACACCAGAGCAGAACGTGAATAGGTAAAAAACACGCCAGCTGAAGGGAAACCCTTGTGTTTACAGAGCAGCCTCATTTCGTGTTGGGGCAGATGTTGTGCTGGGGATTTTTATGCTGTTGGCTCTGAATGTGTTTCGCTACCTAAAATTCTGTAGATGTCAGATTTCTGGACTCAACTTTGGAATGGGCACACACCATTTCTACAGAGGGCGTGTGGAAGTCTGATAGTGAAAACTGAGCTTATAGCTCTGCTTCCGTCTTCTGTGGATATTCAACACAGGCAATTGTGAAAACTGGGTCTTAACAGAACTCAGTGTTTATATTAAAGCCAATTCTGTAATTACTTTTGTGTAATTAATGCATAGTCTTATATCTAATTATATACTATATATTAATTATATAAGATGACCTATACAGCATAATTTAGAAATACTATATGTAATTTTACCCAATTAATACACACGTTCATCTGCATATGAACTGAATAGTAGCTCATAAAATGTGCATTTTTATTATGTGATTATATTGTGTATATATATAAAATATATATAATGTATATTTCTATATTGTATATAGTAATATATAATTAATATAAGTGTTCTGCAAGGCACTATGCAGTTCATACTCAACCTCTGTCTTCTTGTGAGTGTGGCATCCACATGAAGAAAGAAAAACTATGTTGGCTGTAGCCAATGCAGGGAGGTATGGCAGCGAAGGAGGGAGACGAGGTGTTGGGACTGTGTCAGCACAGGGGGTCTGAGACTTTTCAAGGTGACGTGTTTCAAGCAAGACCTGCCACAGCTGCCACAAGGATGGAGGTGACCAGAAGCAACACCTGAGACGTGGTCAGCAGCAGGAAAGGCAGTAAACTGTGATGGCTGGGAAAGGGAGCACGACCTCTCTAATAGTTAGCTAGTTTTTGGCTTGCTCTGCTGCCATTTCTATGCTCAGTCCCTGGGACTACACCAAGGTCTAGCCTTTCTGAACCATCTTTCAACATCATCCTGACAAACAACATACATTTTTAGAAACAGACATGCAAAACAAGAAGCCCAACCTGACACCGTGGTTCGACGCAGAGACAGCTCATTTGGGTGCCGAAATCTGGCTCCTACCTTCAGAGCCAGCGGTGCAAGCAGCAGCACTTCAGCAGGACACAGACCGTGATAGCAGCAGGGTGATCGATCCCCAGTCAGTGCTCTATTTCATCTGTCTTTGCTGAATATATTGATGAGTGTTATTTCAATCTTTTAAGAATTTTTAAAGCCCACAGGAGACAAAACTCTGGCTAAGTTGAGAGAAGCCAACTGTTTTTCCATAAACCTGGAAGAAATTACAATATTCTTTTTCAAGGTATTGGGAAATCTACGTTCATTGTCGCTGGCTTTTTTCCAGTTTCATCTCAGAACTGAACATGTAAGCCGTAATGTCTGAGCAGTGCCCTGCTGCTGGAACTCCAGTAAATGCAACTCCTATGCTGGAGATTTATTCCCACATAACTTCAAGCCTATTATCTTCCCTCTTGTCAGCCAATATAGTGGAGTTCTGTAACTATCAAATTATTTGAACATTATTTTAACACAAATGCATAATGCTCACTTGGTTTATTTTTAAATATTTATCGAATCAACTGCTTGTCTACTGAGCTACTAAAAAAATGTTACCAAGCTGACAATTTCCAGTTCTCCAAATGATTCCAGCACAACAGCAATGACTTATTCAGTGGGTGTACTCCAAATAGCCCTTGTGTTTACTCTTCTTGATAGATGTCTAAATATTAAAAGAGAAACTCTTTGAATTATGCTGAGGCAATATTGAAAGTTCCTCTCTGCTCTATTGCCTTGCCAGGGAGTACCACTGTATCTCACATTTCTCTATCCCACCTCTAACCTGGTTTCTCAACTCCCTATATTACAACCTTGTTTTCTTTACTCGGTTCACAGGTAAGGCTGAGAACACACAATCAAATGACACAAGCTTTCTTTTATTAGTGTTATTCACACCCTGACCTGTGAATGGAATGATGTTAGGCCTGCGCATAAGGGTGTGCTGCTTTATTAGTAATTGAGAAATGAGACGAAAAACAAGGGGAATTTTCTTGTGTTTTCTTTGGTCCAAAGACAGAGAGACAAAATGTTGACTGAGATTGTAGTAAAGCATGCTCTGAAACAGAAATTCCTGTAGTTTATTATAGAGGACGCAAGGGTGATCATTTCTATTCTTTTTCCTTTTTAGCAATTATGAATCTTTAGACATTGGGGGGAAAAATACGAGGCCACAAACTTCCACTTGTAGACAAGACTGGGTAGCAGAGAAGACCAGCTACAGAAAGCAAACTTGTCGGCACAATTCAGAAAGGAGTTAAAAATTGAGAACCTCCAGCTTAAAGAGAAATGGGCTGCCAAGAGGAAGAACCACAGAAGAAAGAAAAAGGAAGGGAAAGCCAAGATCAGTGTGAACAGAAGATGTAGAGGAGTAGATGGAACTGATTGTTAGACTAGCAATGAGAGGAATGAATAGACAGCTGTGGAGGGATCTGGACACCAACTCTCAGATCAAGCCTAGAGGAAGATAAATAGAACATTAATCACCAATTTACAGACATCTCCTATGCTTTGTCTCCCATGACTCCATATTTTGTTAAGACATGGAAATGTATATATTTATATATTTTACAATCATTTAGTTTGAACTAAAAAGGTATGTCAGCCAGCCACACAAACTTCCTCTGAATGTCTTCTCTTTTGCAATACACAAACCATTAATTTGGTTGATTTGCTTCAACCTTTTTTTGCATAAAACTCAGCCAGCTGCAGGTAGGCATATAACCTCATAAACAGAAACAGAGCCAGGTATGGAAATGAGGTTTCATCACTGCCTCTTTTAAGAAGCCTCAGTGTTGGACTCAAAGACCTCATTCTGAAGTTAGTTGATTCAGATGAATTCCCCCCTAAAAAAGTGAATGGGTATCATTCACGTATCTTGTAAACTCACTGTAATCTGTCCTCCAAATAGGTTAGTCTTATGTTCTTTATAACCTCTTCATGTGAGAATTTACTCAAAAGAGGCTCCAGTGTCTACCTGCTCTTGGTAGGTTCTACCAACACCGCTTGCATGCTGCACTGACAGCAAGCTGCAAGTGCTAGTATTTCATGTAGTAATAGGTTTCTCCTTTGTGAAGATAAACAAATGTCAGCTCCACAGTATCCAGGGATGGAGTAGTAAAAGCCAAACTCAAGGGAAAATAGCACAAACAAACCCAGGGAAAAGTTGTGTATTTTCAGAAAGTCAAATATTCTCTTCCGGGATTGCTACATACATAATTTTTCACTTTAGTGGTTAATATTCTTACTGATGAGAAAAAGAAAAAAAGGAAGCTAAAAATGCTGACCTGCAACCAGCATAAATAAAAAACTCACCAACAACAGAGAAAGCATTATTTAGAAATGAAACAAAATGAAACATTTCCAAAACCAATCCTTTCACTAACAGGAGGAGAAGAAAAAGGAAACTAACTCAGTCTGGACAGTTTCTTTTACTTTATCCTGGGGCATGTGCTCCATCTCCCTTTGTCCCCCAAATGCATTTCCACTGGCCCTGACAGTGCTGGCATTGACTTTCTGCCACCAAAATAGCCCGGACAGAATGAACCAGAAAAAGGGAGCCAGCCAGACCAAGGGGCAATGCAGCCATGGACACGGACCTGGGGGAAAACTGCTATAATTAGCAAGGCCCATACAGGAATTGCAGAAAACTATGGTCCTCATGGAGTTGCTGCCTTCCTGCCCTGCGTATTAGTTCATTTGGAGCAGAGCAGAGCAGAGCCATCACCTGCAGAGCTCCTTGCACACCCTGGCCTGACGGGTCACCTAACCGTCAACATCCTCCTCCTCTGCCAGCAGAGATCCGTCTCTGGACTGTGTGCTGTGGAGGGCTTTAATTAAAAGTTAATATTTACTCCATGTTCCCCCCAACAATCTCATTCCCTTCTCTGTGCTGTTTTTAATTCCCCACTCAACTGGAGTTCAGAGCTGGCTGACCCTGGACCTTTATTGTTTTACTATTTCAAAAACTATGATACTGGATAGAAAGCAGGACCATACTCCTCCCTGAGAAATGAGTATAGTGAAAAACAGCTGACACCATGAGAACAAAAGCATCTTTTCAAGCTGGAAAGATAGGTGTTAATTACCCACCTATAACCTTATTGTACCACACTGTACTGTGGTAATGCTCAAGTATCTGAAAAATTAACGATTTGAACCAAATTCTTTCTCTTTCGCAATGTCATTATGCTGCCTTAAGCTCTTTTCTTGCCACAGTTTTGGTACTTCTAGTTATCACCAAGTTGGTCATTATTCTTCAGTTTGAAAATCAACGGAAATAAAACTTAAAAACCGTCCACCTGTGAACAAAACTTTCACAAGCTCTGTATTTTCAAGTGACTGTCTATTGAGTTGAATATTTCTGAAGAGAAAGGTACTTTTAAAAAGCTTTGTGGGTCATTTGTGGTATTTGAGAAACTTTTTTTCTATCAAATTGAAAGTTAGAGGATGCTGCTGTTGAGATTTCTAGATCTCATATAAAAAGCAGACACTGATAAAAGGAAAGGACAAACATTGCATGTAGTAGCTCAGATGCCATTGGAAAAAGCAAAAGTTTTCAGTTGTTACAACAAAACACATTTTGTTTGCTTCACTATGATTTTTTTTGGCTCTTTTTCACCAGTGATGGTATGGAGGGGTATAAACTCTTGCTTTTTGTGGGGGCTTGTATGGTCAGGGCTTATGACAAAGTCTATTTGCAGCTGTGGAAATTATTCTCAGTGAACCCTCCCTTGCTTTTTTTTTTCCCCAAAGCCTTAAAAACAATTTTTAAACAAAGATCTTAAAATAAAGTACTGGCAGATGATCTCACTATGTGCCCCAGGGTTTCCATGGCATTTAGTGAACAAGCACCGATTAGTACATTTGCTGAAGTGGAGCAGATAAAGGAGCAACTGGGAACTGCACTGAAATAATCCCTTTCCTCTGGCTCCGAGATCCCAGTGAAATGTGCCCTCAGTGGTGGAAGGGGACCCAGCTGTACCTATGCAGTCTCGCTCAGAAAAGGGCTGTTTGCTGGCAGTGGCTCTGGGCACAGGGTACATTTCTTACATTTGCTTCTTTTTGAGACTGTTTTAACCTAGGTGCTTGCCCGCATCTCGAATACTGGATTACCTGTGGCCGATACTGTGCCTTGCTCTGTGGGCAGGAACTGGCAGACGCTGCTGTCAAGCACAAGCAAGAAGCCCAGGTGAACAGGAAAACCAGGAGGAACTCCTTCAAACTGGGAACAAACAAGCACCAACTTGCGTCTTACTAATGGAAGAAACTGTCTACCTCCAGATCATGAATGGTCACCCTGTTTTGCCCCTCCATTGCAGGGGCACGCAGGGAGTCTGGGGATTAAACGAGGGCATTTCACACGCACAGGGGTTTGCTGTGTGCCCGTGGCTGGCACACACCACCATGGAAAAACAGGGTCAGTGCTGCTGCTGTGCCCATGACTCGGTGTGCATCTTCAGGATGTGTGGGCTGGGGCAGAGAAAGAACTCGGCAGATGACAATGGGGCTCACTGTTTGCTGTCGGAGGTCAGCAACACAGCAGGGTTTATTTCTTAACGGAGTGAGTCACTTGATCAGTATCAAGTATCTGTTAAGTCGAGTGATGGGGTGGATCCAAATGTTAGAGGACCTTGTTTGAAACATACCATTCACCGCTCTGGACTGGCTTGCACTATGTAAACAACATCCGTGAGAGATGGAAACACATTTGGTTAATTCCATCTGGGGCTGCGAGGTCTCCTGCTTCCTTACAGAGCTGATTTTCCAGCGACATGAAATTCACCTCAAAGCTCTACATCCTATTACACATAAGCCTTCTGTTGGAAAGGGAAAAGCCAGAAGTACAGGGTAAATAAAATCAGATAATCTGTGCAGTTATCTGACTTCTGCACTTCAGCTTACTCGGCTGACCTGGCTCGCTGGTGCCCCAGAAAGGAAACCTGTGGGAAACGACAGTCAAGATGGAGTAAGAAAAAGACCGCTCTTTCCACAATGCATTTGTGGTGCAATGTTGGCTTCACCTCATGCAGTTCTCAGCATCCTCAGAGTTGCAATGAAATCTTTGGGCATTAAGGATCTTGGCACGTGCACCTCAGCATCTCGGTGCTTTGTAGATTCAGGCCTTTTTATCCCTTTTGCTGCCACTGAAATCAGCTGGAGTTTTGCCTTCAACTTAAATGGGAGCAAGGTTGAGCCCTTTAATGCTTCGTTACTGGCTTTGTCCCTCTGAACAGGAGAGGGACAACAGGAACGGATGTCAGTCAGGGGTGAGACATACTTCATGTTGCCCTTCAGCAGGCCAGTGCCGGAGAAGAGTAAAATATTACTGATAGTTAGCACTGAAGCTGCCCGACTCCTCAACATGTATCCAGAAAATGAATCTAAACTGTATTTGATGCTGCTGGCAGAGAAAATCAGCTTGATCAGTATGCATGGGATTTCTTCAGGTTCTGATGAAGTACTAAGAAGCAAGGTAGCATTTGTGTGTGAAGTGGAGAGAAGGAAGGAGCCCTGGTACCAGTGACATACTGAAAAAAACATTTCCCCATCACTGGGCTAATGTCTTTGAGTCCAGCTGCCAACCACTTGGTTGAATGAACAAACCCAATGTGTAATAATTAACTCCTCCTAATTTGATAATGATGCTAATGGTAAACAAAGGTGCTGTTCAGTCTTGCACAGCACACGGTGCTATGTTGGTTCTGGCTGCATTTGCCCATAGATAGGAATCAATGAAATGAGAGCAAATAACTCGCATTTTTTTAGAAGGAGACATTATATATATTGTGGAGTTTTGACAGCAGAAGTGCTCTCAGTTTCTGATGCACAGTCCATGAACGCAGGCTGAAAAGAAAACCTGCAGAGCCTGAAATGGCCAGGGGGTCGGGAGCAGAGAGGAGCACTTTCTCTGGGAGCACAGCAAACGGAACACTGTCAGCAGCGAGTCCTGCTCTTCCATAATCTGTTATCTCACACGAGTGCTTGTGTTTTCAGTCTTTCTTTGCTTGTAAAGAAAAATTTCAGATTTCCTTTTCCTAAAAAAGGAGGTTTTGGAAGTATTTGGAGAGTAGGAGAAGAACTGAATTTTAAAGATTTTTCGACCATGTTCATTAAAGTATTTGGAAAGTTAAATCAAGAAGTACTGATAGTTTAGCTTTTTCTTTACCTTTTTGCAAATAAGAAGTTATCTAAAATTATGTTGTTAATTAAAAGAATCCCAAGAAGTACCTAGATTGACTAGTGAAAATATACAACAGCAAAAAAGAAGGGAGAGGGCATGTAGCTTTGCTGTTTTCTACCTCATGCTTGGTCAGCTTAATTATATGTTAGCTTTGTTTAAACACCTTTCTTTTTAAAAAATGGGAAAAAGTGTCCTTAGAAGTTTCTTATGTAAAATGAATATCCCTATGGATACAGGAGTAAGACAGAAGTTATTGGGAATTTTTTTTAATGTATTTTTTAGCCTCTTCTTAGTTCTTGCTCAAGGGACTAAAATGGGTGTCTGTAGTGTTCCTTATGGCATCACTCAGGAGATCCTTCCCACTCACGTGGTCCTGAGCTCCCTCCAAGCCTCACTGGCAGTTGCAGGATGCTGCATGGACCAGGCTCCTGCCCAGGCAGACCTGCCTGCTGCATCCCAGCCGATGTTTCTGAGTAATGTAAGTGGTTCAGGCAACAAACGCATGTGACAACTCACAAGCAGCTCTGTGAAGGCTTCCCATTTCACACTAAATAGACACATGATTCATCACCTTCTCCTGCTGACTGTATCCTATGTCTAGAATGATTCTGTTAAGCAGCACTGACCCTACAGATTTCCAAACTCAAAATCCTGGTTTCAGGAAACTACTCCTTTTCCAAATATGCATCAAATACATGACAGAGGAAAAGGTGTGATAAGGAAATGGAAGAGCAGAACTGCAATTAGCATCTTCACATGCTGAAGTCTGATCTCCTAGTCCTTAATGAAGGTCTTTGGATGCGTGAAGAGAAGCCTGTTATCCTTAAAGCAGTATCCATGAAAGATAAGGATGCTGAATGTGCTGGTACCCAGCACAGGTCCTGCAGTGCAATGGGAAAACAGCACAGGCTCAGTCCTCAGAGCTGCCTCTGCCTCTGCGCAATGACCCACTGGAGTCATCACAGCTACGTGCAGCAGGAGCAGGCTCAGTCCCTAATGCAACAGAATAAAGCTCGATTACACAGCCTTATTTAGTTGGATACAAAGAAAGTTTACCCAGGCGTTTATTCACAGCAATAGAAGGGCTCAGCGTGTCTTATGATAAACTACTGCCTGAAGCCCGTTTCCATCTGTAATTGTTAGCACAGCTGATTATTGTCCCTGGGTTAAAGGAATCGCCTGTTATTCTGGGCTCCGCTTCATGACTCAGCTCCTGAGAGCTATTTCGAGTGGCAGAGGGGAGAAGCTGCCAGGCTGGCATCCCCTTTGGTTTTCTTTGTGGAAATAGGATGTGGCTTTGCACGACGGGCATTCGTGCTCTGCGAACTGTCTGAAGGGATTACATGGACTGAAGCCATAATCGTACGCTCTGATATTGTTGATGTATTATAAATGGTCCATTATTCATCCGCATGAAGAAAGCCAGAGGAATGGAAAATTAAAATGTGAAACTAGTGAGCACAAAAAATGAGCAAGTGATTCATGCTGTGTGGAAAACGGGCCTCACTGGGTGTAGGTCTGTAGTTCTCTAGAATTAAGTACAACTACAGGGGCTAATAATTTAGCTCATTAACAACAATATTTGCCTTTTTCTCAGCCCTGAAAAATGCATGGGTAGCAATGGCACATGCACCCTGGGTGAGACTGTTCACCAGATCTGTTTCCTCAGGTGCCTTTCAGCTCTCCCTGATGGCAGAGGGAGGTGCACCAACATGGGGATAAGATGGCAGAGCAGATTTTGCCTAGCGTGTAAAAACAATGACATAACCACAACAATTAATCAGATTTGATCTGACTGTCTTGTGTTCCCTCCTCCTCGCATCTTCAGTTACACTGGGTTCAGAGGTTTTTTCATTCACTCTGTTTTCTGAGCCCTTCTCATTGGAGGGGTTCACTAAGAAACATGAATATCACCACCTTGTCTCCTGCGGAGCTGCAGGAGGGAGCTGGAGGGACTGAGCACCTCACATCGGGTGCTCAGCATTTCCAGCATAACCCCCTCAGAAACAGCTTTCTGCCCACCTTCCTTTCAGCATTTTCAGCTCCAAGACTAATTCTGGAAACACATCCGTAATGCGGTGGCCTAGGACTATTCTTTCCCTGCTTTAGACTATTTCCAAAGTCCTTTTTGCCAAGGAATCGCAGCAGAAAGGCTGCAGAGGCTCTTTCCCAAGTATCCTCTCACTCCTTGCTGAAAAGGTGCTCTCATTCTCTCCTGAACAGTGAAATTTCAACAGGGAAAAGAAATGAAACACAGTTTATAGTCACATATAAAATTCTTACTCAAAGAGAAACTGATTTTTTTTTCTGGGGAAAATAATGAATTTCCTCTCCTGGATTTTGAACTTTATTCCTTCCTTAAAGACCCTTCAGAGAGAAATGAAGGACCCATTAACCATCGCCATTTCCAAACTGATATGCACCACAGAAAACCAGAAGCCCTTGGACGTAATGGGAAGTCCCCAAGCAACAAACTGAAACTTTAAAACTGGCAAAGGAATGAAGGAGTGAAACATCCCAAATGCCCAATTAGTCAGTTTTATTATCATATCATGTGTGGTCTCTGTGAAAATCTAGCCACATCTCACAAACTCTGAAACCATCAAAAAGATGTTGTATGTGCACAGCCCATAATAAAGTTATTAGAAACCCATAAGGAGGTGTCTAATGTGAGTCATGCTATCCAGGAAGAGATGAGACAGAGCAGTTGATCGCTTTTAAACAGCAGCGTGAGCCTAGTGCAAAATCAGCAAATCCAGACAACCATGGATATCACAGACAAGTTTGAACAATGTTTTATTTACAGCCTCACAAATGCCTAAATCTGAACCAAGCTGCAAATCTAACTCCCTGCACTGATTTGGAGGAAGGAGGGAGAGCGCAGATGCCAGGAACAGCTTTGAAGATTTATTTTCACTCTGTAGTGTTCACCTAACTTTCCAGTAAACTTGGAGAGAGGAGGACCGAGGGTTGTGAGACAGAGGAGCAAGGGCATGGATTAGTCCTGGGTAACTACAGGAAGAGAAGCCTTAGTGAGACCTTAAAAGACAGCTTGGAAAAGAGAATAGTTTCAGGTACAGCATTAATCTTTTCTTTTCTTAGTTTACACTGTTTTAATCTGGGGGAGCTAGTGACTTTTAAGAAGGGAACAAGTTATAACAGAGCAGCACTGCAGAACAGCCCTTGGGGTGCCTACGAACAAGAACAGGTTTGGGAATCAGCAGCTCAAGGCCCACATTCATCATCCAGTGATCTGCAAAAAGGAAAAAGTCATCCTGACAGATGTTACCTAAAGCCTTGCCAGGAAGACCACCCATGAATTTTAAGAAACAGTCACTTCATGAACACTGGACTGACCAAGCAATAGGCAGAGCAGGAGAACAGTGCCAGAGCCAGCATGGTGAGACCATTGGGTATGCGCTCCTGATAAATTCAACATGAGACAGACAGGAGCCTGAAGCAGCTCTTCCTTCCCAACCACTGAAAGATTTTCTTAGCTACCTAAATTAGTTCAGTGGCCCTGTCTGTTCCGCCTTAAAACTTCTCTGTTTCTGGACAGAACATGTCCCTGCTGGGAACACCCATCTCTTGTGGCAGGAGGGGTTGGCAGCACATCAGCCCCTGCTTCAACCAATCCTGTAGATTGTAGAGCTGGAGAGAACTGCAAAAACTATGGCAAGCATTACTGCAATACCTGCTGGAGGGATTAGGCTCGTGTACAGACTGGACCTAGTCAAGGCTTGGGCAAGGAGAGCGCATCTTCACCTGGACTGAACAAGCAGCATGGTGGAAACCTCCTGAGCTCTTGGACACAGATGCCAGCAGTGCAGAAGAAGCTGGAATTTACTGTGTGAAGCAAGGAGGAAGGGAGTCTTGGAGAGATGGGTCTGGTGGGAAACAGTCCTCTCAGGTGTGTAGCTAGGATTTGCCCCTCATGCATTTTCTGCCGATCACAACTGCATTTCACAAATCCTCCACCACACAAGTTCGTAGGGAAGAGCCTAGAGGAAGACTTTGAGCATATATTAATAGTAGATGTAGAAATAGGATGGTAAGATTTCTCTAGCCAAGGTTTCTCCAATGATGGCCAAACAACACAATTCACATTTTAGACTCCAAATGCTCACAGCAAAAGTTAAGGAAGACCAATATACAGAGGACTCACAGCTGTAGATTTCAAAACTATTATTTCCCTGGAAAGCCTGGAAATCTCTGGCTGCACAGCAAATAATTTTCAAATAATCATGAAAGATTTAAGCTTTGAAGTGCCACTTTGCCAGCAGAAAGAAAGGTGGCGTACATCAAAAATACTGTTTTCAATTTTAACTGTAACTGTTGACCCAGACCTGGTGGCAGATGGAACACGTCAAACGTTTCATAACACATAAATACTGCACCACTCCATACAGGATGGTGTCAGGACTTCCCATAGCATGATACACTGAAAGTCCACCCTTCCTCCTATACTCGCATCTAACAAGGCAACTAAAAGCTGATTTCAAAGCCACTGTTCCTTCCTGGGGGTCCCACAGCCTTTGTATCCTTTTGTCTTTAATTTCAATCAGAGCCATTCTCTATTTAATCTGAAAATAGGGACATCCCCCAGGTTTAGGCACATCAATGAATCTGCACATCTCATCAGTGATCACAAGCAGTGAAGGACAAGAACAGTTGGTAGAAATAAGGTTATAGTTACAGGCTTTTGCACCAAGCCACACCTTCCCCCTAACCTCTAGGCTGAGAAATCTGTGCATGCTCTAAGTCTGGAGGGGTGTCAGACTGTTTATTGACAGCCAGTGTGGGTAGGTGCCTGGTTTAAGACTTTTCCATGATCCTTTGAAGTATCCATACAAGACAGAGCAGCAGGAACTACTAGAAAATTTACACCCTCAAGCAAAGACAGACTTTTATTCTGAAAAAACTACTTAAATCCAATCTGCTGCTGTGTAGTGTACATGCCAGAGGGACAAAATATGGTGTAAAATACGATCTCAGCAAGCTGAGATCCAGCTTACATATTTGGCCTGTTTAATCCAAGGATGAAAATAATTACAAAAGTCAGTCTAAGCAATCCCAGAAGGATTTGAACATATGAAATATAGTCATTGCAAGAAGCGGAAGGAAAGGAGAGCTACACCAGTTTCAGTTCCCCTTGGCTTTCTTAGACTTGTGTATGAATTTGGCCCAGAAAGCTGTCTGGCATTGGGGATGGTGATCATTCATCCCTTCTATTTGCACAAGAATGTGGGAAGGGCTTAGAAAAAGCTCCTCTTCTCCCATCTGGGGGCCTGGGTGGGTGCCAGTTAAGTTCAATGATTCATAACCATTTCAAGAAGCTCCTTGACACTCTCTATTTTGCGGGCATTTGTAAAGAAAGCAAACGTACATGCTGTAGCAGCACATAGGTTGCTCTGTCAGGACGGGGGATATCCCACTTTCCTCTGTTCGTCATGACAGCAATACCAGGAGAAGGGAAATAAAACCAGTTTATCACCTTAGCACACATCCAGCAAGATTTTCACACCCCCATAGCTGGGGAAAAGAGAGAGAAGAGACCTAACACACAGGTAGAAGCTCTTGATGTGGTATGTACTCAGAGAAGCAAGAAACTGCATCTTCTTGAGGGCACCAGGAGCCTCTCCTCCTGCACGTCTGCAGCAGTGACTGCAAGGCAGCATGCAGCAAGGCAACGAGAGATGTGCTGCAAGAAGCAAGCCCCTACCTGGAAGTCGTGGGCAGGGCTCGGTCTCGGTCTCGGTCTCGGTCTCCTGGCTGACAGCTGTCCCTGCTGTGATGAATGAGGTGCTTTGGGTCATTCATGGGCCCAGCTCCCAGGGTGGGGCGGATGGGGTGGCTTCATCTCCAAACTCCGCCTCGCATCATGTGAGCCCTTCACAGCTAGGTCTTCCCAAAGGCAACTCCCTTCGCCCATGTTTCTGTAAGCCTTCATGAGCTTCTCTGCATGTTGAGCGGCAAATTGCAGCCAATCTGCCTTGCCTTTGAATGCTCGCCAAGACTTTGTTTGTTTTCTCTTCTGTTTCAAACGTTCTTTGTGTCTTTCTGGCTCAGTTAATTAGCTACAGTACTCAGCTTCTCCAGTTTTTAAGTGCTGCCCAAATAGTGGCTGATCATATGTAGAGAGACTTTAAAGCCTAGGCTGTAACTATGGTGAAAAATGAAGGTGCTACTCTGTCTATGGCAGATTCATCCAGCTGATGCACAGAAGAATATCAAAGAAGACATGGTGGCTTGGGGTTAATGACCATAGTAGGGTTCGTGCCTTGGTTTCTGCAGTGCCCTACAGCCAAAACTACCACATCTTTACTCCCAGTCCTGGCACAGATGACTCAATTAAGGTAATAATGAGGGACTTCTTACAAGGGCATGTAGCGATAGGACAAGGGGTAATGGCTTCAATCTGAAAGAGGGTAGATTTAGATTAGATATAAGGAAGAAATTCTTCACTATGAGAGCTGTGAAGCACTGGAACGGGTTGCCCAGGGAAGTTGTGGAGGCCCCATCCCTGGAAGTGTTCAAGGCCAGGTGGGATGAGGCTTTGAGCAACCTCATCTAGTAGGAGGTGTCCCTGCCCATGGCAGGGGGGTTGGAACTAAATGATGTTTAAGGTCCCTTCCAACCCAAACCATTCTATGATAGTTAACAACACCTGCAGTTGCAGGAGGGGTGGCTGGGACACAAAGAGAGGATGGCACTGCAAACTCCTTGGCTGCAAGGGAACATCTCCAAGGGGTCCTCAGCAGCCAGAAAGGGTGGGAAGCCTGAGAAAGAGGCACCTTCAGCGAACTGCTCTGAGATTGCTCAGCAGAAGAGGTGAGGAGAAAGACAGAAAGACCATGCATAGCCAAGAAGAAAAGTGGCCTCAGATATTTGGAGCAGTTCTATCAGACGGACCCTCAAACTGTATTTTAGAGGTTTGTCTAAGCTGGACTATTCTTACAACCCTATGATGTTGCTTATCTTTACCTATCACAAGGCAGTCTGTCCAGGGGTTAAAACTGCAGTTTTCAGCCATGTGGCAGGCTGTTGTAATCCATCTTTATTACATAACCCAGCAAATATTTTGCTAAAGTTCAGTTAAATTGCAGGATTGATGGTGGTCAGGAGCATATTCTCCTTTATTAATTTTTTCCCTTTGGAAATCAGGACAGTGACATGCAAATGGCAGCTTCTCCTCTTCCTGCCCCATTTAGTGGCCAAGCAAAGGCACTGTGCTCCTTCTCATACCAGGCATGTTCTGCTTATGAAGGAAAAGGTTAACATTTCTCCTTTCCCTACTCACTCCTGCTGTGGCACAGGACAGACGCCAGAGTGTAAGAGACCAGCACGGCACAAGTCAAGCAAAGAACTGGAAACAGGGTAGGGAGGAGGTAAGTTATCCTTAGATGGAATTAGGTGAAGCCCAACTATTCTTGTGCTGTTTTGCTAAGGTCACTCTGGATTAAGACAGGACACAAAGGGGAAGGGAGGGAGACAAGAAAAGTCTTGTTATTTAGCTTCTCCCTGAGATTGTTTATAGGTTGCGTGACATAATTTCATGATCATTCATGGCAAAGCTTTCCTAGGCTGTTTTCTTCTTCCCCCCTTTAATGCTACTCCTGCCTTTCTGGTGATGCGGGATCTGCATGGCTCTCCAAGTCTCATATTTTCTTCTGTTCCTCCTCATCTGTGTAGGGAACCAGAGCCCAACCCTGCTTCTCTCTTCTCAGCAGATTGTTGGGCCTTCTCTGTAATACAGAGAACAGCTGTTGAAGGCTCAGAAACTCTGACTGTTGGGCCAGATCACTGATTGTTCTATACTGCACAACAGCTTGAGATCCAGCTCCTTCACAGTTTGCTGCTAAGACTCACCTTTTTCATCTTTTTCCATACCTTCTGTTTTACCGTTTTTGTTTTCCTAATCATTGCTTTAACCCCCATTTAATAAAGATTTTGCGGTCCAACTTCCTCTTCCAGTTACACTAGTGTGAATCCAGAGTAAATCTGCTGGTGTAATTTGGATTATAAGATAGGAGATGACTGTACGTTCCATCAGCTAGAGCCAAAACCAATGTCACCATCGTCAGCATCTTTCTCGCTGTTGTTCCCAATATCAAAGAGAGACTGTAGTCTGGGAATGGTGATACCAATCATCAGACTTGGAGTTAAGTTGCATAATTTGCCTACTTCAACCTTCTCCAGTTGCTTTTCAGCCATTAATTAAATATAGGAGCCCAATAAAGACAAGGGTAATAATTTTCAGGGTGAGGCACTAAGAAGGCAGCAATGTTCTCAAAGGCGCATATCAAGGGTCCAACCTGGCTTTGTGGTAAAATCCCCCATTGATTTTGTTAGGTGACAGTGATAGGAGTCAACAGAACAGTCCCCACATCTTGTCCCTGTCCTACCAGAACATTGATCCCAGTGGGAAAATGGATGACACAGAAGTGCTGAGTCTTTCCATGGCACAGTTGTATTGAATTTGGGGTTAGTGGAAGAATTCTTTCTTGATGTTTCCTTAAATAGTGGCAGAGAAAACTTGAATATGAATGTGTGGGACAAACCACTCCATATAGCATTGGCTTCACTGAGGGCTATCACATTTTCTCTTCCAGCCCATGGCAGCAGGCTTCCTCAGGAGCCTGGGGTAGATTTACACCTTTTATGCTACTGCTGAGTCCCAAAGGGATTTACTGATGTTGATCATCAGTCCAAGCTGAGCACTCCTTTGGTACTGCAAGACCTCAAAAACAGAAGTGTGGAGAACCTGATCTGTTCTATATTCATCCAGATTCACAGCACCTCTCCTGAACAACATGTGATGCCACAGGAGCTTAAAGTGTTCCGCTTCCTGCTGTGTGTCATGAACTTTAAAAAAAATAGACAGCGAGTCTGGAAAACTTCCCAGATCATGCAGTGCATCTGCCTTCTGTGCTCTAAGAAAAGGGTGAAGGTGACAGGGCTGTTTCCTCTTCTTTTCTTGGTGCAGAGGTGTGCATCATGCTCTCACACTGCGCTAATCTGCTGGTCCACCCCAGCTGGGTGTTTCATTACAAAAAGTTTGTGTTGAGGTGAGATGGAAAGCTCTGTGGCAGTGAAGGACAGATGAGGTGGGTTTTTTTTGTTCTCTCTTATGCATTCTATGAATGCAGCGTTAAATGCAGGTAAAAGAGTGCATGCTACAATTTGCAATTAATTTACCAGCATAAATGTACTAATATTTATCCACAGGGATCTTAACAACTGAACAGAGTTTTTCAGCCTCTTCTGACAGAGGAACTCACGCTGATAGAAATCTAATGGTGCAATTGTGCTAAATAAAACCCTGCAAGCACAGCCAGGACTAATTACTCTACCCTCAGACCTGGCTGCTATCCGCACAGCGAGGCTCTCTGCAGGCACATGGGTTAGCAGGGTTAGTAGAGGAACAAAGTAATGGAGAAACAGGAATGAAAGGTTACACTTGTGCAACCCTTATGGCCCCAAAGATACTTTGACACAAAATGAAGACGTTGTGCCAGTAAATTTTGGTACTTAGATAATACTATTTAGTAGTAGCATCTACTAGTAGTAAGCACATAGTTTTAAGCCTAAAAAAATCAGGATTTTATAGACATTTTCAAACTCATCTGTATCTCACAAGTGAATTCAATGAAGTAATTGTCTGTGTTGACATAAAGGCAGGGATGTAACCTTGAGAGATGGCTATTCCTTTGGTGTTTGACAGATTGGTGGCCTTCATTTCCTAGGATGAACGGGCACTAGCACAGGTGGGCCAGGCTGGAGGAAGCTCCCTTGTGCAGAAGACCAGTTCCATGTGCCTTTTCTTTGACAGCGACACTGGCCTTAGGAGCTCCTCATTATCCCCTCTCCTGCACGTCCCAACTGCCACATCATCCCCAAAGGTGCACTCTACATCAGACCAGGGTGAAAATAACCCTCCTACAACCTCACCGCCAACCAAAAACCCATGGGGATATCCCACTGCTAAACAATACAACCCTGAGCACCCCATGGATTCAGGTTACCCGTGGTGGCCACGCTGGCAGATGCTATGGGAAAGATGCGCTGGGGATGGGACTGTGATTGGGATAAGGGTATATGGCACTGTGCTCCCAGGACATACAAGGTCCATCTGCACAGGACACTGGCACTGGGTGACCGTGTGTGCTGCAAGCTCGGATCCAGGCTTATTTTGCAGCCACTCCTCTGTATGGACAAGCCCAGCCTGGCTGTTTGTTTGACTGTTTGTCTTGGCAGCAAGTCCCCACATCGAACCGATGGTGTCATTTATCTCTGGCGGCATCAGACCTCACCAGAGCGAGTAGCAACAGCAGCAGCCCTGGAGGCCCTTGCTGGCCGGGGCTCTCCCTGGCCTTTGCTTTGCATTCCTCCACCTCTCGCCCAGTAACACGGGTCCTGCAAAAACGTTTTTTGCAGCCAGAGTGGCTTGGACGGAGACAGCACACGAACCAGTGGGCAAATGCATCACAAATCCAAATTGCTCAGGGAGGAGCACTCTACGAAAGCTAACTTGAGATCCCTATTAATTCTTCCTCCTCCTTGAAGTTTTGAAATGCAGCAGTAAAGAAAAATCAACATTTTTCAGCTGGTTTTGGTTTGCTCTTAGGGTATGTCCGTTCCTCGCATGAATCAGAAACTGTGGCAAACACAATGTGCTATGACTCTAACGGGTACATACCATCCTCATTTCTTGCAGTTAGATGGAGAACAGCAATACACTTTATTGCACAGTGGATGGACAAAGAAAGCCTTGTTGCCTGCAGGACGCTGTCACGCTGATGTTTCTTTTCCACTTGGTGCTCATATGTCACCAAAGGGCCCATGCATACCCATTGGAAATAGAAGTGTGAAACTAATAACCAAAAATAAAAACTCTGGAGGAAGGGAGAACAGAGAGAAGCCAGAAGGATGCAATTTACTGAGCCTGATTCATGGTGCTGGCAGGGAGCTCTCTGCCACAGCCAGATGAATCAGATTCCCTTTCAGTCTGTGCTGGCACCACACTTATTTTGGTGTCACCATGGGAAGAAGGAGCGTATATTTGGGAAGCATTACTGGACAGTGAGTTTCACACCCTGACGTGTCTTCTGAAACCAAAATGGCTTGTGTCATTTTAGTGTTATACTCACTGAAAGAAGTAAAAGGAGGGAAAATGAAATATGCTGGCATGTCAGGTCAGAGCCTCTCCTGAGAGGCTCTTCACTGGAGCTGGAAGTCTGGCTCCTACAGGTTTTGTTTATCTCTGTCTCGTAATGGGTCTGAAATAGATGCTGTTGCAGCTCGTAGACAAACATCTTGTGAAAATATTTCTAAGAAAAAATGCAGCTCAGCTGGCATTTTGTTTTAGATCCTCAAAATGTGTAGGCCATATTCAGCAGCTCGTAAGATAGAATGTACCCCCAACCCTCACCATGCCTTTGGCATCACAGATAAGAACAGAGGAGAAGGGACATCACAGTGCTTCTAGCATTTTTCGGATGTCACACCTTGCAATGGAATCCTGCCCATTTGTGTGCTATTCTCACACAGTGCAAAGATGAACCTGGCACCTGAGAAGCAGCAACATTGCAGTTCAAGTGCCCCTTCAGCAAAGTCCTAAAATACATGTTTTGCTTTGACCTTGTGCTCCAAAACTGTGGCAACCAGGAGGCCATACAAACTTGCTCAAGTGTCTTACTGAACAGCGTCTTTTAGAGACTGCCATTAATATTTTGGGATTTAGATCACTCCCAAAACAAGGTAAAGACTAAGTTTAGAAAACATTTGTGCTAGACAGACCTTTGTATGTTGGGGTTTGGTCAATTGCCACAGTTTGCTGATGCAGATGTTCTCTTCTACTCATTTGTTGTTCTGACTCAAAAATTATCCATGAAAAACATTGTCTTGGTGTTCATCGACAACTGCAAAATGCTCCTGGCATCCTCCAGATGTCAGATCTGAGTGCATGCTTGTGCTTGCCTGGCTAATAAAGAAAACTGGCAAATTTTTGTTTATCTGTTTCTCACCAGTGTCATCATGACAGTCAGCTAAAGCAAGGGCAGATGAATATAGCCAGCAGAGAGCGCAGCTTACGAAACGAGCCTATTTTTAACAAGCCTTCCTTCCATGCTGTGGAGGAAACAAGTGATTTAATATGCGCTTCTTGATGTGGGATTCATCGTGTGGTTTCCCCACCCTTGTTCAGATGAGCCTGCCTCATCACCATGCTGATATTCCTTCTCTTTCTCCTGCGCTTGGCAGGCTTTCTCAAACACATATCACATGCTCCGGGCAGCCAGCCAGCCTACCTGCCTGAGAAAAACAGACCTGCTTTTCCCTGCCGCACCCTGACCTCTGAGGACGGTAACCCATCGTCAAGAAACATCAGCAATAACTGTTTGGAAAACAGACGCCTGTCAAGTTTCACAACTGGCTTTCCATGCCACGTCCTTTCCCAGCATGGACCTTGTTCTCCGTGCCATGGCCCCATGCTTGCTCTGCACCTCCCAGGCCAGGCACCGGGGTCCGGTTGGTGCTGCGGCGTGACTCGGTATGGGAGATGCTCCCCTTGAGCATGACCCACGGCAGCATCCTTTCGCACCACCAGAAAACTGGTACTGGAGAGATATCAATCCATGTTCGTGACAAGGGATAATCTCATTTCCTTAGAAAAAAAACAACACCCAAACCTTTTTGCTAATCAGTGGTGAAAGCCTGGAGGGTGGAGCACTCTGTTACTGTTTTGTTTTTATTTATTTCTATTAGGTAGCATCTAGAAGTCCCATAAACGTCTCTGATGTGGTAAATAGTTAAGAGCCACAAAACTAGTTTGTTTGCTAAATAAGTAATTCTGTGCAGGCAGACAAACATTAAGAAAATGATACTACTAAAAAAGTCACATTTGTAAAAGAAAATCTTTCCTCCAAAACTTATATCAAGTATATTTTGAGTAATTCATATTAAATTACTGTCTGGGTGTAGTCCTAAAATATTTGTCATAACCTTATACCAATTTGATTAGTTAATCTAAACACCAGGTAACGAGCAGAGGGCTGGACTGTATCTTTTCGTTGGGTGAAGTGCCTTATTCCTTGAGTCGTCTCCTTGATTTCAACACGGCAACTTAAGCAATAAGACTGCTACTTTGTATGACTGGGAGTCTGACAAGCAATTTCTGACTTTCCATTGTTGTGGAAAATATAATCCTAAACTATTTACAAAAGAAAAGCAGAAATAATCAGGCATATTAAAAAAAAAACAAAACCAAACAAAACAAACCCAAAACTCTCTACTTTTAGGCTCTCAAAATGTTTACAGACTGTGTTTTGTAGATTATAACTTCTTCTACCAGAATAAATAGTGACAAAATTTATTGCAGAATGTAGATAAACATAGATTTTGTATATTTTAGGGGAAAAAAAGATACTGTAGAAATTTCAGATTCTTGGCATTTTTGTAGACACAACCTTAAGACTACTAGTTGCTTATTTTAAAACGGGTTAATCTGTGCGTAAACTAAAGAACAGATCTGTAATTTATTGATATGCTTCTGCCAGCTAAGAACTGGTTTTCATTACTGTTTTGACTCATTCCTCCAATCATCACTGTTCTGCTTCAGCAATATCTTATATTAAAATGTGTGTATTTTCCCCTTTAAAAAAAGAGGTTAAATTGCTAATTTCCTTCTGCTCTGCAGGAGGGAAACACAGGAAAAAAAGCCCTTCTTCCAGAAGGCTGTATTGTTCAGTCAACAGAGCATAGGACACGTTGAATTTGCAAACATACACTACACAGCGCAGCTTTTAGCTATTGTAAATGCCAGGTAGATTGTATCATGCACTGTATCCTGCTAGTCGCTTCCCAATCGCTATGAGAAATAAAGGGCAAGCATGTGAATTAAGGCATGCAACCCGAAACAGTTAATTTAGACACAACTGAATTTAATTTGTTTACAAAGCCAAAGGCTTCCTTAAGCTTAGCTTCACCGTAATGCAGGCACCGAGGAAAGTTTAGAGGAGGTAAGGACAGGCTTTTCTTAACTCTATTTTTCCTTATCTGATTCATGCAGCATCAGAGAAAGCCCCACCCTAGAAGCTGCAGGGTTTGCCTCGGAGGTGGATTCGCAGCTAGCAGAGCACAGAAAAGCAGAAGCAGAATACAGAAAAGTATAGAAAATGTAAGCCCACCACTGGCTGGAGATCCTGGCCAGTTAGGAAGAACTAGATGAAAGCAGTCACACATCTTGGTAGATTATGGTGGTACAGCAATAACAAAGAGAGGAAAACTTTGTCTTTTCAGAGGATCCCAGTGCAGAATCAGTCCCAATCCAGAGGAGGAGACGGAGACTTTGTGATTCTGTGCTGCAGGAAAAGTGCAGCTAGACTGAAACTAAATGCTGACACACTCCTTAGCCTCTCGGTGAATATACATCCTTGGACGCCAACCAGATTATTCCGGGCTGCCCTGCATTGCATTATGCCTGACTGATCACTGCTTGCAGAGCTGGAGCTTCAGGTCATTGCAGAGAGAGAAAAGGAGTGATGTGGATGTTCCTAGCAGAGCCCGAAGACACTTAGGGAGATTGATGAAGGATACCCGGGCTGCCTGGCTGCCCGATTGGCTGCTGCGCTCCCCGAGCTCCGGTTGAGAGGGCAAACTGACACGGAGAGCGCAGCAGCCTCCCAGTGATGGAGAGAGCCAGGAGAGCTCCGGGGGGAATGGGACCAAGAAATGGCAAGGCAGGTTTCTAAATGCTTCCCTGGGAGAACGCAGGGAGGCATGCAAGAAGGGGGAGCAGACCCCGGGATCTTCCCTTCCCTGCGAGGCAGGGCCTGATCCAAACCACCCTGAAGTCAGCAGAAGGGATCCCACTCATCTGCCAATGCTTAAAAATCACATACTTAAACTCTGGCCACCCAGCAAAGGAAGGGGCTTGGGACACATTCTGAGAATGAACTTCAATTCCTGGCCAGCTACTTACCACCATCCAGGATGAAAAAGGGCAAAATATAAATTATATGTAGATCTTCAGTGTTGTACTTATGATAATGCTCAGGCATTTATGCAATGCATATCAGACAAAGAAATCCCATAGCCCCTCTATGCCTTTCATTAGTAATATTTACAAAACATGGAAATCATGCTGCCTGTTCCACATGAAACCAGCCTGGGGCCAAAACCAGCTGCTGTGCAAGAATGCACATTAGGTCCGATCCAGAGATCAATGAGACAATTTTCCCTGATCCTAGTGGGAGCTGAGGAGAGAACAAGAGCAAGCAGTGTGATCCAGGAGGTGAGTGCTGCTAAAGGCAGGGAATTTGCCCATACTGTCACCCCCATTTTCTGGTTGTGAGTATTGCAGTGGTATTGTTAAGGAGCACAGGGTAGGAAGGAACTTCAAGGCTTCATGCTAGGGTTGGTTTCCTTGGCATTTATGGCAAGGAAGGCAACATGTGTGGCTGTACTGCTTCTGGCACCCAGCTTCGATCATACATAGCCCTTACTTTGTCTTAATGAGCATAACCCCCATGACACCAGTTAGCTGGGCCCAGCCAAGACTGTGGGGATTTGGAGAGCTGACTCCCACCAGAAGTAGCGTCTGTGGACTTCTAAGGGTAAGGTTCAACTCCCATGGCTTCAGAATAAAAGCTTACACTCTGTGTCCCATTGTAGTCAAAGGATTACAGTCATCTAACCACATGTGGCTGTTAAGAGACTGCGTGCTTGACTTCACTGTCTGTATGGACCATGTGACCTACAGTCTTGACTCCATGACTGTAGACCCTTGACCTGTTGAACTGCCCTGGGAGCCCAGATACCAAGCTTAGGTGTAGACACTTACACTTCAGTTGCTTACAGTTAGGTGAGAGGAATGCCACCGCAGGTATCTGTGGGACTGTAGGTGCCTGTGATGAGGTGAACTGCTGCAGAGGATCACGAGATGAGACTGAAGTTTGTGTTAAATGCACCAGCCCATATTGATCACCTGCCACAATGCTGAGCCAGTGCCTGTGCCAGACACAGCCTTCACTATAGGATGGCAGTGGTAAGGTCACAACTGCTCTGCTTGTGTGAGTCCCTTACACCCACCTGGATCTCAACAGGGCTTGAAAAGAGGATATTCACCATCTCAGCACAGTCTATTGAGGCACCACTTGGGTAGGAGCAGTAGTGGCAGTTGATAAATGTTTTGCTAGAGTATTATAAGCTTTATATTCTGCTACCTATGCCTGGTGGCATAAATCCTTGAACAGCAGAGCCAGTTCAAGGTCCCCAGCTTGTCGCTGCTCGAACATAGAGAAGATGAATCAGAAGACAGAGCAGTGACTCAGGGATTCTCTGTGTGCATAGGATGTGGTTTCTCTCTATTTGCAGAACCAGCTGATCAGGAGAGCGGTGTGGCATCTGACAAGCAAATTATTCTTAGCTCAGCAGAGGAATAAAAACCCATGTGTTGTTTCCTACTGTTGACAGCCCTTTAAAAATTATGCTTTTGAAAAATAGTAAAATATTTAGTGAAGATGACAACAGTTCAAGTGAAAATGCAGATGCAAGCACACACACACATACACAGAAGAACAGCTGAGCTGGAAGATTCCCCTTATTTACTCATTTCAGCCATGTGTTTGCACCTACAAAGCCAAAATGCTTCTGATATCAGTAGTGAACTCCTGTTGAAAGCACAAAGTGTGCAGGATAAGGAATGCACCAATATGTCACCATCCGGCACAGGAAGCAGCAGGGCAGGACCTGGAAGAGATCCATAGCTGGGGACTAGATTGAAATGAGGTTTTGGAGCTTGAAGCATGACGTGTGCAGAAACTAGTCCAGCACTGTGCTGCCAAGCGCCCCAGCTCTCTGCTTGAGCTGCTGTCTAATGCTGAACACAAACACACTCTGGAGGTACCTCATTTCTGTTGCTCAAGAGATTGAATCTGCTCCCACATATGCCCACAGCTGTCGGGTGGGAGAAGTTCAGTCCACCTGGAATCCTGAGCCTGCTGAGCCGCTGGATCTCCAGAGATGTTTTCTTAGGTGCCTTGGAGCATACTTTATCCACACTAGCAGGTTTGGGTTTCTCCACCTACAGTCATTTTGGGTGATACCCACTTTTATCATAACATTCCGGTCCATGGAGCACTCTCCTGGCACGCTGATGGTTCGGGTTCAGTTCTCAGGCTGTTTCGCAAAGGTGAGGGTTTGGATCCACATCTTCCTTATCTCAGAAGAACTAGAGACATGAATAAAGAGCAGCATTGGGTCTGGAAAGCATTTTCTCTTGAGGCCATTATGAAAGCTCTGTGCCTCTTGCTTGCTGAACACACTCCATCAGACAGTCTGAATGCAGATGAAGGGAAAGTGACAGCCCCTTCACAAAGGAAATGGCGAGAAATCAGCAGCTCCTTGCCTTTAGACCAGATGTCACCACAGTGGCAGTAGCTGCTGAAACATGGGGTTGTCTGAGGTGCTGATGGAAGGGACCAAGACTTGGAAATGGCACAGCATGCACACAGCTGCAATTAGTGCACTCCAGCACATTTCATTTGCATGTGCCAGTTACATAGAGCCAGGCTGCTGGTTTGTTGTAGCTGCACAACCATATAGAGAGACCTGCTGGCCAACCTCTGCAAGGCCAAAGCACAGCCTGTCCTCCCTAGGATCTTCCCAGCCTTCCTGCTGCTCTCTGCAAGCATTTTCAGCCTGTGAATAGAGATAGTGCTACAGTTCTCTGTAAAATCCAAATGTCTCATCTTCTGAAAACATCCTCTCTCCATTGCTCATTATGTTTAGCCAGGTGGACATGCCCTCAGGGCTGGCAGCTGGGTCTGACGGCCTCAGGCAAGTGTGTCATGGAAACACTGACAGATGACAGAAGAATAGGGAAAAGCAATTGCAATGTGCTAACGCTCTCTCGGGGACTGCGAACAAGAATAACATAAAAAAAGATAATACCAGACCTTTCTTGTGACATTTCATACCCCAGAAGGGTTGTGATGAGGGAAGAGCAGCCGCTGGTGCAAGTGCCCCAGTGGGCTGTGGTTTGGGAAAACTGCCTGTCCAGGGGCCTTTTTCCATCTGCTGTGCAGCCATGCTGCTCTGTATCCCTTCGCTGCTTGTCACGACTTTGGTCCCCTAGATCAGGCTGAGTTGGCCATGGTATGGCAGAGCTGCAAGGCCTGACCAGGCCACCAACTGAGCAGTGTCCCAGAGTGAGGTAAAGTCATTACCTATCAGAAGGAGGTTGGTGGTGTGATATTTCTGGACCCTTTGTTTCCCACTGAGTCTACAAAGATCCAAAAGTGAGGTATCGGGAGGGAGTACATTTGCGTGACTAAGGAAGGGAATAACTGAAGTGTTTTTAGTTTTCTAAGAGGGACGTGCACAGCGTAAGTTAATTTTTAAGGATCTTTTTGCAGTGCCTGAAAAAAGAAATGCACCTCTGAGGGGGGATTCCTCCCCATCTCCAACGCGAGGTGTTGAAGACACGCACACCTCTCCATTACTGCACAGGGAGCCTGGAGGATGGGGTCAGTCCAGTTTCTCCATTTCCTTGCATGTGCATGGGTGCATAGTGCCCATCCAGCCACCTTAGGGCTCCTAGACATCTGCATGGGGCTGGCAGATCCGACACAGGACCCGGTATAAACCTGTCCCCTTCTAGAGAGGCCAGCTGAGGCGAGGCAGCATACCCTGGTCATCTCAAAGAGAACCACTTGTCTACATTTGGACAACTAAACCTAGCCAAGGAGGTCTCACTTTTACATTGTTAAAGCTGGGTCAACACACCTGTTCCGGACCTTGACAATTCAAATAATGGCTAGATTGGAATTGTTCTGAGCTGCATATTTATTTTTCTACATTCATTGCTGCTTCTTTTGTTTGATTTCCTCTTCCTGTTGCAGTTCAACTTTTTCAAACACCTGCTAAGACAGCTCCTCAAGGGAGCTTGTGTTTCTGTTCTCTCTATGTGCCTACTGGATAGCAACAGTAATTGGGCTTCTCGTTAGGAGCTTCCTTCGCTGGACATGTGATCTAGTTCGTTTCACATGTAAGGCTCTTCCAGTGAGATTTGTGGCTCTGGCCCGGCACACCACGTTCCCTCCGTATTGTTGGAGGAGGGCAGCCTGCACAGGAGCACAATGGCAGGGCGAGAGCAGGGCACAGACTGGCCGTGGCTGGTGTTGGCTGCGGCACACTTGATCTCCTTCCCCAGCCAGCCAATTTGCACAATAACACCATAGTCTTGCAAAAAGTATAAATACTACCAGAGAGTAGAGGCTAGAAATCTACTTCCTGGAGGTATCCTGAGCAATTTCTCCAAGTGTCGGCTGGGTCAGCCCTCACCACGTCTCCACACACCAGTGCATTCAGATGACTTTGCCCTAGGTCAGCAACAGTATTTACAGGAGGAAGAATTCCAGCTGTCCTCTTGCTTTGCAGCTTTCATACCACTGAAAGGTTAATGGGGCCGAATGCCTCCCTGATCCTCAAATACATGGGCAAAACACGGGGAACATAGCCAGTGCCTTTGAAACTTAGAGCTGGAGGAAGACTGATCAGCCATCAGCATCTGTTCTCAGCGGGGCCGGCTGCGTGAGACTTGCAGTGTCTTCTCTAGCCCTCCAGCTGCTCTGCAATGGTACATTTCTGAAGTGGGAGAAGTTCCTTCATTTCCACGGGACCGGATGTCACTGTCACTCTGCATTTTAATGTCCCAGGCTGCACAGCTATCTCCCAGCCTCGATTCCTACATTCCTCTCTGCTTTTGCACTCTACCACCCAAATTAATATCCTTGCTCTTGTAAAGGCCCTGATCCCTCTCTCCTCCTTCCCTTCTTCCTTGATCTCAAAGCAGAGGTCCCTCTGTCCTTTATCATTGATCCACAGTTGCTGATTATTGGTCAGACAGTACTGTCACTGCATGGGCAAATATGGAAAATAAGTGGCAGGAGTTTTTTCCACTGAGGTCTGTTGGGGCTAGTGGGGAGGTCCATTGTCCCGGAAAACATATTCACACTGCTGTGTCTAACACAAGGTCCAACTAGTCCCTTCCTAGCCTCTCCCCTCCCCTTCAATGGCCTCCTGAACTGTGCCCATTCTTATTTGCTAGATGTCTTCTGCTTAGAGGTATGCTCTGGCCAGTTCAGCTATTTGAGATCCTGCAAGGTCCTGCAACTTCTCCTGAATTAGCAATTGTCTTACTAGTTATATCTGCCTCTGCTATTTTTCTAGGATGTTTTACTTAACTTTCTAGATGATCAGGTGTTTTAGTCTATGTGGCATGGACAAGTTCCAGTGACTTTTCCCACCTGACTTTTGCGATTTGGTATCCGCTGTGTTATACAACCTGCTCTGCTGGTAACACCCACCTAGTCACTTCCCCAGCTAAAAATCTGCTTAGGGAGCTGCTCTCATCTCAGATGCACAAACCTTTTCTGGCACAAATGCAATGTGAAAGTAAGGCAACAAAGTTGACTGGAGCCAAATGGGTGACATTCATTTCTGCCATGTCTTGCTGCTTTAAGCAGTACAGCAAGAACAAAACTGAGAACTTTGAAGGAAGTTTAGAGGTTGCCTGAAACTGTTCCTACAGGCAAGCAAAGCTAGTAATTGTCCATGGACAAAAAAATAGTTACAAAACATTAAAATATTTTGCCTGAAATAAAAAAAGACCTTCTCAACTTCCCCTTTCCTGCCCCATCCCTCCTTTTTAAATATGTCTGTGATTTGTTCAGCTGCTGGAGCTGTGCACATGCAGTATCCAAAGCAAACATGCGAGACACCGCATGGGTTCTGCTGCAGCCCTTCTGATGCTGAAGCAGCCCAGGTGCACTGGCCTTTAGCCTGCACAGTCCAGATGCATCAAAAAATGGACCTTTTCTAAGAAAATTTGGGCCAGCTGTTCAGACTGCTGTTTTCTCTCTAGCCTGAGATCTTTTCCAGGCCTTAGTCACTTGGGGCCACACCACTTTGCTGGACTGAGCAAAGACTCCAGAATGTGGGTCCTGATTTTCAAAGATCTTGTTATTTTGGTTTTTTTTTTCTGTGTATGTATTTGGTACATTCATGTGAGCATGTATTGGCATATCCATGGGGCAAGGGAGCAGGAGAACATGCCGTGTCCGATGAGTCTGTGTAGGGTCAGGCTTTGATGTCCTGGCTCGGCCATTTCTTAGGCCCGGCTCCACTGACCAGCTCTTCAAAGCCATTTACATACTGGAAGAATATAGTTCAGCACCTGACTCAGGCTGACAGAGGACTGGGCAAGACCTCTAGAGACTGACCCCCTTCATGGTTATTATTTGTAAAGACATTGGCTTTTGCTGCTGGTATCACCTCAACTTTCTTTTTGGAGAATTTCTACTATTGCTCTTTGTACATTTTACAAGAGTTCCCTCTCTGCTCTCTGGTTTAGCCTCCTCCTGATAAGCCTTTAGACAGAGATTGAGGCTTGGGCAGAAGATATTTCGCTGCTGTGAACCATAGAAAAGACTTAGGCCAGGTTTAGTCTCCTGCATTGTCATCAAACTATAGTAATGCAAAAGTCCAGTACAGATATTCCTAGTAAAATATATTAGCTTCCAGGCTTCTTTTTTGGGACAATCATGTATAACATCTCAGTGTTTTACCCAGAAAGACTCTTTTAGTTAGTATTCTATTACAAAAACTTTGAAAGCTTCATTGAAATGTATCTGAATGTTTCTGAGTGAAATATATCAACCTCAACTATATCAAAGTTTTCATTTTTATAAGAAACTATCTGCATACTCTGAATTGTCCAGTTATGAGGACAGTTCATTTTTCTCCTTCTGTGTCAGCCATTTGAGTCCCAGAAAATCAATTACAGAAACTTCTTTCCTTTCACAAGGACACATTTTTCATTGCTTTTTTCCTTCAGCTATGAAGAGGTACTGTGAGCTTGAAAAAATGCCCATTGGTTATCTAAAACCTGCTAATTTTCTGGAGCTCTGTTTCCCAGTCTCCTCTTCCCAGCTGAAGAGGAAATATCAGTGCAGAAAGACCTTTTCTTCCACAGTGGTCAGATCAGTGCTCCTCCATTAAGCAGCCAAAAAGCAACGAGCTGTTAGCTACCTGGGTGACATGCATTACCCAGAGAGATACAGAGGTGGGGCTGCAAAAGGACTCAGATGCTGCAGGGCTGAGTATTTCAGGGCTTTACCTCATACGTTTCCCTATCCAGCTCTGATTTGAGTCCTTTGCAGATCCTGGCAAAGCTGGACACATATGAGTGGGATTCACCAAAGCCAACAAAGAGCAACCAACCACCTAATCACCTAGCCTGCAGAAAATGGCAACGAGAGTGTCAGGGACCTGCAAAGAGATACAGACACTTAGTTCTCAGCTGTAGATGTACCTTCTCACACCTTGGCTTTGTAACCACGGACTCTTTCCTGGAGATCTTGTCCAAGACACCCTTTTGTCACAGCTGGGGAGAGGCCCGTCTCCTTTTGTATGCAATAGCTCAGTGTTTGGAGGACTCTTCTGGTAGGTGAGAAGCTGAAGAGCAATTCCCTCCATTTCCTGGAGAAGGGTGCCTGAAGGTGACCTCTTGCTGTACAAGAGTCTTTTGTGACCATTGGCTACACCATGGAGAACCGCTGCAGTAGAAAAGAGGCACTGTGCCCTACACGAAAACATCCCTTGACCCAGCAGGGAAAGTGTTTGAACTGGGCTCCTGCATGTCTGGGAAAATGCTTTGGCTGGTGGGCACCTCTTCTTTCTGTGTTGCCAGAGGCCCTGCTCCACAGTTTGCTGGCTTGGAGGGTGTCTGATTTGTAAAGCTCATCAATGACTCACCTCCCACATGAAAAAGGCTTTTAACCCCAGGGTTTCATGTGTTGCCCCAGTGATGAAATCTGCCCAGTCCATCTTTGGTAATAGGTCTTCTCTATCTACTGTAGACTTATGTGGCACTTGTGTAATGGTTGCCACTCCATTAGCCTTTGTTGCATCTGTTCTCTTTCTCTCAGCTTCCTCCATGCCAAGATAATTCCCCTGATTTCCCAAGGTTGGCTTTGTGAATTACAGAGATGAGTTCATAACAAGTGGATCACCATCCTTCTGGCCATCTCCCTTCCCCATCAGTGGGATTCCCAAAGGGACCACTCAGGAGGTGACAATGCATTAAGCCCCTTTTGAGTGTTAGCCTACTGCCATGCTCTTGTGCTGGCTCTCTGCATGCACAGTTCGTGCAGCCACAGTAATTCCTCAGTGGCCAGGCAGGGAAGGCTGATGGGTTTCTTTTGCTGTGTGCGCACTTTATGCTCAGCCTGTGCCTATCAGGTGGCAAGAAGCACCCAGTAAGTCAGAAGAAAAGTGCACTAATGAACAAAAAGCTGGTGAAAGTTAAGATCTGAGTTAATCCGAAGTCATCCTCAGTGACTGGGGATTATAGAAATATCTGCAACACCTCAGTAAATCTTTGTTACAGTTTAAGCCAGTGGCTTCCAGAGTGAGTGCTAATGTAGGATAAAACTGCCTAATGGTTAAGGTCTTAGGAAGAAAATTCATTCCTGCTCAGGACTCCTCTGCTGAGGTGACAAGAGCTCTCAGCATTGGGATCTCAAGCAATACAGACCTGGGGTCGGTCCTTCCCACTGGGGATCACTGAACACACAACATGGCAGTGGTGGTGTCCCTCTGTGACTCCATGGGAGTGGCTCATGGCGCTGATACCAAATCTCCTCTGATGGCCAGACTGGGATGGGACCCCTGGCAGGGCTGGGAGTGGCAGAGGGGCACGGAGCTGCTCTGCCCCATGGCCAGCTCCGGGATGGTGCTACCTCTGTGGCAGCTGTCAGCTCGTGCATGCTGCTCACCCAGCGAGACCCAACGCCTGGCATGGGGTTAGCAGCTGCTCCTGATTTCCACGCTTTGCCTTTGCCTCTAGAAGGGGGTCTCACGGCTCTCCAAATGACACTGCTTCATAAACAAAAGCATTCGCTCCGTTCCCTTATCATTTCCTGAGCGGGTGCATTCGTCTCCGTCCTACTTGTGGCTGGCAGCCAGCGCCTGGATCTATGCAGGAAATCTGCCTTGAACAACATCTGAGCGCTGCCAAGAAATGCATTGCTGCTCCCCACAGGCACCAGCAGACAACGTTATAATTACTTATCCTCGGGAGACCGAGTTGCGCATGGAGTTCTTCTCCAAAAACCTGAGCACTTTCATATTGCACAGTAGCTCTGCCTGGGGAGAGAGGAGGGACCGTGCCTGGGGCTGTTGTTAGACCCGGATACAGAGAGGTGCTGCAGCATCGTTTCGGTGTTGCAGCCTCTGCAGCATCTGACTGATCTGTTTGCTGTTGAGGTCGCCAGGCACTATCGCAGTGGGGAGAGTGGCGACTCACAGGGCATCAGATATTCGGAGCACGGCGTGTGCTCGGCTTCCCGGAGGCCAGGGTCTCGTCTGCAGCAAGCACTGGCGCTGCTCCCTCTGTGCAAGGGATTTCACCTTTCTGCTCCTTCGTGCTGTAGACCAACCTCAGGTCGGCGCTGGGGCCAACATCTGCTGATCTCTCTGGGTGGGGCTGCCACATCTTCTGTGTTTGCAAAACCCTTCCCACCCCGGGGGCTCTCCCAGGGGTGAGGGGAGAGCAGGGTTTTTTGTGCTTAAAAGCACAGAGGCCAAAGCCTGAATCTCTGAAGGAGGTTTTGTGCAGCCCTTACTGTGCTCTTGCACCTCTCCCTGGCAGCGAGAGCTGTGCCCCTCCAAGCCCAGGCATCCCCTCTCCCACCAGGATGGGGACTGGACGTGGCCGTGGGATTTTTGCCCCTCTTTGGTCACAGAGGAGAACAGGGAAAGCAAGCTCAGAGGAGGCAAAGACACAGAAAAGGTGATCCTGCTGCCTGATGGGGTTTCAACCTGGTCCCCAGAAAGGCAGGAACTTTTCAGCAGGCCTGCTGCTATTTTTTTATTTTATATGTGCCATACCTCTGCGAAGGCAAAGAGTGAGACTGACTCAGCTGCTGCCGCAAGGGATTTACGGCTTCAGCCAGGCACACGGGGAGGGACGGCCGTACTGCCAGGACACATGGACACACCATCAGTTGCAGCCGCTGCTCATCGCCTGCCGTAAAAGTTTGGGATCGGTTCCCACACTGCTAGTAACAGGAGCTGTCACCGTACACAGCACCGTCTCCGGCCACAAGCCAGCCGGGAGGGCCCACAGAGATGGCTTTTCTCCTCCCTGGTTGGCCTGACACTGCCGAGCAGGCTGCGCTGTTTTACAGAGAATAGGGACAAAAATCAAACGTGATGCTCTCATACTGATCTCCCTAGGAAAATACTCTGCTTGTGAAAAAAAAGATGATCCCACACACAAAAGCTGTGGCATAACTGAAGTATGTATGTGGCTGGAGAAGAGATAAACAGTCGGTGAGAGGGAAGGTAACTCCTGTACCATCAGAGGTAGTAGCACCTTCCTACTGTATGGAAAGTGAGGGCATCTCAGCACAGCATTGTGCCTCGCAGAGATTCTGAGCATTCAGGCAGAGACTCTGTAACTGTACGCTTGAACGGAGCCCTCTCCAGCAGCCAGCAAGGGTCTGCTGGCCACCTGGCCTCTGCCTTTCTCCCAGTTTCCACTTGTGGTGGCCCATTAAATGCATTAGTTTCTTCACACTGTCAGTGGCTGACATTGCCACAGGGATAACACCATCCAGCACAGGGTATACCTGAAAACTTGTCTTTTTCAGGATTGCGAGGAGATACCTACACCCAGCTGAGATCCACCACCCAGGACCTTTCCTGAAGGCAGGTGTAGACACACCTTTCACAGACCTCACCAGAGCTGCTTCTTTTCTTTCCAAATGAATTCCTATTCCTCCTTTTCAGTGATTATGCAGAGGCCAGAGCTTCGGTCCAGGAAGTGGGGGAGCCAAGTTTGGTGAGTGAAGGGATTCAAGTCCGTGCTTGCTAACCAGTTAGTCCAGTGGGGGCTGGTGGGACTTCCATCACTCTTGCTGAAAATGGGTCTGTTGTGCAGCAAAGAATTTAGACTCTGATTAGATAGAGAGGGCACCGCTGCAAGTATGACTGAGACTTAGTGGTCAGGGTATGTAGGTGACTGCCAAACCTTGTTGTGCATTTTGCATTAAATATTTAGCAGATGAAATACGGAAATGGTTTTCTGGAGCAGACTGCCCTTTCTCCTAGGTGAGTGGCTTGACTGCTAAACTATCAAAGTCATCATTTTTCCCCTGCTGCAGATGTGCTGAGGTTTCTTTGCTTTCTGCAATCTGAAGGAAAAGCAGAAAGTTAAGAGTGTCCTGTCAGAGGCAACTTGCAAAATATTTCACTGGGGAATACCAGAAAAGCATTATCCAAACACTGCATTTTGGTGAGGTTACGGGAATTTTGTCCTCGCTTCAGCTTGCAGGCTTTTGAGTTATTTTATGGTGCAAGACTACTCTAACACAAATGGAGTGAAATGCTCGCTCTTCTATGCTGCCCCACCCCTATGAAAAATGAAGGGGATAATACGGCTGTTTTCCACTCTGCTTGTCTACGTGGTTTTGTGAACTCTGAGCAGCCAAAGGCACAAAGAGACCCGGCAGCTCGATGCAAGAAGTGAGTACATCCAACTGCAGCACAGGGCAGTATCTAACAGCGACTGTAATTATCCAAAGGGGTTACTGAGAGAGGCTGCCGCGGCTTCTCTACTGCATTAAGCCCTTAAATGAAGATTGTTAGCTGTAGGAAGTCTAAAGATTGCCTAGCATTTATCACGGAGTAAGAGTCAGCACATGGGTATGAAGAGGAGGAGACAGAGGGCACAGGGCTGGGGACGACTCAGGGAGCTAGAAGGTGCAGAAAAGGAAGGACCGCAGTGATGAAGCCATAGCTCAAGGAGGGAAGTGTACAGCCAACAGGCGGGGTCAGGGACAGGCTGTTAAGAGGGAACACTGCATTGGAAAATAACGTAATTTGGCTTTTTTGTTTTAAAGAAAAATACAGTGTCCTCTGTGTAAGTCTATGCTGGGACACTCTGTCCGACCCTGCTCTGAACCTGGGTGTGTGACCAGCCATTATCTGGGCCTTGTAGCAGTCTGTTACAGATACTGTTCGCAGGAGATATTCCTACCGGAGGAAGAAGAGTTGTGCCAGGAGCGAGGGTGGAGGCCAAAGCTCCATCAACAGAGAGGTGTGGATGGGGTAAGGGCAGGACCACAGCCTCGCAGCTCCTGCACCTTGGGGCCACCTGTGCAGCACAAACGCACCTTCCCAGTGCGTGCCCCAGTGCTGGCTGTTTCGTCTGTAATTCGTTTTGCATGGTTAACTTGACATGATGTAACCCCCATCCTTATGACTCAGCACGCCAAATATAAGCATCAAATGACTACAGTCATCTGATTTACAGGAGTCTCACTTATAACAGCTCATTACCGAGCCAGCAAAGTATCTCTGAGCCAGCCAGCAGAGGACAGATTGGAGAGTTTATGAAAGCAGATTTTGGGAAGACTTTCCTGGTCAGGCCTGTGAAACCATCTACTTGCAGCTGATAAGCAAAACCATCCTGCCTTACTTTTTGGTTTTTCCCTTCTCATTTCAGTTTGGCTCAGGAAGCTGAGCTGCACCAACTGAACCCACCTAAGGAATGGTCTAGTAAGGCTGTTTAAAACCAAGTAGAAAGAAATCTGTCTGACAGCTAGGCATTGGAAGTAAAATTTTCCACCAACCCAGTGTGAGAGCAAAGAAAGCTCTAGGACCTGTGGCTTTGCCAATGGCAGAATCTGTATGCAGCATCTCTGCATCTCTGCTAGCCTGTCCTTTCATGAGTCAATCGGTGGTCAGAAGCTCCTGTTGGGTGTGAAGTATATTGTTCACAGACAGGCTCTCTGTATTTATTATATTACATAAGGAGAGCCAGATTTTTCTTAAATCAGCCTACTGTGCTTTACAGCTCACTCTTAAAAATGCTAGATATGGTCAGTGTCTTGGGTGGGTAGTTCAGATTAAGATGTTTTCTGAATTACTACAGCTAAAACTACTACCATGGGGATATCCCAGGCACTAAGCTTGTGTTATTTGACTGCACAGCACCTATTTGACATCACCTGTCTTTAAGCTAGGTTAATAAAGGAAATGGAGACTCTTAAATTCATAAGTGTAACGCCACTGACATTCAGCTCTTGCCTAATCTGATCCCTGCTGTCACATACATTTCTCTTTCTGGGTTTGTGCAAAACTGCATGTGCCCTAAAAACAAGAATTTACAGGGATGGGGCTCCAGCTGCTCTCAGAGAGCTCATACTTATGGATATGTAAGACACATGCCCAAAGCCCTTCTCCACACAGTACAATGCAAACACCTCTCTAGCAGGGTAGTTCCCTGACCTCCAGGCTACAGGATGCTTGGGATAAGGGTTTTCCAGGAGCAGAGATGGGCACCCAGGTCTCCCCACAGCTTGATGGGTGTAACTCCAGTCTCTCACAGCCACAGGGGAAACAAAATTGTTTTATTCTAGATCTCTGGGCCCCGCTTACTCTGCTTGTATCACAGCTGCACCTGTGTAATGGCTATGCTACCTACCTGTACATCTCTTGCTAGTCAACAGCAGATTGCCATGATTTAGGAAATGCAAGTAAGGGACTCAGTTTTTAAGGAAAACCCAGAATGTTTGGGTGTATGGTAATCCATGGGTATTCTTTGTAGCCTCTCACCCTTTTTATGTAAAGCTGTCATGGGAAACATGTGACAGTCAGAACCTCTCGGGCTTTGTCTGTGTGTGACTGTTGTTTGTATTTAAAAAAATAATCCTGGAAATGCTGGGCCCAGTTCACATAATATATTGCTTCAGGATCAGATTTTCTGGAACTCTGTGAGATCCTCCAGGATCAAAGCAGCCTAGCGAAGGTAAGGTGCTGTTAGCATTACGTCTTCAGTTGCCTTATTTTCCCCATAGGGAGAAGTAATTGTGAATGCAGTTTGTGTCTGGAGGCAGTATATTCTACAGAAATGCCGCTTATTACTGTGTTGCTTTTCATCTGCAGAGGGGAAAAGCAATGTGAAAATGCCTGGAGGAGCAGAAATGTGGTAATATGAATCTCATTTTACCATGCCTAGAAGAACCTTGTGCAGACAAGGACTTGATAAAAGACAGTCAACGCTGAATAAAAATTCCCAATTAGAGCCCTATCAAAAGCAGCACTTAGACAGCGAGATGTATTAGCTCTCACCGCTTTTACAGAAGCCTGTGCTAACGCGTGCTTGCTTGGCTTTTTTACAATCTGGCTGTATATCTCCTGTCTTGAAGTTGTTGCTTTTTAGCCAGCTACCTACACACCACTTTGGACAGCTGGATGGCTAAAAGCACTGGGTGTGGTGCTGGGTAATTGGGCAGAGGCACTGCAAAGTCATTGCTCTGTGACAGGGCACTGGAAATTCCCAATCCCAAGATAAAGAGTTTTCACCCATGATCAGTGGGTTACCATCACTTTAAATGGAAACATCCGGTTAGCCCTGAACCCGATGGAAACCCATAGTGCTCAGCAGCTCAGACCCTGCTTGTGTCAATCTGGGGACAGAAGTCTCATTTTCAGTGCTGGGTTTGGAAAGCAGCCTACGGGTGGAGGGAGGGCATGTGGCTGCTGTCGTGGGGCCCAAAGTTTTTGGGATGGGCTGGAAGACCTCAGTTTGTGAGGGTTGCCTGCACCCCGTGGGCTGGGACACAGCCCTGTTTTGCACCAACCAACACAACCCTTGTACTGGGGCAGGTTTTTGAAGACAAATGGGAGCTCCTTGCTCCCAGCTGAGCAAGGAGCTCATCCCTGGGATGCTCAGCCTGGGGTCTGGGAGCACTCCATTTGTACCAGCCACCAGTGGTACTGTGTATTGGCTGTTTTTCTTGCTCTTTGCACCACTTAAGCCTGTGAGGCATTTCCTCAGGCAGGGACGTGATGTCGCAGGCTCACTTTCACCCTTTCTGCCATGGAGTTTGTCCCTGCAGCGCTTTGCGGTGGGCTTCAGATTTATTTGCTTTGGTTTTTACATCCCATTACATTTTGAAGGGGTAAAGCACCTTTTGCAAAGCCGTGCTCTGTGCATATATCCCCTCAGACCACGTGAATCTTCCCCCACCGCCTCCTTGAGACTGCCACGCTGGGCTGCACCTTGCTCTCGCACCTTCTGCGTGCTGCGAACTCTACTCCTTGCCACGATGGCCATCTGTGTGGTGGGTCCCTATGCGCTCCCCATCTGCCATAATCACTGATGCTGCAAAACCTCAGTGCGGGAAAGTCCTCTTGCAGTGTGCTGCTGGCTGGAGGGATGCTGCCGAGCACCACCAGCACTCTCTCCCTCCTCTCAGCACCAAACCTTCTCAGTGGCAAGGCCGACTGATAAACCAGGGCAACACCATTAGAGGCTGTGTTATGTGCATCGTGGCCACACACCCAGAAATACCCGTGCGTGCACGCGCACACGCACACACACACACGCATACACGTTGCTGTCAAGCAGGAGGCAGCAGTGAAGCTGCCAGCGAGCTGGGAGGGACCTGGAGGGCTCTGAGGGAAGAATTGGGCTTTTAGGAACCCCTTTGCATTCGGCCTCTTCCTCGAGGTAGCAGCTCTGCATTCAGCCTCTTCCTGCAGGTAACAGCATGTTTCTAGCATCTGATTTTCCCCTCAGTAAAGCCATGTCACCTGCTCTGACGGAATTATTTCTGATTTCACCCAGTGTAAAACAGATTCTTCTGCTGGGCCATTTATAACTGACCTGTCACAGGGTGCCATATATCCTGCTGTCGGAGCGAGCACTTATGATTTATTGGGTATGCCTCCGTTAAGAAATTACTCATTTTCATTCAGGGGAAAAAAAAGTTTTACTTTTTCTTCATTCTCTCAAATTTTATCACAGCATCATCGACAATAAGGGCTGAAAGGGACTTCTGAAAGTCATCCAGCCCTGGGGCAGAGCCAGGACAGACTGAGCATCTAAATCCCTTTGGACTCCCCTTGGCCCCAGAGTAAGGGCACAGCCACACAGTCACAACATTGCAGCGTAACAATTGCTCTGTAGTAGGCAATTTGCAGGATTCATCCCACCTAGTATTTCAGGAGCTCCAGGGCAGACGTCTACCCCTTTGCACCAACAAAAGTTTCATTTTACTGTGTCTCTGAGAGTAAACATGTCTCCTTCAAATATGCTCCTGATGGGGAGGTTTTCACTGGAAATGTGTATGTTGGCATGAGACGACACAAAAGAAACATCCACATCTGCACATGCAGAGTCCTGGTGGTCACAGAGGTGCGGGAGCAGCAGGCACAGCTGGTGTTTGGCCAATGAAGGTTGCTGGATGAGCAGACGTGGGAGGTCTCACTGGAGGGAAGCACGCTCCCATCCCTTCATCTCAATCAGTTCAGTGGGACCACTCTCTTTACAGTAATCAACATGCTGCCACACAGTTATACCACCAGCAAGATGTACCAAGCAAGTCCATCGGGCACCCAGCAAAACTGCTGTGAGCAGCCAGGAGGTGGTTTCCCTTGCAGGGGCCTGTATGGAGAGTTTGGTGCCCATGGTACCACTGCCCCCAATGCCGAAATACAAATCTGCTTCTTCCCACAGTAGGATGAAGGTGTTTAAAGCAGGCCATTGTGCTCCTCATCAGGTCTGCATCTTCTTTACAGTCACCAGGTTTCCAAGCAAATCTGTTTTGTAGTTTCTAAAACAGCTGGGTGGGAAGCCTTGTGTTGCCAGCATTAGTGCTGTGTGAATTCCTTTTTCAGATGTCTGTCTGTTTTGCCAGTGTCCCTAATGTGTCCTTGCTATGGGTGTAGCGTAGTGCCAACATAAAACCTCCAGAAATTTCAGCAAGGGCATCTGATCCTGTATTAGTTTGCAAGAACACCAAGTGTTTTTCAACTGGTACTTCAACTTAAAACCTAATCATGATTTACAGCCCCACGGACCTCCTTTGCTAGCCCTATATCTTTCCTCCCTCCTTGGGAGGACCTGGGCTTTGAGTCGGTAAGCGCTGTGTGTTGGGAGTGGTGGCACGGTTCTGCTGCGGCAGTCAGTCGGCGGCTGGGGGGACTTCAGGGGAGCACATCAAGATGACACATGTATTGGTGATCCAGGAATCTTTCCCTGGAGTTTGTCCAGGGACAAGTCCTTTCTGAGTGGGGACTCTTTTCTGAAGTCACGTCTTGCAAAAAGTGGAGTCATGGGGAAGGTTATGACACGTGGACATGGGGCAATGTTAAGGGTGGGGGCAGTTGTTTGAGTCTGTTCGCTTTTTGTTTAATCCATGGAAACAAACAGTTCAGCCTCAAGTGAAAGGTGGTGTTGCTTTCCCTCGCTTCTGCAGTTTCAGGATCAAGACCATTTGTTTATCTGCAATTTAATATCTACACAGAGTGCTCAGATCACACTGGTCGTTGTATTTAGTGCTGGTAATGTGCTGCTGAGAGAGGAGGCTTTGCAGTCCGAAGCACATTTAGCAAAGTATGTAAACGTAAGGAGGGAGGGAAATCCCTAAAGACATCATTTGTGTAACTATGTACATAAAAATTTAAGCCACTTCAATAAAGTACACACAAATAGTTTGCAGTCTGTCTTGAACCCTAGCTGCTCTACTGTGATTTCTAAATAGAATATGATTAATGTTAAAAATAATCCAATAGATGAATTCTGTCATTTGGACTGTTTTTACCAGGTCAAAGGCCATTATTGCAGTAATTGAATAATCCCACAGACCTTTGCTCCAGACATTCACTATGGAAACTAAGCAATGAGGACTGGCTATTCTATTTTCCAATCATCCAGACAGCATTTTAATGGAAAAGAAAAGTCTGATGCAGTTAAAAGCCCTTCTAAAAGCAGATTATGGGGAAAAAATAGATGCTCAGATGAGATGTAGGCTGGTGATTCACTTCAAAATGCTGTAAATGTTAAAGACTTTGATAATCACTTTGGCAGGAATGCAAAGACATATAAATGCTTTTTTTTCCCCTTCATTTTCGAGACTGAGAGGCAAGTGGGAGGGTTGTTTTCTTTCCATGAGACCAGCAAAAAGCACAGATTTTCAAAGTAGAAATGAGAGTATTGTTCTGAGATTGTTTTGAGACTATCAAATGAAAAATACTCTGCTGTTAAAAGTTTTGCATGTCATATTTAGACAACAGTGAACGCAGCGATGTTTATTAATCATAGGGTAGGATCATCTAATGACTCCAGCTGAGATGGTGACATAGTGTGCCACGTATTATATACACATTGTGCAGTGAGGTGTAAACACAGCCAGGGACACCTTAACTCTAAGGAGACTTGTAACCGATCACTGCTTATTTCACCTGTTTTTACATCCTTGCAAATCCATTGACTCCAGTTGAGATGCTCTTGACTTACCTCAACTTTGGGTGGAGAGAAATCACAGGCAAATTTTGCTATTCTTATTTTATATGAGAATGGGGCAAGGAAAAGATAAGTTACTTGTCTAAAGTCACAGGACACATCTAAGGAAAACGTGGCATTGACTCCAGATACAGTGTCTTAGATGCCTAAGCCTTTTTTTCCTCCTGCAAGAAACCAACTAAGCTCATTTCAAGACAAGTGAGAGTTCGCCAAAAACACTCAGATATTTTTTGGTGGTGGGTCTCCAACACTTTTTCTTCACCCCCTTGTAGTTTTTGCCTGCATCCTGGTGGGTTCGCATCCCCTGTGGTCCTTTCACAGCCACCAAGAAAGATTCTGTAGATCATGGGAGATCCAGAGGAAAGCAATTTCAAACTGAAATGCAGACGTGAGGCATGATCCAAACCTTTGACCATGCAGGGCTGCCAGTGCAGCACTCATCAGGCTGGTAACTGAGCCAGCCAGACTCGAATGATGTTGCTAAAAACATAATGGAATTTTGTTGCAGAATTTAACCTTTAGAAGTCCAGCAGTTGCTCCACAGGTCCTCTGAGAGACTAAGCAGTCAGCATTTAAGATCCCAGATTTGAAGCATTGCAGATTCACTTTTTTATGCATCTTCAATAACCTAAAAAAAGCTAGGTCTGCTGAATAGGTACAGCTGCATTACTGGGAGAGAACCATTTAAGATCTGGCACAGCGAAGAGCAAATGTTTAAAAGACAAGTCTATCAGTCTTTAATGAGGTTATGTGGGGACTGAGTGGTCATCTCATTATTGAGTAATCCTTAATGCAATGTGCACTGAATCTATGATTAAAGCAGCTTCCACCTTTATCTCACATGATAGATCTTGATTTCTCCTAGTTCTTGCAAAATCTCTCCATTTTAAAGGTGCACGTGATGTATTTATGAGCCTTGAAAGCATTCGTCTTGACTAACCTAGTGGCACTGTGAAGGGCTCACTTGGAGTAGTACAGGAGAACAAGAAACTCAGATCCAAAATGATGTTTCATAGTGAATGGGTTTCAGCAAAATAAACCAGGTTTCAACAGAATGAAGTGCCTTTATCAGCTGTTGTTACCCACAGTCTCTTGCTGCTGTATGGCTCCTGCCTGCTCACACTCTTTCCCTAGGGAGAAAGTGTTCTCTCCTCCTTCTTTCAAAACTCCTCTTTGAACACAGAGACACTTCAGATCTCCTGGAAGTCTTCTTGCCTTCTCCCCCACTGAAACTTCTGCCACCTGAGCCGTTGTAAAACTCTCCAACAGCACCTGTTGCTGACAAAAGCAACTCAAGGCAAAAATAATTACCTATATTTCTAGAAATTACAGCTCAGAAGTCCTTATGCAGGCTTAAAGGCTGCCAAGATACCCACAGAGATAAGAGAAAGGAGGAAGTCTATAGCTCCTAAAGGGTAAATTCTCTAAGAGCAAAACTGGCAGGAGTTGAATTATGCCAGACCAAGCCCTCTGCCTGTCTTTCTTGGGCAACTGTGCAATTGTTTTAAAAGCACAATAAAAAGGGTAGAAAGGAGGACCCTGGGAGCCACCAAACTGTCAGCCTCACCTCTGTGCCTGGGAAGATCACAGAACAGATCCTCCTAAAGCTATGCTAAGGCACATGGAGGATGGGGCGTTGATTTGAGACAGCCAGCATGGCTTCACCAAGGGCAAGTCCTGCCTGACCAACCTAGTGGCCTTCTATGGTGGAGTGACTACATCAGTGAACAAGGGAATGGCTACGTATGTTGTCTGTCTGGATTTCTGTAAGGCTTTTGACACAGTCCCCCACAACATCCTGCTCTCTAAATTGGAAAGGTATGGATTTGATGGGTAGACTCTTTGGTGGATGAGGAATTAGTTGGATGGTTGCATCCAGAGGCAGTGGTCAATGGCTCAATGTCCAGATGGAGATTGGTGACAAGTAGTGTCCCTCAAGGGTCCGTATTGGGACCAGGACTGTTTAATATCTTCATCAATGACATAGACAGTGGGATCAAGTGCACCCTCACCAGGTTTGTGGATGACACTAAGCTGAGTGGTGTGGTTGACATGCCTGAGGGACAGGATGTCATCCAGAGGGACCTGGACAAGCTCAAGAAGGAGGCCCGTGTGAACCTCATGAGGTTCAACAAGGCCAAGTGCAGGGTCTGGCACCTGGGTCGGGACAACCCCTGGTATCAATACAGGCTGGGGGATGAAGGGATTGAGAGCAGCCCTGCCGAGAAGGTCTTGAGGGTACTGGTGGATGAAAAGCTGGACATGAGCTGACAATGTGCACTTACAGCCCAGAAGGCCAACCATACCCTGGGCTGCATCAACAGAAGCATGGTCAGCAGGTCGAGGCAGGTGGTTCTGCCCCTCTACTCTGCTCTGGTTAGACCCCACCTGGAGTACTGCATCCAGCTCTAGAGCCCTCAGCACAGGAAAGACATGGACCTGTTGGAGCAGGTCCAGAGGAAGGCCACAAAAATGACCAAAGGGCTGGAGCACCTCTCCTATGAGGAAAGGCTGAGAGAGTTGGGGTTGTTCAGCCTGGAGAAGAGAAGGCTCCAGGGAGACCTTATTGTGGCCTTTCAGTACTTAGAGGGGGCTTATAAGAAAGACGGGGACAAACTTTTTAGCATGGCCTATTGCGATAGGACAAGGGATAATGGTTTTAAACTAAAAGAAGGAAGATTTAGACTAGATATAAGGAAGAAGTTTTTTACAATGAGGGTGGTGAAACACTGGCACAGGTTGCCCAGAGAGGTAGTAGATGCGGCATCCCTGGAAACGTTCAAGGTCAGGTTGGACAGAGCTCTGAGCAACCTGATCTAGTTGAAGATGTCCCTGCTCATTGCAGAAGGGTTGGACTAGATGATGTTTAAAGAACCCTTCCAACCCAAACTATTCTATGATTCACAATAAAGAACATTATCAGATAATTTTTTTGTGGTCCAGGCACCGACCAACAATTTGGGATTTTCTTCCAGTTCCTAACTGTACCCTGGGTTCCCTGTGTGACCTTCAGCAAGTCCCTTAGACTAAACTTCCTCTCAGATAGCCAAGTTCCTAATTCCCACTGAGTTAGGTCAGTATGTGCTAAGTCAAGCTCTGCCTCAGGGCCCAGACTGTACAATCCTGCCTTTCCTCTGATGGCTTTCTTGCTTATTTAGATATGTTGGGACTAGGTGGTAGAGCCTGTCTTCTCTGCAGCATCCACCAAAGGAGAATTCCAGTTTCGATTCGGGGCTCTAACACATCTTCAGCCACAACATAAAGGTCATAAACTACAGATGGTGGCAAAGCTTTCATGTCTAAGCAAGAAGTGCATGGAGCGCTTTATCTCCTCGCAGCAGATAACCTAAATAAAGCCTTAGTTTTCCCCCAGATATTGAGCTAGAAGTGTAAGCCAGGAGTAGTTTCCACAAAACAGTAATTTATCTAATCATGTAGCCATAGAGCAGAGCCATGTTGATAGCTGTCTCAGCACAAAGAGATAAACATGTCAAGAGTTTCTCCCGAAGTACGAGCGACGCTTGGGCTGCGACTGTGGGAACCACATTGCCATCATCAAGAATTCAGGAGAATTGGCGTGATTTCACAGCATCACTTGTACCCAAAATGAGAGGCAGGTGAGCTGAGGGCATCTTTCTAAACACGCCAAGTGTGTTACAAATAGCTCCTGAGAGCTGCAGCCAAGTCCAAAAGAACTCTCTCTGCTGCCTGCTGTTGGAGAAGGCTTCGTGTGCACTGTGCCTGCTGCCCAGATCCTTTAGATAACATCCGACGGATGGGAAGGGCTCAGCCCTGGGGTCTGGGTGGTCCATGGTACAAACTACAGACTTCTCATGCCAAAGCAAGACCACAGCATGGTCATCCTCCTCCTGTTCACTGTGCCCAATTTCTGCACAAATCCCAGCTGGAAGAACAGCTGCACAAATTGCAAGCTGGAGGAACATCTTGGTACGGTCTGGCTAGGGAGGATGAAGAAGGCCCACTGCTGAGGGGACGTTGTGACCTTGGAAAGGGAGTCCCACGATTTGTTATGTACTGACTGTGGTCCTCATGCCTTCCCTTCACAGGCTTGGCGGGGAGCTGGGGAGGCCAGGGGTCTGAAGGGAAGTCGCCCACTCGAGGGGACTGCTGGGAATGGGATTTGATGGATTTGCCAGAGCAATGCAACAAAAGGGGAGTTGAACACTTTAAGCAAAAGGTTGCATTTTGTTCCTCGTTCCTCTACCATATAAAGCCATCACAGCTAAATGCAGAGGGACCCCGAGGTGGTATTTTTGCGCCTCACTCTTACTGAAATTCATGGGAATTAGGCATTAAGTGGCTAAATGCATTTCTGGCTCTAACCCCAATTCTGTAATGCGTCCAGTGCCTCATTAAGAAGACAAACTCATTAAATGTCACAGAGCCTCCGAAACAAAGGTGGCTGATGTGTTGGTAAATTGGAAATGCAATTCGCTCCATCTTCAGTTAGAGAACAGTGTCCTGCATCTGACATTGGTTGCATTATATTAATGTTTTTCTTTTTCTTTTTTGGAGATCATGCTCCCGGAGAATTTGAGTCATATATAAATCAACCTGGCTCACATTCTGATTTTTTTTTTATTAAATTGAACAGCTACTGGAAGTTAGAGTTTTAGGAGAGAGCTTTCAAATTAATGCAATGCTTGAATTATTCTTACACTGCAAACCAGTGGGAAGGAGCAAAGTTCCCTCTGACTGGCAGCCAACAGCCACTTAAATTAAGGAAGAATCAAACCTTTTGCCAGTTGCAAAAAAGTCAACACACCTGTCTGAATTATGAATTAGGGATGCTGGGCTTAGACCAAAAATATGGACAAAACCAAATCTGGATCTTAACTTTTGATGCAGAAGACTGAACTCTGTTACTCCTACTTTTATGTGTTTGTCAAAACAATGCTGAAGAGCACCTCTGCTTAAATACCTTAAAAGCTCAGTAGAATACTAACGATCCTGGAATCCCGTGACACACTTCTTTAATTTAGGCTTTTCTTTGTTGGTTTGCTTACACTAAAACTCCAGCTTGAAATTAATGGCGGTTTTCCTCTCTACTGAAAGAACTTGTGATCCTCTGGCTTACTGGGAAGTGTTGTGTATGTCAGTCATGCAAAAATTCAATTTTAATGGCAGCTTTAATTATAATTTAATTATAAGTTATATACAATTATATATATTTAATTTGATTATAATTTCATTATAATAGCCATTACCAGCCCTGTAGGTAACATTTACTATGAGTAGGCTTCAAAGCATTTCACAGAGGGAGTAAACATATAATTAGCACTGTTTTAGAAATGGGGAAACTGAGGCAGGAGCTGGCTTGGCCAGAAGCAGGCAAAAGGTTAGCACCAGGTACTGCACCTCAGTCCGCTGAGTCCAGCTCCAAGCACAGGCCCCAGGGTCGGTTGGATGCTCTGGCATCTTTCTGACAGCATAAGCTAAGCGGTGTATCTGGGAGCTGTAACTTCTTTTTCCAGACCCACTTCTTCCTGTTTCTCCCCTGCAAATTCCTAGACATTATCCACCTCCAAAAAAACCATTAGGCAATGCATGCTAATTATTATTGTGGCAAAACTTTCTATCTTCAGCAATCAGTCAAACAAGACGTTGTCATGGAAGGCTTGTACACCTTTAGTCACCTCTCTAGCTGTTAAAAAAATACCTTGGAGTGACTAACCCTGTTTAGACCTCTTGAGGCTTCACTTGTCCAAACCAACGTACCACTTGCAAGCCTTTTGCTATTGGGCCACCTCCCATGATCCCTCCTGGCCATTTTGCTCCAGCTGCTGCTTAGCCACACAGACAGACACACCAAGAGCTCATGGTATTTTTTTTGCCAGATCATCATACCAAACAGGTAAGTAGATCTGGATTGCTGCAAGAAATGTGTGGGTGAAGAATTAATCCATGCTTAATTTGCTGCTAATAACCCCCTAGCAGCAACATAACTCCATACCAAGCATTAGACAATACACAGTTTTGGACCTTAAGAAAGCAGAAATAGGTACCTAAATCACAATGTGATCCAAAAGGTATAAAAAAGGTGTGTTTATAAAGAAAAGAAAGCTGTAAAAGGGAGGATTTATAAGAATAAATGAGGATATAAAAAGAAACAGAAAAATAAGAGGTAAAGGGCTTGACTGTGGCAGTAACTAATCTTCCTGACTTGTGGGTTGTTGATGATGATTTCTGTCATCATAATACTCACAAAAGAGATTGAAGTATGATTTTTTTTCTTTACTTTTAAAAAATTCACATTTTTTCTCTGCAGTGTTGAAATAACAGTGCATTCTCTGGAGGAGAGAAGAGAGACACATAGTTCAAATAAATTGAAAAGGAATGGGAAAAGTATGGGGTAAAGATATGTCTGAATGAATCACACATATACTGCCAGGAGAGATGAAGTTACACAGGAAAGTTGGCGTGTTTGTAAAATTTCCTGCCCAGATTGTGCCAGCAGAACTCACACGTGGCTTTTGAACCTGCAATAACCCTCGTGTGTCCATGCCAGGGGCTTTTGTCTGTGCAATAGTCTCTTCTGCTGCTTTGAATGATCCTCCTGGTCCCCAGAAGAGAGGGTGGATGCAGACACACAGCAGGCAGTGTGAGAAACGTGACCTGGGACTTCAGAGTAGTTTTCATTATTCCAGGAAGGTGAGAATTGAAGGAGAGGTGTTTCGTGCCATTTTGTTAAAAGACCTACAACACAGAGCATTGCACTGAAGTGTAGGATCCCTAGATTTGAATCCTGGCTTGCTGGGTGACTTAGGACAAGACCCTTAACAGCCTCAGCTTCCCTCTCATGCAAAGGAGTCTGTCCGGGCATCTTTCTTTGGAGCACTCCAAGATCCACTGATGAAAAAGACATATATGCTGTTACTGCCTTTCTTTAGCACTTCTGAGTATGTGCAATGGGTGGGTCACATCCAGCAGACAGCAGGCTCTGATCCAAGAGGAGTATATTTAAGTTACAAGTGTGGCAGCGTGACATGACATGACGTGACATGACGTGACGTGAATGGAATGGAATAGAAAATTATCACAACTACTTCACAGCCAAAGGTACCAGTGCCCAGAAGTGGCAGGATGAGTAAAGCACACTATGCAGTCAAGACCCTATGGAGTAAGCCCCCCTGTTACACCACTCAGCCCCACTCCAACCAGGAACTGCTCTGTGGCTCCCTCAGCTTTTCCTGTGCTCCTGCCCACAGGCACCCTGGTTCTCACCAAAGAGCTCCAGAGCTTCCTTCTCCCTGGAGCTCTGTCATTGTGTAATTGTGGTGAAGAGTTTACAGAGGTTGGCTTGTGCACTCACCTCATCCAAGGCCGCAGGAAGGGAAATAGAGGGGGAAAGGTACAGGAGAAACACAGCACAAACCAACGAAGGGAGTGATGAATGGCACGTGGGTCCATTGCGATGATGTTGCATGGAAGAGCTACCAGCACACCTTCGAGATTATGTTCCTGGTGGAGGGGTTGGTGTGGAAGGTGGCACAAAGCAAGGTCAGGGGGAAGGAGATAGGCAGTACACGTGGGTGCATATGAGGGAGTGCAGGACTAAAGGGAGAACATGACCTAGAGACCAGAGAAGAATCCAGAGACAGGATAAAGAGCCATGACAGGATAAGAGCGAGAGTGTTCAAGGGTAAACAGAAGATGAAATCTCCCTGTGATAATATTAAATAGTTAAATAAATCCAAACATTGCATTGCATTATTGCTGGCTTGCTTTCACTGTAGCAATTACTGAACAAACTCCTCAATTTATTAAACACACAAAGATACACAAACAAGCAGCCTACAAAGACCATGTCAGCTTGCAGCCCTGGGGAAACTCTCATTTACAGTCATCGTTGGGTTAATGGGCTCTTGGGATCCTCTGGTCCAAGCACAATTTTATCATCACGCCTGGGACCAAGTGAACTGGGAGTGCTGTCCCACTCCCATCGTTGCTGTTAGATGCTGCTTTTATCCCAGGCTCGCTGGACTGAGTAACAACAAAAGGAAAGAGAAGAAATAACATGGGAAACAAAGAGAACAAGTACAGGAGGGGTATTAGGAGCTGTTTTAGGTCTTCTTCAGGATCGAGCCAAAGCCTGCGACAGGAATGGTGTTGCCAGCTCACCCATCCTAAGCAAATCCATAGCAAGACCAGAGAGGCCCAGGAGCTCTAAGGCATAACCCAGGGCCCACACAACTCCCGTAGAAGTCGAAGAGCTAATTTCTCACCCAGGATAAACCAGAAAGCACTGTTAAAAGCAATGGAGATACCCTGTTTTCCAGTGGCTGGAGGGCTGGCCAGGAAGTGCATCCAGGAGATGGGCTGAGCTGTAAGGAAAGGGCTGACTCCCATGAAACTGGTTGAGGAAAGCTACAGGCATCCCTAGGATGTGGAGGAGGCTCAGAGGTCCATTGTGGACTCTTATTTGCTTGGTGCTGGGAAAAAGGCAGGAAAAAAAATAAAAAGAGAGAGAGAGAAAAAAAAAATACTCTTCATTTTTCCTAAACTAGGTGCAATTTTCAGGGTCAGGATGGGAGGTCAGAAACTCTTTGCTGTTGCCCAATCTTTTCTCAGCTGTCTGCCTGCCCTAAGATCATTTGGCTAATCTCCTGAGGAAGACTCCACAGGTGCAAATGCCTTAACTGCCCTGGTTTTGGGTGGTGACAGGATATTGCTGATCTGAACCAGCTGAGGCTCTAGCTTCTCCAAGCCCAGAATGGTTTGACCTGAGAATAAAATGCCGTCCCAAAGAGGAGTGTGCCTTGGTGAACTGGAAGATGACCAGCCTAACAGGTGAATGCTGTCTTGAAAAAAATCTGGTTTTTCTGCAGTAGTTATATCACTTGCATTTATTATTCTTTATCCATTCCTAAAATCTAGGTTCCAGGATGTCCCTGTGCTACTGCCAGCTAATGGGAAGCCTGTGTATCTCACTCAGATGTTATTAATTCTAAGCGAATACACTTCTTAGCTTTCTCTACTTATCCTCCTCATGTTCTCACATAAAAATGACTCAAAAAAAAATATGTATTTCCTGGAATGGTCCTTGACAGACTGTTTACCATCTCAAATTGATTACCCATGACAGAATCTTTCTCTGCCATAACCACTCAATATTTCAGGGCCAGGCCAAGAACTCACATTAAGTAGAGAAGATTTGCACGATGTGTCTCTGAGACAGAGGAGCCCTTTGAAAGGTTAAATGCTGGGGTCTGCAGCACTCTCAGTCTTGGCCGGAGGCTGAAATGCTGCAGGCAGGACTGTCAGACAAGGACTCTGCAGCAGCTCTGGGCAGGCATGGGGACTGCCTGCTCAGTAAGGGCTTTGGGAACTGGAAGCTGGTGGAAATGGGAGCAGTCCTAGTCAGAAGGTGATTAGAACAATTTATAGTTTTCTTTTTCTTCCCTCCCCCCCCCCATGGAATTTTTCCAATCTACAGTAAAACTGTGTTTCTCGTTTTGGCTCAATGTGATTTAAAGCACAAAAAAGGGAATGGTTGCCTTTATTTTTTTCCTCCTTTTCCTTTTCTCCAAGTTCCATTATTACCAGATAGGAGTATTCAGGATGGAAAAGCAGAGAAGGAGAAACAGCCACATAAAACCTAATGAGTGAAAAAATGTGAATGATCTTGAAACACCAGGAAATGTTTCATTCTACACCAAAACTATAAATAAAGTTTTGCTTAAAAATTGAGAGTGCTGAACAAGTAAATAGCCAGAGATCTTGTGTTATTTAAAAAGTAATCTCTTATTTCAAAAGCACTGCTCACTGACAATATTTCAGGTTCTTGCCAAAATTTTCCATCCAGATTCCTATAACACATAAGGTCCCTGGGGGTGGGCTGCATCAAAGTCAGGGAAATGGGATATGGGATATTTGGAAACACAAGCTGCTCCTTGCTTTGCACGGCTGGAGCACTACCTGTGGCTCCAGCCCCAGTCTGGACAGTGACCCCTCAGTGGTGGTGGCTGAGCAGCAGGGTGGCCCAGCCGCGGGTGCATGGCCCAGAAGCAAAGGGTCTGTGAACTGGACCTCCAGCCAGAGGCGGGGCAATGCCACCTTCGGCCACGCAGGGCAGAGCGAGTCCTGGGAATTGTGCTGAATCAGTCCGGACCCAGCATGCTTTTGTTCACAGCACAATATTTCATTAGAGTCGTTTACTTTCATTAAAACAGGTTGGTGAGCAGCAAGACTTTCCAGTCAGTCCATTTCTGGGTAGGTTTGTGAAATCCTTTGTTTCCATCAGCATTAATTATCCATGGCTAGCTGTGCGGGGGTGTTATAAAAACAAACCTTTGGAGGTGGGGACCTGCACTGAACTGCTTTTGAAGAGGAGATTCAGGGCATTTGTGTGCAGTGAGATGTGAGTGAGCCTGGCAGGCTGGTAGCATGATACAGCACAGCACGTACGGCACAGAGAGAGGAGGAGGGAGCCCTGGGACACGTGCTTCCTTCGGCCCGGGCTGCACAGCCCACCTTCCCTGGGAGATGCTCCCCTTGGGTACAGCGGTGCTTCAGCCCGGCTATACAGCTTCTGATCCTATAGCCTGCAAAGCCTGTGCTCATTCAGGGTCTCCGCACAGCGTCTGTCACATGGATGGGTCTGCTTTTGGTCGCCAGCATCATGCAGGTCTTGCAAAGCTGAGCTGGGCAGTGCCTGAGCTCCTTGTGTTTCAGCTCTTCCGTAATAAACTGGGAACTATAGGGCATGTACTTTGCAGGGGAGTTTTGAGGTTAAATCCATCAAAACTTGGGGTACTGCTCAAAGGAGACCGAGTGAGTCCCATCTATATTTTCTGAATTGTGTTTAATTTGATTCAGGCCTTGTCTAATCATGATATTGGTTTTAGAGAAAAGTCAGTGTAATGTAAGCTATTTCCTAGCAAGGACAAGCTCCTACTGCTGATGCTGCGTACGCTGGTCCTGAGGACTGGTGTGTTCCAGCAGTACAAGCAATGTGAACATTTTCAGTGTGGGGTTAGCACCTGAAATCCATATGGATCCATTGTAAAAATGGAAGGGGATATCCTTTGACCCCTGTCTGAAGTTCTTTGCCATTTCCCTGCTTCCCTGATTGCTAATCTGTCCCTCACCTGGTAGTCGAATGACCCCTTTGCCAGAGTTCCTGGGTGCGTCTATTAATGATTTAAATCCCCCTTATACTGTGAATCAAGCACACAACTGTCTGATCCAGCTCCTGCTGGACTTAGCCTTGGTTTTGCCAATGGTTTGTCACGGACCAGAGTCAGGCCACTCTGAGCATCAAACCAGTCACCCCAGCACTCCCCTTAATTGTCACCCAACAAAGCAGATTAATCTCTCCCTTTCTCCCTCATCCACTCCGTGCCTCCCCACATTAATAGCTTCTGAGCAGCTGACTTCAGCATAATGCAGTGATCCAAACATAAGCAGACACAGCGGGATTTACTGGAAGACATCGTCTCTCACAATTCATTATTTATAACAGTGCTTTATGATTAAACCTGAAGCCATTAGAATGGTGAAAGCTCAGGCTGGGACAATGTCAGCTTACTCAGACACACATGGGCAAGGCCGTACCCAAAAAAACATGTTTCCCTGCACTGTCTATGGGATATATAGGGAAAGGCTAAGCAAGCAAACAAGATGACAGTGTAAGGCTGAAGGGATTGATTCTGATCTTGTGGGAAGGCACCACAATTTGTGTGGGTAGCGTTGGGGCTGCATGCTGGGGCCACCTTGTCTGCACAGACCTGGCTGGAGGTGCGGCAGCATTCTACTTCTCCCTGGCCTGGCCTCGATGCGGGTGCTCTCTGGGGAGGTGTACCAAGCCCCTCTGGTGCATCCATGCCCTGGTGTCCCCAACAAACCTCAGCCCCAGCAGTGAGCTCTGCAACCCTCCGGCATTGCCAGTTACCTATGGAGGTGTGCAGAATCCTAATGCTTAATCCTTCTGCTGCTGCTGCGTGTACAGAGAGCTCCTCACCACACATAGGTCTGTGAAGCTGTCAGTCATAGCTGGCAAATGTGCTGGTGCACTACTGGTAATATCCAGAGCACCCAGGATGCTTCTAAGTCCTGGCAGATCTGAGTCCACAGCCCTCAAATCCCCAAGTGGACAAAGGACTGCCTGCATGTTCACATCCTGACTGCGCTCACCAGCCTTCACGCTCAGGCCAGTGCAACCCCATGGTGGTTCGGGTATGGCTGCTGCTGTATATGCTGCCCGAGTGTAACCACAAAGCAAAACATGCCTCTCGGAGCACCTCTGCTTGGTCATCACTCTACCCCCCCCGCCCATGTCACCACAGACAGATGGGTCTATGCACTTGTGGGGGGGGGGTGTCCAAAAACCCTGTTAGGGTTCTCTGCCGCAGCCTGTGCTGACCGTTCAGGGTCAGTTTGTCAGAGCTTTCTCCTCCTGGAGAGCTGTTCTTCCCATAGCACTATCACCACGATTGTGCAGGTCATCAGCTGTTCACAAGCAAAGAAAATACTCTTAGTGTAGACTGATGGAGGCTTTTCCATCCCACCTAGCACAGGGTCTCAGCTCCCAGATGGAGCAGAGCTCTCAGCCAGCATTTGCTTTACTTAGGTGAGAGCAGGAAAGGTCCCAGAGGAAACTTAAAAATAAGCCTCTCCAAGCCACTTTCATGCACGGCTGCTCTCGGTCTCCAGCGAGGCATGGGGTGCTTTATCCCACCCCACAGTGCTGCCAGGGGGAGCTTCCTCCAGCAGTGAGACGGAGGTGTTGGGACCTCCCAGAGAAGCTGGAAGGGGTGTGGGAGTGCAGGGGGAGGCATGAAGAACTGCTACTTTTCCCTCTGTCATGGTTTAACCCTGGCAGGCAGCAAGCATACAAGCTACTATGAAGAAAATTAACTGTACCCCAGCCAAACCCAGTACACCCTCTCGCTCCTCTCTCCAGCACATAATCTTGGCAAATAAGGAGAGACAGCCAAGGAGAGCAGAAAGGAGGAATAAAGGGAAAGGCCCTTTTTTCTTCTCTGAGCGTACAAGGGCTCGCGCCTGTAGAGCAGTTATCTGACTGCTCCCTGCCATACCCTCTAGCAGGAGAGCTCATCTTTGTTGGCTGCGATGGCTCCACACCAGACATATCAGGAACAGTTTTTCAGTGTCTTCCAAAAATGTTTGCAATGATGCTCACCAGAGCCATCCTTTCAGTATGCCTTGCTTTGACCCCTTCCTCACCCAGCAGCTGACCCTGAACTGCTCCATGTGCAGGCAGGGGTCGAAGTCCAGAAACTCCCAAACTCAGAAAGGAGAAAAATTATTTTCTCCACCAAAAAAAGCATAGGGCAAAAAACCCCAACACACAAACCCAACAAAACCCCCTGCTGGCAGCAGTTCGCCAGAGCAATGAAGTAAGATTTCTCTGTGGTAAGCTTAACACCAGCATGGTATCTTTCTCCATTGCTAGAGCAGGAGCTGTGACTCCATCACAGGTTTCTCATAGCCAGCTTCACAGTTCAAGCTGCAGAGCTGCAATTTTTATCTCTGCCACTTCTAGGTCAGTCCAGAGTAAAGGCTATTTCAGTCGTCCTTGCTTTTGTTGGATATGCCTTACTTTACAGGCCTTAACTCTGCTCCAACTTCACCAGGAACAGGATGGGGGTCAATATGCTCAGTTCCCAGCACTGGGCAGAGTCTGTTGTTGCTTTTTGGAAAATCAAAGAAGTTCCTCTCCCTCTGCCCAGAGTCACAGGCTAATAGTGCATAGAAAGGCTCAGGAAAACTGAGAAGGCTGGAGAGCACAAAGTGCAAAAACCAATGCACTTCTCGGGACAGCCTCATCATCCCATAGAAGAAACCATCTGGCGTCTGCTTGTAGGTCCCCTTTCTGTCCCCAGTCACTCTGTTTCCTTCTGAGTGAAGCAAGACAAGATTTTTTCATGCATTTTTTGCTGTGAATCTCTAGCTGCCCCATCACTACAGCATCTGAACTCACTTGGTCCCTTCCAGGAATCCACAGGGGAAATCCCACCCTTGCCCAAGCACCCAGTCCATCATGAATAGGGTCATGAGGTACCCCTGGCCGCAGGTGCCAGGAACAGCTCTCTAGTGAGGATTTCATCAGTGGCTTGCCAGCCCAGGTAAAAACCACCAGCAGGTTGTAGTTGTGGTATGGTGACAGCTCCTCAGAGACCAGGGCTGGGTCACAGCTCTGGGACCGGGGCAGTGCCCAGGCTGTGCCATAGGTTGGTCTGTGGCTCTTCACCATCAAAGCCCACGTTGTCTGGAGCAGACCTGTTTGAGCACCACAGATCCCTCCTGACCTTCTGCCCAACCTTCCCCCGTGGGGAATCCTTGACCTGATAGAAGAGGAGCTCAGTGTTGGCATAGCTGGTGAAGCACGTCACATTTTACTTACACAACCACTCACGCAGTGGTGAACTCCTTCAGCTCACCTTTGCGCTGGTGCAAATTAGGAGTAGCAACACTGTGGTCCAGTGAGATAAACCTACGATGAGTAACAGATTCCCTTGTATTTCCTTATCTCGCTGCTGTGACCTTGCTGCTGAAATGTAACCTCAATCCATCACTTCTGGAGAATAAATTCCTTTACCAAACTTCAGGCCTGGAGTCTGTCAGTCCCTGGCCATCAGGGTTAGGAGATTACTTTATGCTACCTGACCTCTGACACTATTTTAAGGGCTCATCTACAGCTACCAGTATTTATCACTTTTTAATATTTTCGTATTTTTATGCTTGTGCTTTCATCTGTCTGGTTGTAATAGTAATAAGTGAGGAAACATACCGGCTTTGTTAAAATGGCTGCCTCCTAGGGCCACATACACAGTGGGCATAGTGGGCAGACATTTTTTCTGCACTTCTGCCAGATTCCTTTGATATAACCTTATCTTACATCAGCTCGATGTGGTCAGTCCCATGACTCATACTCATTTCAAATTGCATTGTCAAACTGTTTTGAAAGAAGAGTGTTACAACTTGTTAACTGGTCATGAGATGTCAACAAACGTGGCAAGCATTTGCTTGTTCTAATAAACAAATCCTCACCCAATGTTAGATAATTAGCTAATTTTCTATAACCCTAAACAATTTCTGGTGTTGTTTGAGGTTCATTCTGTTCTTGTAGCAAACCCTCGAGCCAAATGATCTCCAGTTACAACCCAAAGGGATGTGTGGTTTCAATAGGATTTCCATGCCTTAAACTTCCGAAATCATACGTTCATGTGACTCAAAGACAAGCAGAGCCATGTTGGTGATAACTGGGCATCAATCATCTCCTTTGAATTCTGTTGAGCTGTACTTTGGACTAATTTGTCCAAGGATTTGTTACTGAAGAAAACAAAGTCAAAGTAGGTTTGTTTTAGCCAGGAGACACAGTTCTGTCCACAGTGTTCAGATGATTAGCCCTGCTGAGCTCAGTTTTGCTGTGGTTAAACTTACTGTAGCAAAATGGAGTACAAGAACTGGTGCATTTAGAAGCAGATAAGACATGTCTTCCTCTGCATTTCACCATCCCGAAGTGATATGCTTGGGGATTTTTTTCGTCTTTCCGTGGGTGCTTTTACCTTTGGGTCATAAAGTGATCGATCACTTCATGAGGATCACTATTGATTTAGGCATCTGTGCATGCTCCTCAAAAAGCGCAAGACTGGAAGAACAGCTCACAGGTCTGACTTGGGGTCCAGTCAGAAAGCTCACAAAGCAGTCAAGGTCTTATCCTCCTTGGCAGGAAAATGTGAGGTGGCCTCCTCACACGAGAACACTGTCAGAGCCAAATAAATCCACTGTTCAGCTTGATTCTGCCCATAATGAGCACTGAAAGCAAGCTTGTATCTCATGGTGTAACAGCCTAATCTATCTGCCACTGTCTAATTCCAAGCTTGTTGGCATTTATAGGTGACACCAGACTATTCTGCCCCTGTGGTATCGCAGAAAATACTGGATTGCATTTGAGGACACTCATCTTGTTGGATTCCTGGTACTGGGGGGACTGAATAGCAATAAATGGGAAGGACACGAAGAATAAGTGAAGGAGGGGGGGGGTAATAAAGAGGGTTTTACAGTCACAAATGGTGTGGAGAAGGTGGCTGAGGAGCAACAGAGCATTATTTGTTATACATGAGAACTGAAGGGTGCCCAGTGAAAAGAGCAAGTAGCAGATTTATTTTAAAATAAACAAGGGGAAGTACTTGTTCACACAATGCATAACTGAATCGTGACTCATTGCTGCAGGATGTTGTGGAGGCCAAAAGCCTACACAGGTTTAGACAAACTCAGGGAAAAGAAGTCCATTGAGAGCTACTAAATAGATAGTTCAGATGCTACCTATAGCTCACAGTCCCTAAAGCACTAGGTGCAGGGAACTAGGCTGGGATGGCACAAGCAGGCGATAGGTAACTTGATACTTGCCATGTTTCCTACCTCTTCCTCCAGGAATCTGCTTCTTGTTGGTGTCAGAGAGAAGACAGTGCTAGATGGACTTTCTGACTTAGCAGTCATTTATGTTTTGCAACACAGCTTATTTGTGAAACAAATTGTGGTGGTGTTGATGACGTGCCTATGGGGAAGATTGCTTTGAGGGTGTCTGCTGTGTGTGTGAGATGCGTGCACATGCCTCTTGTATGGAATACATCGATGGCCAATTATACATCTGAGTGTGGGAGTGTCATTACTCATTTGCTTTGCTCCCAGGCTGTGTGAGAGGCAGTTGTGGGCAAAATCACAACTGACGAGTGCTGCTTTTGTCACATATTCAGGGTTTTACAGTGAAGGTGAAGGGCATAGCACTCAGCAGAGGACCAGGGTCCAGCTACATTTGCTGCTTGGTGTTCTTCTAAGAGGTGAGTGAAGGAAAGAAAATGCAAAAGGCTATATAAATAAGTCATCTATAATAGGCTGCCTAAATACAGGGTTGACATCTCACTGTTGGAAAGGCGTGGTCTGATGGCACCAGCAGTAGGTGGTGTGAATAGCTCCCGTGCCTGCACCCGTCCCTCGCAGGGCAGCGAGCAGTCTAGACCTGACCAGGAAGGTTTCTGCTTTCAAGCTTGTAGCAACTCATATAGGTCTCTCACACCATGGCTAATTCTTGCTGTGACTCCTAACAGTCTGTGGCCCACCACTGACCTCAGAAATGTCTGAGGACTGGGCAGAGCACTCACTGGACCCTCATAACAATTTTGGATAGCCTGGGTTTTCTCTAGCATCTCTGCAGGCTGGACCTGTAAAACACAGAGAGGTTAAAGTGATTAGACCTCAAATTGGTAAGGAGGCTCTTGTTCCCATCCGCTGCTCAGGAAGATCACTGCAAATTTCATCTTTGTGTCTATTTAATCTACCTAATCAAATCCGTAAGTCCTTGTAAAGCTTTTATGTCTGAACATGGCTCTGCCTGCATGGGGGGAATGGGGAGATTTGCAACTGGGTTTGAGAAACAGTGAGAATTACAAAACTGCTGCTTTTATTCTCCTAAAGCAACTCCATCTAAGTGTATTCAAGTCCCCACTGCAAAGTCTGCGTATGTAACACCAGGGATTGGTGGCCGGGTAAGTGCAGGGTAAATAATATTATAACCACACAAGAGAGCAAGCCTCTAATACTCTACAAAAAAAACATCTCTGCAGAGCAGAGGGGCCTTCAGCTGTGGAAAGTATTTTCTTTCTGAATTTCAGATAGAGAGTGAGGTGGAAAGATCTGAATGTCAAGGAACGTGTGAACAGGTAAAACCCAGGGGCCAAGCTTGAGAAGGTGAGCAAACGCCACAGTGTTGTGGCTCTTCTCCCACAGAAGTAAGTCTTCGCCATGGTAGTGACGGTCTGTAGTAAAATGTTTTCTCTCTCTTTGCCTTGGCTCGTTGGATGAGATTAGCTGAACCATCCAGTTCTAAAAACATGGAAAATTCGTGTTTTTTCCTGTGGTTCACTCTGTCTTGGCCTTATGTGTAGAAAAGGGATATGCCCATGTTTGATCTGGCTTGTTTCTCCTGTCAGTTCTCAGCAAATATTATAGAAATTGGATCTGGTCATGTTCCCCCCAACTCTGGAAAAGTTACTCGATCAGTCAGATGAAAGCAGCTGTACAAATTAGCTATCAGCTGCTAAATGTTTGGCAGCCTGGGCAGTGCTAGTAGCAATCAAGTTGACAGTTTGTTGTTTTACTCATTCTGCTAGATTAATGAAATAAACAAATTGCTCTGCTCATGAAGAAACCCACCAGAAGTCATCTTCTCACTACTTGGATTGCTCTTTGCCCAAGGAGACCTCACTAACGTTTTGTTTGAAAGTGCTGTGTTGTGGAATTATGGCTTATCTCCTTGTGCTATCTGAGAAGGTGATTTGTTATTCAGTATTTTGGCAAGGTGAATCAAGTTGCAGGAAATCGAACTTGGATGGATGGGAACTCTGGCTGACACTGGGTGGCACTGAGTCCGTACTGAATCCCTCAGGTTTTAATTAAGGGGCCTTTTTGCGTCTTGTTCAGTTTCCCTGCTTTAAACCATATGGAATTAACTGTCCTTGGATGAAGAAGGGATGAGGTGCAGAAACTCCACCAGCTTTGTGCTTTCCTTGTCCTGCCAGAGCTGACTCCTGAAAGAGATCAGCAGTCCCCTTCTCCAGGCACTATGAAGTGCTGCACTGAGTCCTAGCCTTTAAGTGCTTAAAACAAGAAAATCATTAAAGACCACTTCTGTGTCAACAATAAATAGAAGTACTATATTTTCTTAGGCAATTCATATCTGAAAAAGGAAACCTGCTCTCTTAGTCCTGAACTGAAGACCATGGCAGAAGACCTGGTCCTGGCAGAACCAACCATGGAGATTGAGCCTGTCCTGCCCACATGCTCCTGCTGCCATAATGCTTCGCATACAGCCCCCAACAGCTTGGCACCACAGCAAGGACGGTGTCACTACCAACCAGACTGGAGTTGAAGGCCATCAAAGGGGAGAGGATGAAGGAGAATGATTCTGGGGAAAGTAACATCCCTTTTAGCTTTATGCCCTCTCCTACATAAGAAATCCTCCTAACGCACCAGTTCTACAACCTTCCTTTTCACACTGTTCCTACCAGCAACTCCACAGAAAGCCTCTAACAAAATATACACACTCACAGTGTCCCAGAAGCTTTGTTTGAGATGATGTTGTTAAAAGTTAAATTCCTTATTCCACAGCCAAAAAGAGATTTGAGTTAAAGACAAATGACTTAAGCCATTTGGGAAACACATACGTGCTTTACCATCTTGTTGATGTGATGGCTGTGCTGCTTGAAAAGACAGGATGGGGAGTTGTGAACTACTCCTGCCTCCCCCCTGTGACTCGCTACCTCGAGAACCTGCTCACTTCAACATGCTGAGCACATAAAAACCACAGACAACAGCTTCAGTGACTGGAATGTCATATGCTGGGATGTGAGAAGTGTGCACAACCTCCACACCCTCTCTAGCCACCTTTCATTGCATCCAACCATCCTGACACCTCCACGTTGTTGGATGTGCACAATATGTCATCCCATGAAGTCTTTAGGTTTGTTTCCTTAAGCTACAATAAGACCCCTTTAGAATAGATCTATGTGGCTGTCCTTTCTTAATGGAAAAAAAAAACCCACTACATTTCGTATATTACTATTTTTTCCAGATTCAAATATAATTTTTTCTGGTCTGTAGTGCAAAATTTTGCCAGTTTGAACTGGCCTGATTGCTTATCCAATTACATAATTGTTTCAACTACAGAAAACTAAATAAAGAGTTTCCAGAGATTTTTTTTTTTTTTTTTTTTTTGCTATAAGCAGGTTTGAAGTGCTAGAATTTAACTGAGCTTTAAAAAAAACCACCCTTATGCTTTGGAAGATGTTAACTTTGGCTCCTAAAATGGATTAGCCGTAATACTAAACACATGCTATCGTAACTCAGGAAAACAGAGACACACAGACTCTTTTTTTCAGTGATTTTGGACATTGTCTCCATGTGTAACTTTATACATAAATAAGAATTCTTTCTCTCTCACCCCACCCATGCATTTTGAATATTGTCTCTGGAAAGGGTTTCCTTAAACACTTTAAGGAAGCTGCTTCTTCTCCAAAGACTTTTTCCTGCCTCCTTCCTTAAATCAAGAACTTGGGTGGTCTCTTTTCTGATAAAGGGCGTCAGCCCTGTGAGCTTTGGGGTTTCAGCTCTTTCCCTGAGCATCTGTCCTGGCTTATGTCTGCATACGTGGTGAATGAAGCAGGTGCTCTAGAAAGACTCCAGGAGAAAATGTAACGCCAGCAATGTTCCTGTACCAATAACTGCAACGAGCAGAAATTTAGAACTACCTTGGCAGCAACACTCATGAGCAGTTTCGATCCAGAGACTGCTGCACTTTAAAAATTGATGGTTTATGACTCTCTTGGAGCCCAGATAGCTCTGACAATGCCCCAACAACCTCAGTGCAGTTGCTCCTCATTCTAGTAGGGCACGGTTTGGACAGTGGGTCACAGTCCCTCTCAATTGCACTGATCTACCCTTGATTCAAAAAGGTCTGAGAGGGGAGAAGATTTAGCAAAGAGGATAGGTGGGGGTCTGGAGTACATGATGTATGTGGAGGAACTGAGGGAACTGGGCTTGTTCAGCCTTAAAAAGAGAAGGCTGAGGGCAATTTTACTGCTGTCTTCAACTACTTTATGGGAGGGTATTGGAAGATGAAGCCAGACTCTCCTTGGAGGTGCACAGCAATAGGACCAAAAGCAATGGACACAAGTAGGAGAGTGAGAAAGTCAAATCATATAAGGAAAAAAATTTTTACTATGAGGACAGGCAAGCACTGGGCAAGCAGACTGCCCAGAGGATGGGAAATCTCCATCCTGGGAGACAGTAAAAACTTGCCGAGGCCCAGAGCAACCCATGTAGCTGGCCTTGCTTTGAGTGAAGAGCTGGATTAGGTGACAGGTCCCTTCCAACCTGAATTTCTCAATGTTTCTACAATTTCTCATGTACTGTTCCTTTTCATTCTTCCTTCTGTACTAGTGGCTCTGTGTGGCTGTGCCTAGTCATTTGCTCTGAAACCTGCATGAGAAACAATTTTGGCTGGCCCAGGTTTAAGGATCTACTAAATGATGATTTTGAGATCCAGGAAAAGTGGTCATTTCTTCATCTTCACAAATGTCTCATTTATAAATCATGGCTTTCTTGTTTCATTGACCTTCCAATCTCTAAGACCTTCTGTTTGATCTACAGCAGCCAAAAAAATTCTTAGGATGGGTGTTACACAGATTGGTAAGAAGAACAAAGACAGTGTCACACACTAGTAGAAGGTGCCTGGAGCAGTTTCATTAGTTGTGCCTTCATACAGGGACTTCTTTCTATGGTAGTATAGTTCTTCCTTTTGATTACTCCAGCACACTGCCAAATGTGACTATAGGATTCTTGAGTCATCTCTTTTGACTTAGTAAACCTAGTGGTCTAATCCAGCAGAATATCAAAAGCATTGAAAGGTAGACCTGAGGAAGAAGTTGTCTCACAGAAGTTAGAACAAAGAAGACAGTTAAAATGGACAGCCAATATTGCACCCAGTCAAGTAGGGAAGGTCAGGTCTTTTCTGAAAAGAAACCACACAAGATTCACTCACCTTTTCTGCTTTCATTGTTATGAAATAGGTAAGTGTTCCTATACCTTTTTCTACATAAACATTTCCACTAAAGTCAATATGATGATATAGGAGCATGAATTAGCCCCACGCTTGCCAAGTACCCTGATATCATTGGAAAATGAGTCTGTAAAGGTTTTAACCATTTTTAATTAACATGATTATTGATTCTTGTAAAATACTGTCTGCTTGGGATACTGTAATGTCACCCTTCAAGTGATACAGTATTGCAACATGTATTTGCAATATAAACCAGAACATGGTCTGTATTTGTCAGTCCGGGCACGTATGCACACATACAGACACAAACATATACAGAGCAAGTGGTGCATATGGTCCAGCCATCTGTCCTTCCTACCCTGACTTCAGTGGAACAAGGATAATATTCAGGAACGTCAACTGGTTTTACTGAGCATTTAACATGTCGATAACCAACAGAAGAAGTGATTGGCCAAGGAGACAAGTCAACAGCAGTGTGTTTGCTCAATTCAATGACTAACAACTCCTCCTAGTGCTCATACAGTGCTCTATGAATAAATTATATAATGCCCAATTAAGGTTACATATTTTGGTTCAGCACATAGAACTGTGGTTTGTGTTGGCTGCATCCAGCCAATACATTTCAGCATTCCTGCAGGCCTATGAGCTCAGAACTTGATGGAAGTGTCTCATTATCACAGCAATGTGTGGTCATAGCTCACAGAGAAATCCACCATCAGTGCTGGGTCCTTGGGTAGGAGGAGTATGAGGGGTAGGCCCTTGATGTGTAATCCAGGATCATCGGGTTGCTGGGGGGAGAGCAGAAATAATTGTATAAGCCTCACCCACATATAGTGTTGAGGCTCCTTCCTAGAGCTGCCAACCTGGACCACCATCCACCTGGTATCCATATTCTGCACCCCATCAAGAGAGGGACCTCAGCAGTTTCTTTCATAGGAATAAAATCCACTTTCCTTTCAAAACGTGGGAGACAACATCATACTGAGCAAGGTTGTATGCACACTCTTCCATGAGGGGTGTTCAGAACGTTTAAGACATGGGACAATCACTCGGACTTTCAGCCTGACTTTCAACCTCTATTCCTAGGATTATCTGTGCACTACATGCGAAAACCGTCTGCATGAGTAGATCCAGGAAGAAAGTTTATACTACAGGACTCCTGACCCTCAAGAGATTACCTTAACCTTAACATTTGTATTTGCTTTCTTTCTGACAAAATGTATCTTGAATACCTTTCAAGTGGAAACTGGGAGAGGTCTTCTCTTTGAGACTCGGTGGTTAGAGTGGTGTCCTAGGAAGTAGGAACATGTGTCCCTGTAGGCATAGGTGAGTAATGAACCTGGCTTTCCTACGAGCTTAATGAGTGCTTTGCTGGTGAGGTCTTCCCTTCTAGGGGGACAATGCTGGGTTTGCTATTCTCAGGCAGATGCCGCTGTCTGCACTTAGAGGGAGCCCCTTTCTGTTGGAGTCTCCTCAGTGTGCTCTGAGACAGCCTCCTGTATCAAGCTCATGAGATGTACATGGACAAGTGCCTTGTTTGTAGATCTGCAGGCCCAGAGCATGATGGTCAAAAGTCAGAGGAACTTTACCATCAGGAAATGAAGGACCTTTGATATTTAGATACTCTGAAGCTTGGTGTCTACTGAGGGAGGATTTTCAGACGAAGACCCACACCCAGTGAGGATTTTAGGTACCTAATCCTTATGTAGACTCCACAGTTTCACTCATGTACTTGGCCCAATATGTTGAGTGTGTGATGGATGCCAGCATCTGCTCTGTCTCCCAGGTGGTACACAACACACAGAGGCCAAGGACTGGCCACACTACTCAGCTTGAGAACTAGATTTTTGGCTACATTCAAGCTAGAAGATAAAATGGTGCACAGGCTGTTTCCTGGTCATGGTGTGCCACCATTTGCATTGATACAACTCACCTCTCTTACTGCCCAGCACGTGGTGGCTATTGACCAAGAGGCCTGCAGGAGCAATGTTGACCCCACTAACACTGAACGTGGGGAGAAAACCATGCCATGGTGCCCACCAGCAGCTTAGTGACGAGGATGATCATGTGCAGTGCTCAGACCCAGGTCTTGCCCTATTTACCCACAGAGAATGAACTTTTAGCCCATACTTCTATTTATGGAGGTGCCAGGTTCACTTTGCAGTGTACCAGCATCCCTTGGGAGATGTTCTGTTTCTGCTACACTTACTCCCAGAGGTAAGGATTGACAGATTTTTTGCATTTCTTTTTCGTATTTACACCTGATGGTGAATAACAGGTATACCAATGCTGGCGCAGCTATGAGCACAGACTATCACCTACACAAATGTAATCACTATATCAGGTTATAAAGTCTTTGATGACAGACAGTATCTTTCTTGTGGATAGAAAGTTGCCTTCTAGCCAAACCAGTCTGAACCCTCACCAACTAAGTACTATCTTTCTGATCTCTCTATCCCTGTCTCTTAATTAGGAGTTGCTAGGGAATTTGTTCATACTTGTGCTTCTACCTCCATTGCCAAAAAGTGGGTGGTTTGAACAAATCCTTGCTATGTGAAATCCTGCTGGGGTACATCTCAGAGAGGAAAAACCAGATGAGTCCAACAGATAATGTCATGGGTGGAAGTGAAAAGAATCAACATTCTTCCAAAATTTTGCATGGGAAATACAATGAATGATTGTAATTATGAAGATGAGCAACTCTAAAAAACCATATATAACACCTTCGGCTAGTGCAAGTATTTCAATGTCAGCACTTAAACATATCATGATGTGGTATATTCCATGCCTATAGTAGCATATATACTTACACAGTACGCACTAGGGATGCACCATACAAGTTACATCCAAAAATTTAATCCATAAAATCAAGACCACTCATTTTCTCCTAATTTTGCACACACAGAGAGCAGATCTCCTGGCATTCCTCTCTGCCTAGCTCTAGTATGTTTTGCCTCTGAAAGTCCTGGAAGCAAAACCTTTGGGCCCTGATCCATTGTGACTGCTTGCTGGAGTGTCTGCATCTCCAGAGAGGTCACCTGGGCAAGAGTCTGCCCGGGTGGAGCTCACGGGGCATCAGGGCCCTGGTCAATGCATCTCTGCAGTACAGATGTCAGCATGGAAAGGGAGGTCTGAAAATCACTAGAACTGTTTCATAAATAACACGGAGGATAATTAATGACCCCATTATAAAGACACAGCTATGGAAACAATTGCAAATTGACTTTTGGCAGACTGTTTTGGCAGAGCTGATCCCAAATAGCAGAGAGGGTCTCACGGGATCTGGATCTGTTTGCTGCACACAATGTTTGCCCATCGACTCCTGGGGAAGCCGAAGGTCTGTATAGAGCACCAGGTCACTACTGACCCACAAAGATGGGTGGGTTGGGACTGACCTGTTATTTAGTCTTCCTTCTCCAAAGGGATTAAACTTTTTGGCATCCTACGCAGAGCCTGAGTCTCAGAACTTCACCTACCTTTTTTATGGGCAAAACCCAGACTCTGACCTACAAATAAGCAAGTGTGCAGACTTCTGCTAATGTACTACAGGGATCTGCACTGTGCACACCTCACTAATGGCACAGTTCTTGGACTTGGGCTTTCTAAGCAAGTGAAAAATGGCATACTGTTCATAAACATTTTCAAGAAAGGAAGAAAGGGGGAAGAAAGGAGTGATATTCATTTCAGTATTTACGCTCAGGGTTTTATCAATTGTGTTAAGATCTTTGAAGTCTGAATGTCTACTCTCCTCTTTTCTCATTGTTATATTTTTGCCTTTTTCTTGCGTGTGCTTTTTTAAGAACGTAAATTAAAATGGAAAGCAACAGAGCAATGAACAGAGCATTGGAAATACTGTTACGGCCCATCAGATATGGTTCATACTGTTCAAATCTGTGATTATGCCACTAACTGATTTAATTTCCCAGAAGACAACAAACAAGAAGGACAAAAATAATCCTCAATATTAGACCTTCAAAATATTTCTTTCTGGGAAGCTGGACTATCCCATAGAGATGAACAAGTATTCCTTTCATGTCTGCCAAGCACTCACTTTCTCTTCCTTGAAATCACTTCTTCTGCAGGCCCTTCAGCCCCAGACTCCATGCCACATTTCCTTCCCATGCCTCTCAAGTTAAGTTTCATGATGTGTTTGATAGGCTCACTGTGTATCAGAAGGACAACATTTTTAAGTGCCGTGTCATTTCAGGTGCCTCTTGGATTTTTTAAGTAGTTCAAATGAAGACCCATTAAAAAATTCAGATCCTTCAACCTTTTCACGTTCAGAAGCCTTGGCCTTGCTATGCACTTTGCACTGCATTGTAGGTCCCAAGTGATTTGCTATCTCATTAAAAAAAAGAAACAGCGCAGGGAAAAAAAAAAAAAAAAACAAGAAAGGAAAATTACGCATACGTTTCTATGCAAGGAAATGACACACATCCACCTTCTTTCTGAAGCAACCAAACAGTTTCAGAGTGGTTAGTTGAGCCACAGCTGCCCAAAGACGGCTATGAGTAGTGAGCTCCAGACTTGCTCACCCAGCACACCAGAGAAGTGCTGTCCTTTGTCATAACTAGCAAGCAGAGCTGAACCAACAGCCAGTAGCAATTTGACCACAGAAAGATACGCATCCGTCTGCACTGCATAAGCCCACTTTTAAATACCCCCACACAAAAGCCACGGCAGCCATAGCAACACTCTTTTAAACAAACCGCTCCTCAACATAGTTTTTATACGTTTATGTAACCCCCTCTTCGGCAAATGCAGGGGTGTGTATGTCTCTATAGTTAGTAATTAAACAGGCATATATACATATTGATATATATCTTTGTGTGTATATATGTGTATATATCTGTACATACATGTATTGCAGAATAATGGTGATGCTCTATAAGGCACAGAGTTCTGTGAAGACACTCAATGATTCGAAGTACTGCTCATCACCCTGTGAAGGGAGTCCCTACCTACAGAAGGTCAGGTCACCCCGTGTGCCAGTTTAGCCACCAGTCTGGCAGCAGACTAACCCGGCAGAAAAATATGGCATCATTTTCTTCTGTGTTAGAGAGCTGGTCTGGCTGATGCGAAAGCCCAGCTAGCTGGAGGGAGCAGACAGACCGGAAGAAGGATCATCGCTCTTTCAGCATCTTTTCATGAGACCAGTGCAGTGGATCCGCAGCCCTAGCTGTTCTCCTGGCAAAGCCTTTTTCTCTCTCCCGTGACTGTGGAAAGAACCTAGGGAAACAAGTCTTCCTTGTCTTAGCCTCACTAAATATCCCTCATAGTGCTTACACAAGGATTTACAACAGCTTAACTAAACAGATCGCAGAAATGATTAAAGTAAGTCCATGGAATTCAAGACGCATTAATTTCCACAGTTTAACCACATCAGTGAGTTTAATTTCTTGTCTTTTCTTGTCCCTTTTTTGCAACATGTTTAAAGCAGCATCACACAGCCCTACAGATTAAGGGTTCTTCGAGCTGTTTCTGTTATTTGAAGACAACTTGTAATGGGAGGGTTTCAGTGGAGAGCAGTGGAACAGCTCAGAAAGAATATTAACATACTTCAAAGTGGTGTTATGTAGCTATGACAGCTAGAACAGCTTGGACATTTCACCCCGTGCCTCTCGCAAGTCAGAAGATAAGAACACAATCCCCCTAAGGCAAAATATTGTCATATTTCTTACTTAACGCTCTGTATCCATGAAAAATGCCTTTCAAAATTACTCAAATAATGGGAAAATAAACATTAAGCGTTCTTCAAACATGTGTTTTCCTTAAGATGACTATTTTGCAACTTTATATATACTCTGAATCATTTAGTCTGATTATTTAAACTGCTGCGTATACACCTACTCTTTTAGCACTATGAATCCACCTCAGAAATGTAAAATACTGGATGAATTCATTCAAAAGCTCACCTTGCAAGTCTATAAAATGACCCGATTCATTTTTATATTACAGAAGAATTGTTGTCATTAATTGGGGAAAACTGTTGGATCAACTGGAACAACCAAAGCTTGGTGTGAATTTATCATATCACACAATTTTTTTCATATATGATGTTAGGGTAAATTGCTATTTAAGAAAAGAGAAGAACCTTTTAGTATGGACTTTGTAAATCTGTTTCCTGAGCTTAGTTGTTACAAGATTGTGATAAAGTTGGTAGAAAATCTGGGCAAATGAAGGAAGATTTGTTAGTGAAACGGGCAGACAGGTTTATTCCTCTGCACCAGGGGCTGAGACCTTAGGGAAGAGCACTGCAGGCACAAAACATATTTGTTATAAACGCAGCCCTTGCGACTGGGATGGGCAGGTGAACCTCGGTAACTCACAGTTATGGGAAAGGTGTGGACAAACATCAAAAGCTATAGAAGTGCCACAACCCTGGTAACAGTCTCTCATGTGCTTTCCGCTTCACCCAAGGAACAAAACGTACTTGTTAACTCCAGTAGGAAATGCATACAGGGCCAGGCCCCAGGGCTCAGCGAAGGGAGGTGGCTCCTTCAGCCATGGTGGTCCCCTTACTCAAGGAAGAGCCCTAAGGAAACCCATGCTTTGCAATATGATCCATTGATGGCTGAAACAGCTTCGAATTACAATAGCAGAGGCCAGTTACATTTTGTTTGGCTTTATTTATAGTGGTTTTAGAGTATACAACAGCTGGAAAGGTAACTGCCCATTCAAAAAGAAGATTTAGGAAAATTGTAGCCCCAGGTGTCTGCTTGTACAAGATGTATGCTCCAGTCAGACACACTGTTCTCAAATTTCTTGCTGAGCCTTATTTCTTAGAGTGTCAGGGACTTCAGAGCATAGTCAGCAAACTGATCTCTAGAATGCACTGTTGTAAAATCATAGACTCCGGATTTTATTGAAAAAGTCTCTTCAGTTCCTGGGAAAAGCATGAGACACAAAGGGGTACAGTGCTAGCACCAGTCTGCACTTCTGCACACACGTCATTTCTGCTAGTTGTAATTGATTCAAGACTCTATCCATGCTGTAGATCAGACATTTGAAATCAGTAATTTTGTCTGGTTCATTGAATGTTGAAACCTTTGCAGTAAATGAAGCCAAATTAGCTAAGACTGCAGATTTTTTTGAGATGTAGCAAAAGAAAAGGATAAAAATAACAGCAATACCATGATAGAACAGACAACTCTTATATAGAGTGCTCTGAACTGCAGACTGCTAGCATGGCTGTCTGGGGAATGAGGTGCAAATCATCTCTTTAGTCCCTTGGTTGAACCACCATCTCATGGATAGTTAAGCTTGAGAAGGCGAGCAGGTGACGGGTAATCATATTTTTATCTTCAAGCCCACGGGTGACAAAAGGAAGAACCTTTAGCAGCCCACCTGCAATATACCAGCACATGGCTGAGGCACGTGGTGTCCTCACACAGAGCCAGGTGAAACCTGGGCAGCAGATTGCAGCTCTCTGCACAACGGGTGATCCACCAGCAGCCCCGTGCATGCTGCTTCCAAGCAAATGAAGCACAGATCCTCTCCAGACTTATAGCTCGTGTTTTGCTGGGTTAGCCAAATCCTCCGCTTGGAGGGCAAATCAAATATGCATGCTCCAATTGAACTAACCAGGCTGCCCAGTACCAACCCAGGCCTTGCTCAGTTTATCAGTAGGATGGAGGGATGGCTGCTGGAGTTCCCCCAGCTCTTTGGATGCCTGTGACATAAGACTGGCAAATTTTGGCATGTGGCTCACGGGACAAGAGGCTTAGCCTCTCTTGCCTGCGCTGCCAGCTGAACACAGGTCTGAGCCTGCTCTTCTGATCACACCTGACTGCTACCAAGCGTGGGCAACATGAATGTCATCTTCACCAGCAAATATCCTGAGGTTTACAGGATGGACAGCAGGAGTCCAACCAACCATTTGGGTGTGGAGTCTGGTGTCAGGACGGCCTGTTCCTCATCCCTGCTGCAAGTGGAGCAGCAATCAGCCTCGCTTCTGTGGCCATGGGACAAAGTGTTCACAGCAAAGCCACAGTGCAGCCCAAGAGCTGCTAGAGCTCAGCAACGGCTCAGCCGCAGCCACTGCCAGTCAGAGAGCTCCCACTGCAATGGCTCTCTGGCTAAGCTGATGTTTCCCTTGCCATCAGTGTGTCTGAAGATCACTTTCAACCTGTGGAACCACCTCGTTTGCTTCTTATTGCAGGCTCTGCTTTGCTGCTTTTCTCTTCCCACTGCACTAATGGCCTTTCAAATACCCAGCAGCCCTGCAATGAGATTTTCTAGGCATAATTTGCCCCATTGAGGGAGTATGGAAAACAGGATATTGTAACACACACACCATAGAATCATAGAATCATAGAATTATAGAATGGTTTGGGTTGGAAGGAACCTTAAAGATCATCTAGTTCCAACCCCCCTGCCAGGGGCAGGGACACCTTCCACTAGACTTCGTTGCTCAAAGCCCCATCCAACCTGGCCTTGAACGCTTCCAGGGATGGAAATGCCATCAGGCTCAGCTGGGGGTCTGCATTCCTGTCCTTCATGAGGCTTCTGCCTGGGAAACAGCAGCTTGAATCTGACTGTGGCTCAGAAGGACAACTTGCAGCAAATGCTGTTGTGATGTGCGATCCAGATGTGCTGGCTGCATGCGTTTGCCATCCGATGTCATTGAATTCTGAATCTTCGTTTGGGATTCTCTGCAAGAAGGTGCTTTGTGCTGTTGCAGCCCATCATAAAGATGTTGTCAAATGGCCCTTACTTACTTAGTGGAGCTTGCATTAACTGGAACTAAATTTAGCCTAGTACTTCTATGTTGAAAGATGCTGTATAGAAATGCAAAATTAAAACATTAAAATTTAAAGAAGGCAAAGATCTAAAATACTAAATTTACCCCACTATAGTCAGTTCAGTCCTCTCTGTATTCAGAATATTTTTGCCAACCAGCCTTTCCATATAAATGATTTAAATATAGAAACCTCGGTGTCATTATTTCAAAAGAGAAGCACCAATCTTTTTTCCAATTACAGCTAATGAATCAATCTCACTGACTGCAAGGAGAGCAACATCCAGGTGTTAGCTGTAAACTAAAAATGCTGAGGTTTTCAAGTCACCTTATTCTGCACGGTTCTACTCATGAACAGCATCGGTAGCTTGTAAGTAGAAAGCAACTGGTGAATAGACAGGCTAGTACATGGTTAAGTCGTCATCAAAGAATCATCATAGAATGGTTTGGGTTGGAAGGGACCTTAAAGATCATCTAGTTCCTGAATTATGTGATAGTTTACTCACAGCTGCTTATTTTAGCAGAATAGTATGCGTATTTGTAGATTGTGGGAAGGGGAAAGTAGATGTGTGAATTTATATAAACACCCACACACAGGTATTTAAAATCCGTAGTTGCTGAGAGTTCACATCTATGAACAGTGTATCACAAGATAAATCAAACACCTTCTTCTCATCAGAAATGATTCATAGAGTCATAGAATGGTTTAGGTTGGAAGGGACCTTAAAGATCATCTAGTTCCAGCCCCCTTGCCATGGGCAAGGACACCTCCCACTAGACCAGATTGCTCAAAGCCTCATCCAACCTGGCCTTGAACACTTCCAGGGATGGGGCCTCCACAACTTCCCTGGGCAACCTGTTCCAGTGCCTCACCACCCTCATAGTGAGGAATTTCTTCCTCATATCTAATCTAAATCTCCCCTCTTCCAGTTTGAAGCCACTACCCCTCGTCCTATCACCACATGCCCTTGTAAAAAGTCCCTCTCCAGCTTTCTTGTAGGTGCCCTTCAGATACTGGAAAGCTGCTATAAGGTCTCCCTGGAGCCTTCTCTTCTCCAGGCAGAACAACCCCAACTCTCTCAGCCTGTCCTCACAGCAGAGGTGCTCTAACCCTTTGATCATCTTCGTGGCCCTCCTCTGGACCTGCTCCAACAGGTCCATGTCCTTCTTATGGGCTCCAGAATTGGATGCAGTGCTCCAGGTGGGGTCTCACCAGAGCAGAGGGGCAGAATCTCCTCCCTCGACGTGCTGGCCATGCTTCTTTTGATGCAGCCCAGGGTACGGTTGGCCTTCTGGGCTGCAAGGGCACATTGCTGGCTGATGTTGAGCTTCTCATCTACCAAGTATTTTATAAAATTTAATAGCTCAGTAAATTTACTTTTAAAGGGGGTTTTAGCCAACAAAATGGCTTTCCTTGACATGTTCATCTCCATATAACTCATGTTTTTCCCTGGCACGTTCATACCCATATAAATCGTGTCTGTATTCAAGCTGATAGTAAATTAGTGCCTTTCTATAAAATATTCACAAATGGAAAATTAATATAAAGTGTGACCAAACTTCTCAACAAGAGCTTTTTTAAAAATAAACTATTGGTGTGTCTGTACATCTCAAGTTTATATTCTGCTGTACTATTAATTTACACAAACTGCGTGCTTTGATGTTGCCTGAATTGAACAGCCTTTTACTGCAACTGTTTCCTTTAATGTAAAATGTGTGTGGCATAATTCTCGTCGCTAATTGCAACCTTATGATGATACTCTGCAGCATCCTGCAAACCTCATTTACAATAGCATAAGAAGCCTTGGCCAGCTGCTAATAGATGCATGCTAAGCCTTTTCTGTTTTTTGTTTTAAACCATAAATAGAAATGAATACAATTTGAATCTTAAAATGCAAGTCCTCGGGCATTTGGGGTGAGTTTGGATCTAGACCCAAACTTTGAATTTCCAGGCCAGACCCAGTTGTCGCAGCAGAGGTTCCCTGCTTTTACGGCTGATTTGTTTTGCTCTCAGAAATATGACCTCAGCAGTGGAGCAATATAAACCATTAAATGAAACACATGCTGCCCTCTTCCAGCTTTAGCGGTGATAGCGTCGTTAGCACAGGAGGAATTGGTTTTGTACTCTTGCCTGCCCTCTTTTGATCTTCTCTGTAAATTGTCCGGCCTTATGTTTCTGGTGTTACACACAGGGAGCTGGAGAGCTGCCTCCTTTCCCCACCCAGCTCCTGACAGTTAGCTCTAACCAGTCAGCTTTTTTCAAAACACGCCTGCGTTGTCATGCATTCAGCTGTATTTAGTTTACCGCTTGCAATACAGACAACATAAGGTCAAAGCCTGCCTTCTTACTAACTGCACGCTGCAAAGAGCATCTGGAAATACGGCTCAAGGAGGTGGCTGAATAAGGCTTAAATGCAGTCCATATGCTACACGCACACTTCTAAAACATCTGATGGAGCGTGGTACACACTGTATTTTTAGCTGTGATGGGAAGGGAGAGACAAGCTGAGAGCACACGTGGGATGCTCGCAGCGGAGGTGGGAGAGGAGGGCTTGTTGCCGCAGACCCTCCAGCTGCCAGCCTGTCCTGCCGCTTGGGGCTCGCCCGCAGCCCAGCGCGATCCAGTTACTGCAGCCTGACAAGCTGCCAGCTGTCCCCCGCCCTGCCATAATGCCTTGGACACATATTCTCTGCTCACCCGGCTGCGAGACACACGTGTCCTACCTTAAAGCTGAGTGAGAGGTCCAAGATAGCATGTTCCCACCTCCCAGGGGTAAGAGCAGGCACAGCAAGGGTTTGGAAGTTCAGCTGGCAGTTTACTTCAGCTTCAGAAATTGTCACCTATTTTATTTGATAGCTAAGCCCTTGCCTGTTGTTTGTACTACAGTTATACTGCTTTACGAGAGTGGTGGCACCATGCGGCAGGAAAGACAGATGACTGCCTTACACACGCATGCAAAACTCACACAAATTCTGCCTTTCTGCCATTTAATTCCGTGTTTTTATTTTCTTGCAAGGGTGGCATGTATTTTTCCTTCATACTGCAGTGCTACACTTTAAGCAATAAAATGACATCTTTACTGGTAATTACTTTCATTTCACAGGGTTTGGGACATGGAGACATCCACCAGGGACTTGGTGTCTTCTTTGGGGGGCAGAAAACTTAAACTGTCTTTAATTCTGTTTCCCACTGTGCAAGGTGGAGTGGTGACCACTATTCCACCTACCTTGGAGCCCTTGTGAAGCTCACTTGGAGAATAAAGAAGCGAGATCCTTGTAATTAAGGAGCTTACAAAGATGCTAGTTATTATGATTCAGTGTTCTTTCAACTGATGCTTGAAGTGTGGACTCAAGTTTTTAAATATATTTTTATGCTAATACTTTATTTGATTTTTTTCCTAGAGGTTTGTTAAGTGTCAAGTGCTACGACTTAGAATTGAAGCACAACGCTGCTAATGGAGTGTCTGACCTTTCAGCAACCTCACTGAAGAGCACTGATGAAATTTCCAGGCAAGCTAATTAATACACTGGTACAGCACCAGTCGGCTCTACCTCTAGCAGCTTAACTCTCAGCCAAGAGGATGAAATCCTCCTACCCTCCCCACACCCACATCTCACTAACAATAATGGATTTGGGACCTAATCAGGCATTAAAACAGAGGATTAGTGAGCTGCAAACTGCAGCGATCGCGACTCGGTTTACAGTGCATGCAGGGGACAGGCAAAAATTACGAGGCACGCTTTCAGTAAATTAATGTCTACATATCTGAAAAACCCATGTGGGCAGCACAGACTGTTGGACTTATACTCAATATATGTACATGACAATTTTGAATGATTGGCAGAAAAAGCAACACAGAACAGTAGCTTAATGGGAAATCGGAGCAAGGAGCAGGTCCAGGTAGGTGACTGTGAAGCACCAAATACAATTCAGCTGTGATGCCAGACACTACTGCCATACATATAAACAACCACCTTTTGAAGATGTGGGCTATGTAGCATCCTTCTACGAGCTCTAGCAGGTCCGGGGAGTGTAGGACCTGCTTTCACCTGTGTTCAGAAGGGGTACTGTAAGGAGAAGATATGCTTCTAGCTTTTCTGCTTTGACTACACTCAGGGCAAGAAGATGAGCTTTACGTAGGAGAAGAAAACAGCAGTAAGAGAAGCAAGAGTTGGAGGTTTCAGAGCTCAAGAGATGTGTAGTTGTCTGCCTTGAGGATCCTTTCCTTGGCTGGGTGGATCATGAGAAGTGAGACTTTTAGATGGCCACTGGCTATGCCTACAAATAATGTCCCAAATAATATGCAAATAATTTGGTGCAAGAAGACTGTCTCTCTGAGGACTGGACTAACACACCGATCACTGGAAGGTGCTGAACTCTCTCCCTTTCTGGCTCCTGCCACAGGCCTGCCTGCAGGATATGTGTGCAGCAGCTTGGTGGCTCTGGAGGCAGACACTGTTGTGGGGCCATGCCACATCTCCAGAGACTTTGTTTCTGAGTAGCCAGCCTGGCATCTGGAATAGCTGTCAGCCCTGCTGAATGAATGAAGGAGCTGTTCTACCATTTTACACATACATTACAATGTTTGTTGCATGGCTTTGAGGCAAAGTCACCCATACTGTGTCAGGACTGGGCAGGCAGTTTCTGATCGTTGTTGATAGTTTCACGTAGCTGCTGTGTGAATGATTTCTCCTGCAGCTCATAGCCCCTGCGGAATTGCTTTTAGAGGTGTGCCAGCTCTCCTGGGTAGTCTGGTCATATTTATCTCTTCCCTGAGGATCTGAGCCCAAAGATGTAATTCCATCAGAAGCTTTGTCCCTCCTGCCAAGCAACATGTATAGAAGAGCAGCACTGTGTTGGAAATAGGACTATGCATATGGGTGTGCTTATGCCAGCTATGGTGGGAAGGAGGTAAAAAAGGTATCTTACAGTATGACCTCAAAGGGATCTTCTGTGGGATCCAAGAATGGGAACCCTGGAGCTGTGTCAAAGCACTGTCATTTCTCTAGGTTCTCCACCATGGTGACAGAGTCCATGTGAGCAGCTGCTGCTGTGTTGTGCTCACATAGTAGGTGCATGTCTGCCATGCTCTCAAAGAAGTGTAACGGGACTTTCAGAGGATCACCTTTATTCTCCTGAAATCTGTGGACTATTGCTTGCCAGTGCTCTCATACCAAGAGCAGACATGATGTTAGCAACCTCCTGCTTCTGCCAGAAAATTATTCTGCTACCCAGGAAACCTTTGTCCCTCTCATGTCTCTTTCATGTCCCTCTGATGGAATAACAAGCACGGCTACTTCCTAAGGGGCCCAAGTCACAACTCTGAGTTTTCAGGAGGCTAAAGGCAGAAGAGAGAACAGTTGGCAAATGGATAGTAAGAAAAAGATCTGATAAAAGAAATGAGGGGTTCAGTAAGTGGGATTGACAACAGAAGGGAAAGCAGCTGAAGACAGGAAAGGATTTCAAACTAGAAGTGTCAGTGGATGATGGAGTGGTGGCAAAGAGTTGATGGCTGGCAAGTGCTGGCAAATAGGAAGGTGCCTATGGCACTTGGCCCTTTCCATATAGCACAAGAACCACTTCAAGATCTTGTGGGAGCTCTGAATGGTTTGAAAGTCTTCTTTTGGCACATGTGCTATGTAACATGCTGGAGAATCTTACAGCAGTGCAGCCCACATATGGATTTGGAAGATGATATTTCCATGAAGTACCAGAGTGGAAGGGCATTTCACTGACTTTCCCCAGAAGACACCTAGTTTGTGCTCCTGAAAATCACTCTAAGAACCAGAATAGCCATAGAAGCAAATGCAGGCTTTGCTTCAAAACCACACTACTAGGCTAGACAAAAGCGCTAAAGGCAGCCACTGAACCCGGGGCACGTATGTCTCTTGAACATCTGGCTTTTTTGAGAGGTGGATTACAACTCCCTTATCTTCCACACCTGAGGAAGAAGAGAGAGACCTAAAGTGTATCTCACGCCTCCTGGCAAAGGATGTTGCCTTTTTTTATGGGTGGGTCTCTCTACACTGACAGCCCATCAATGTAGGGGTCCTGTGAAATGGCTTTTCTGGGGTCAGCACATAAAGCAGGTGGTCTAATAACTTTTTAATGTAGTGTGTAGAGGGGATGAATTACTTCCCCTGCTCAAGAGGACTAACAGTATTTCGTGCATGCAAGAGAGACAAGGGAGAGCTGCCATCTGCTGTTGGAAAGATTCTCGTTCATCTCGTAGCCCAGGCACTGCTAACTGCTGCAGGTGACTCATGAATGCCAGTAACTCCCATCCCACTGTTTTAGCACGCAGAGCCATATTTCGCAGGGGGTCCAGGAAATCCGCACCCGTCGTGCGCTGCGGAGAAGTAAAGTTTGCCCTGAAGTGCTGATGTTCTCATTTCTAACTCAGGAAAAAGACGAAGGATTTTACTGATGTTTTGAACCATCCGTACCAAGAGCAAAGCTGGAAGGTATGGCAAAACCCACTGTGCCTCCAGGAGGGAGTTTAATGGAATAATCAACCATGTTTTCAAATTTAAGCCATAGCTAGTCAATTAAATCAGTATTAAGATCTGATATCTGCAACGGTTTTCAAAAAGCTGAGCACTATTACTATTGAAATGAAAGAATTGCTGATGTCTTACACTTCTAAAATCGGGATGCTTATGGTGAGAAAAAAATTATTACTCATCTGCTGAAAAGACAGCTCATTTAATGAAAAGTCACTTTGAGTCAATCAAAATTATTTATCAACTTCTGAAAACATGTTTACTTACTTTCTAAATGACATTTTAAGCCAATTTAGCTAAATGTAATTTATTCTTTTTGAAAAGACATCCAAATATTTAATAGGATTTAAAGAAAATATTTCAGTCATTTAAATAGCAAATTAATCTTATTTAATGCTTCAATTAAAAAAAGCCACACTGAAAATTCTGCATACAAAAGTCCTGCTTTTTATATTTTTTTTTCAAGAGAGAAAATGAGTGAAGAAAAAAGTCATCCATATCACCCTAGTCATTTACAGGGGAACCACAGAAGTCAATAATTCAGGACCAGATCATTCATGAATGAAAATTCATATTACAGCAGTGTGGTGCTGATTTGCTGTGAAAGTAAGTACTTTTCAGTCATACTATTGAGTTTTTTCATTGCAAATTGGTATTTTTCCAAAGGAAAAAATGAAAAAAAAGAATAATTCTAGAATATGTGTACTAAACTCAAATAATTTTCCAGTAGGAGTGGTGGCAGGAGCAGCAATAGCAGCTACAGATGAGAGTTCGGTCAATTCAACTATTTGTGTTGGTGAGTTTTTGAGTAGTGAGGGTCTGCTCTAGTAGATGCATATATTTAAGTGTCCAAATATAACCCTATAGTCCATGTTTGAAGCTTTTGGCATATTTAGCCTTTACATAAAGACTGGGTTATTTTAAAGAAATGAAAGCGATAGTTCATAAAGAAATTATTGATTTAATGCAGTAATTATGGGGTAAATCCCAAGGCCTGTTATATGTCAGACCAAATCGTTAAGAATTATCCTCCAAACAGATGACATGATTTTTGTCCCCAATATCCTTCAGAGGGGAAAATGCTTAATTCAACTGTGATAATGCTTTTAACTTAAACTAGTCAGTCTATGACAGGGTGTAATTTAATACATGAACTAGGGATCTCATCAGCAGCTGTCACACTTGCACTCGGCTGGTCAAGAGAAGTGAATTCAGAGGAGGGCAGGTGAAACCCCCTTTGCAGGTACCTCATGCTGCCTCCTCCTAATTTGAAATCCTGCCTAAAATGCAGCAGCGCAGATTTTTCTTGAGGTCACTCTGTGGGTTTTCACCTGTGTTTGCCTGAGAGTGGAGGCAGCAGTAGGTACATCCAGCAGATGGTGCAGCCCACTGTTTCCTCTGCAGGGACTCAGGGTTAGTAACTGGTTTTCCCAAGGTGGGTTATAAGGTGTGCTGGAGAGAGAAATAAACACCACCGTTACGTGGCAAGTCCGTAATGAAGTTACTGATGTTACTCTGGGAAGAAGGCACTACAGTTTCTTCTGTTCCTACACTGAGGTTTCTAAGGTCTGGGGCAGCTTCTGATGCTCACCAGCTCTCCCACAGCTCCACACAACTGCAAAGATGGCTTGAACTTGGCAAAGCAGAAGCAGGTTTGCAAAACCCACACCCCCCTTCTCCTCTGGATGCAAAGCATGGTACAGAAAGGAGCGTCTCAGCCTTTGCACAGTCTGTAGCCTTTTCCTTTCAGAAGACAAAGGTGAAAATGTAAAGCCATGCAAAACAACCTTGGCAGCTGAAAAAAGCTGAGTTCCCTTCAAAACTGGAAAGAGCTGGAACGCCGAGTTCCCTGCAGCACAAACTTACTGCAGCACAGGATGGTGGTGCTATCCTAACAAGTGTCAGATATTTTGGGGCTGAATCACGGTCTCGCTGAGCTGGTCAGATATCCTCAGAGCTGCAGGCTGCCACGGGATGGCCACGGAAGGTAAGAAACTGCTCTAAAGCAGAAAGAAAACAAATTAAAAAATCTTTCAGAGACTTGCCAATAAAGTTTCTTTGGCTCTGCATCTGGGCATGGCTCCCAAATTCAGCCTCTCACCCTCAGATAAAGCACTACAGCCTGGAATGAGAGTCAGATGCGTGGGAGGGGCGTGCGCGTATCTGTGCCTGGGCTGGAAAACATATGTACTGTAATGCCTAGAAAATGCTTTTTACCTTGGGCCTTGCTCCAGAAAACCTTTTTCCTTGCTTTTACAACCGTCCCGTTGCTTGGGACTGCCCAGATGTTAAACTCAGCCCCAAGGACAGGGAGGCTGAGGAGCTTTTTTTGCACTCTTCCCTCTGCCACCCAGATGTGGGAGCAGCCAGCCTTGGGCACGCCGCCTCCAGCCCACACCACTGCTCCTCAAGAGGTGGGCGAGAAGAGATGGTCACTCCAGGCTGCAGGGTGACCTGTCCACAGCGGCCAGACCCACAGCTTCTGGCTTTATCTGACACGATGAGTGGATCAAGTCCCAGCCTCAGCAGAGAGGGGGGACAACCAAATTCCTCGTGGGGAGAGACAGAGGAAGAGAAGATCCCGAGATACTGTCACTGGCCTATTCCAACAATTTATCATGAGATTATATTACTGGGTGGATGGATTGTTACTGTATCCTGGAATTTTGCCATTATGGGAGGATTTTAGCTATTCTCAAACTAAAAGCAAACACGAACCACCGCCACCATCAAACCGTATGTCCTTAGCCTGCCAGATCACAGAAAGAAGCTGGAAAAAATGCGAACATCTTCCTTTTTCACATCACGATTTTAAAATCAGCCTCTTCCCAGAGGGCGGGAGTTGACTTCTGGCTGGAAGGCGGCAGGGCGGTTTTAACCCAGGGGACACGCAGGTGAAGACAACCGCAAGGGCCGAGGCCCAGGGGGCAAGACTGGAGAAGCGGGGAAGCACTTGACTTCGTCGGGACGACAGTCAGACTTGGTTGCCAGAAGGCTGAGGAAGGGCTGAGGCTCCTCTGCCCCTTACCGCTCCCCTGGGCGGGGCGGAGGCCGGGCAGGCCGGCGGGGGATCGGTCCCGCCGGTCGGCCTCTCCCGCCCGCCCTGGCTGGGAGGGCCTGGGGGCTCAGCTGTGCCCCGGGGCCGCCTCGTCCCGCAGAGCGAGCCCCGCTCCCGGCCGGTAACGCCACCCCCCCCCCTCCCCGGCACACCTCGGCCCCGCCCCCTGCCGGTAACGGCCCCCGCCCCGGCACACCTCGGCCCCGCCCCTGGCGACCTGCCGGCGCGGCGCGGTGCGGCCCGGGGCGCTCGCCGGGGCCCTGGATCGGCGGTAAGGCTGTTTCCTCACGGGTGGCGGGGCCCCGAGCTGCCCCAACGGCCGTAACGGCCAGCGCCTCTCAGGCCCGGCGGCGGCTCTGCCCTCCCCCGGCCCCGCAGCGGGGGGAGCGGCCCTCCGCTCCCCGGGGGCTGTGGAGCGAGACGGCTCGCCGTGACCCCCGCCTCCGCCTGCCGCCGCCTCCTCCTCCCCGGGAGTGCGGCTCCCCGCGGCGAGCAGGTGCCGGTGTCCGGTCACGGCCGGGGGCTCGGGCTGGCCGGGCCGGGCGGTGGGCGGCACGGGTGGAGCAGCCTCTTCCCCTGCGTGAAGCGGCGGCGGCTCCGGGTCGGGTGGGTGGGGGACGGGCTCTCGGCCGCCGCCCGCCGGGGCTTCCCCTGCCCTGCTCCGCCCCGGGGAGAGGGGGGTCCCGGGGGAGGCCCCGGCGGCGGGCAGCCACCCCCCCACCCCCCGTCCTGGCTGACCCCTCCGAGCCCGGCGCTGCGGGGGGGGAGGCGGGGGGCCGGCCGTTCCCGCGGTCGGTGTCACCTTCGAGGTGAACTTGGGGGACAAAACCCCCCCAAGATTTGTTCTGTCTGTTAAGCACAGAAAATACCCGATAGCGGCCAGTCTTCCAGAGGTGGTTTTAGTGTAGCTCCTAACCCGCTCCCCAAAACAGCGTGTCCGTCGGAAAAGTGCTGGAGGAGGTGCGATTAATCGGAGAAATGCCGTATTGCCTGTATAATTTACAGATGCCAAACTGGACTTACTAAATCTGCCTTAATTGCTTAAATAGTTGGAAGCACTATTATTGTTCACAGGATTAAACGGCCAGTTCCCGTGTTGCTGCAAGTCACATTCAGCCCTTCAGTAATCTTTCGGACAGGGAAAGCCCACGCAAACAAAAAAAGCACTGTTTGAGTATACACCAGATGGATGAAATAAATAGTTATAGAAAATACTTAGTAAGTGTTAGATATTGTTTATAATTAGTTTGGTTTGTCTCTTGTATACTTAATCAGTACTCAATATCCAACAACTTCTGTGAAGTGTTTTCTGAATATTGTTCAGTAACATAATGGCTTGTTCCTGGGGTGGGCAGGTAGTTAGGCGTAAATTTCAAATAATTTTGCCTACTGTGATTTTCAGTTTTATAATACTGGAATGTGTTTATTTTAACCTGAACATTCTTTCTCCTACCTTATCAGCTATCTTTCTTTATTCCTACACAGCCCTTATCACAAAAGTATTTATTTATAATTCTTTCTTTGCAGGCTAGTGTCCTACACAGAAAGCGAGACTAAATAACATGCACATGCTGATCACTGGAGGGGAGGCTGAAGGACGTCCTGTTTGATTTAGCAGTGTTATTATTCTTTGGGGTGAAATGAAGAATTTGGTTCTGTTTTGGAAATATTCAAATTTCTAATGCAGCTGAACTTCAGTAGCCTTTATCGCAGTACAGACTTCAACAAATGAATTTTTCTTCAACAAAGATGCAGAACCTGTCGCTAATAGGAAGTCTTACTAATACCGACACATCACACCAGGTGTCTCTAAAAGACCTAGCCGTTCAAGCTGGTGGTACGTCTCTCAATGAAAGTGACTGTAACTTGAATGAAATGACAAATAACGAGGAAATTATTAATCCTGAAGTAATGCAGCAAAGCCTCCCTGTAGTGAATAGCAAAGGGCGAAGCAGTGAGGGGTTTTCTGAGAGCAGCTGTAGTACCTCAGAACCCAGCAGTTCCTGGGGTGATTTTGAGGGCTTCAGGGAGCCCTTGGACAAATCAGAGAGGTTCGGTCATAATGTTGAAGTTTTGGTGAAGTCAACAAAGACTTGTAGAGGTGATACGGACTTAAGCAGCGGACATTGCGGTGCTTCTGCTGGTCACGTTTGTTCTGAGCCATCTCCACACGGTGGGATAAAGGAGGCTTGTAGCGCTCTAAATGAGGTATGTGTTAATAGTAAACCAAAGACCAGAAATGTTTGTGTTACTGCTTCCTACATCTCAAGATTTGTATCTGAATGTCTTCTCTATAGAGGATAATGTTGTACGGGGAGAGAAACTATCAAGCTACTTTGCAGCTAACTCAAGTGGAACAAAAGCAACTTCGTTCCAGTGTTTGACAAATACTTAAGTTATCCTGCTGGAGAGCTTTAAAGAATGTAACGTGCTACTTTGCTTCTAGAGACTAGGAATAAGTAAGCACGTAGGAACGATGAACCTTGCCCTGAAGCACAGGCGATTTAAAAGCGAGACGAGAATGAGCCTAGGAAACAAAAAATCGGGAAGGTGGGGAACAACAGGGTGGAAAAAAATTCTGTGAGCTGCCTGCAAGTTTATTGAAGTAAAACAACATAAAATTGAGTTAGGAATTGGGAAGAACAGTAACGTTTGTTATTTAATGTACTGCTTGAATAGTCCAACTGTCTTTCTGAAATTTTAGACTGATTGTGGATGGAATCTAGTGACACAAAAAAATGAATAGAAGTAATTTAATATTCATTTTCTAGCATAGGATGTTACATTCTCTCATAATACGTTAGAACTAATAATCTGGACAAATACTAAGTTATATGTTTCCTTATCAGCACACAAAAAAAAAAGGTTCAGTTTAAGGGTTATACTTTGTTGCAATTACTGCGTTTCAGTGTTTACCAAACATGCATCACCAAAGTGAAGCAAACTAACGAAAGGAAAATAAGAATGTACAAATACAAAACAAAATGCCCTTGTTCTTACTACTTTTACCCTAGGTTAAAACATTTGATAAAAGAGAGCAATCGACTAAAACTTCCACGGAGTTCATCAGTAGCAGTAATAGCTTACTGCTTGTAGTCTGTTAGATGAGTTTTAGCGTGCGTAGGGAACTGAGGGTTTTCTGGAAGCAGGCTTTCTTGCCCTTGCCTGGGATCTTTACCTGTTGCAGAGGTATCCCTAGGGAAAGCACAAAGATGCACGTGGGGTAGGCTGTCCAGCGCTGACAAGAGCAGAGATCACAAGATAGCTGGTTATTGGTATGCATAAACACAGGATTTAAATTGTTCGTAACGCTGTAAAATGGGGACAATAAGTCTTATGTTCAATAAAGAGAGTATGTAATGATTGGAGCTGAAATGGAATATTGTTTAGTTTCTTTCCAAAAGTAGTAGATCTTAATCTTACTGAAGCCTTTGCTTTATTTTTGCATTTATTAAAGGCAAAAGGAAATGTCTAGTACAAGCTAAATAAGTGAACCCTGCCTAAAATTTCAAGTTTTCTGTTCTTGTCTCAGGGTAGAGAAACAGCTGCAGAGCTGTTTGAGATTTCTTTGGGTGTAGAATATACATGTAGCTTGTCCCTCATCCCTGTACTTTTTGTATTGTTTGTTTGAGACCATAACCTCTTCAGGCTGGGGCTGTGTCTTCTGTATGGTCAATAGAAAAAAGTCCAGGTAGGTTGGAAGGGACCTCTAGAGATCATCTGAGGTCAGAGGTCTGACCTTCAGTATCTAATGCTTCAGTTAATTAAATGATGTCAGTCTAGAGCAGAATCATGAATTTTAAGATGAAAACAATCACTAATTTCCTTGCAGTATCTGGATACTTTGCCTATATGATTGAATAAGGATTTTTCATGTGTTCATTAAATACTGGCCAGTGTGCGAGGGACTAGTGCACTTGCTTAAGCCCTAGAGAATTCTGATATAATAGGATATAGATGATTTGTTCAAAAAGCATGGATGTGAAATTTGTGCATTCATATTTTTTTAATCAGTACAAAGCTACAAGCTAAATAGAAATACACCAAATTTTTGTTTTAGAAGTAGACAGTGATAAAGATAATACAAAAAAATCTTGCATTTTTCCTGTATGTTGGGCTTTTCATCTGGCTTGGCTAAACTGTAAGCCAGTGACTTGTATGCACGTCAGAGTAACATCACAGGCTCTAAGAAGATGTTACAAACAAGGCAGACCTGTGCTTCCTTCAATTCACACTTCTGTGGCTGTAATTTCCCCCCCACACCCCAAAGCCAAGAGCAGCTGCCTGACTTTTCCTTAGCTCCTGTCCCATTTAGGGCTTGGTACCTCCTTGGAGGGGTTTTTTCCTTGACCGTGACTCTCTGTGTATGCTTTAGCACGTGTGCTTTCACAGAACTGTGCGTTTCAAACATCATTCTATTCCATATAGTATCCCTGTTGTAAGGTAAGTCTACTGAAATAATTTACAAATCAATTTAAAGTATTATGATGCTTTGGGCAAGATTCAAAGGATTTTACTCAGGAGTCTTTGAATGTCCCAGCAGTCGCCCTTCGAGATAGGCAGTTTAGCAAGGTCTTGCTTCAGCAAGGAGCAGTGTGGGGCACAAATTCTATTCCTAGAAGGATGCTCAAAAGTACAGTAGCCTTCTACCAGCTCTGTAGATTTTTCCCACTCACCCATTAGATTAAATTTGTGCTCTCAATATGCACTGCATTCGTCTGAGTTCAGTATAATGAAACTGGAAATAATTTCAATTTGAGCTGTTTGAATTACAGTTAAATGAACCTGTCAAAATATGAAGTATCCATACCTATGTTTTTCACATTAAATTGTTGATTGCTAGGCAGAGAAAACAAACTGACTGTTTTCATTCTCTAATTTTCACACAACATTGCTGCTGCTGGGTTACAGTCCCTCTGCAGGGTGTTGAAGTCAATTAATTGCTTTGATTCAGAAAATTGCAGTAATTCCTTCTTTGAAAGAATAAAAGGATAAAGCTTCTGGACCAGATGGCATGATAACATCCCTTTAGGATGTTATGAAAATTATGCACATTTTTCCTTGTATATGTATTTCTTAGTCTTCAGATAACCCTGTTACTTCCAGTAACTTCCAGTAGGCCTGTTTGCATGAGTTTGGATCACTCGTGGCTATGTTCAGTCCTCCAAACATCCTCCTCATCACTGCTGGAAGAGGAACAAGTATGTAGATCTGGCTCTGATTTTTAACGTAGGCTGGAAAAAGTTTGGTGCAAATGCAAGGATACAGAGACATACTGACCCTAGCTTTTATGCAGACTTACACAGTGCAAGTATTAGTTGGTAACTATGGCATTTAGTACTTATGTTACATTTAGCTGAATTAGGAGTGCATGCGTGTGTTCAAATATTAAGTTAGCAAAACAAGCTGTTGAATTGATGTATACGTAAGTTTTGACCTGGACTGAATTAGCTGAACAGAAGAAGGAGCCGAGTGCTAGCAGGTAAACCCAGTCTATAACATAGTAGCTGGGAAGTTAGAGACTAAGGTTCGTCAGAAACTCTTGGACTCTTGCTTCTCTAATTCTAGGTAGATATTCAAAACACTGAACTGTGGGGGTCAGTCACTCTGTGCCGTTAATACTAATACAAATTTTAAAAACAGTCAATAATACAAACTGTAGAAACATTGTAGTCTTCGGACTAGGTCCTTCGTGAACTGTGGGGATGGCCTGTATAACGTATGTAATAAAACTCTGCTTTTTCTAGGCAAACCACAGCTATGAGGATATATTTAAGTTGGGCTTTCCGGAAGTCTTTGTATCACAGACCAGAGAGAGCGTAAGAAGCTTAGATCAAATACTTGATACAAATAATGAAGATGTTGGGATACCTGAACTTGTGAAGAATCAACTTTGGTAATGAGCTTAGAGCAACAGTTTAAAAAAAAAAAAAAGTTCCTCAGCAATTACACAGTTTGTTTCATAATTTAAAAATCAGTGGTACTTGCAGGTGAACTTAAAAATCTTTTTAATCACTGTGCTCTTTCAGCATATAGATCTTACCAATTTTGTATTGTCTTGTTAAAGGAAATGGTTTGTGCTTTAGCCATTGGAAAACAAGGAAAGGAATATATCAAAATTACAAATTCCTGCTTAGGTTTTTTCCTCCTGTTGGTGTGCCTTCTTATGACTAAGCCTCTGGAATGTCAGAACACCCAACAGGCAGCCTGTTCTTCCTGTTTGCTTGTCCTTTCTTTGCAACACATCTAACTTATTTCTCCATCATCTCCAGTAGGAGCGTTGCTGCTGCTTCTACTGACAACTCACTTGCTTTTATTTTTTTCTCCCTCCCCAATTTTCCCAGGTGGTAACTTCTTCTCATGTTTAACCAGATGTGCTTCAGAATCCATGGTGCATCTGGCTTCTTTCCTGGGGTTATGTTAATAGCAATTAGTGTCATTAACTTAGTTTTCTCTTAAGACAGCTGGAATGCTTTTAGATTTGTTACATGTTTTTGAAGGATCAGCAGCTTCTGAGCAGTATCGTAGTTACTGAACAGTATTGTAGTTATTTTTGCATATGTGTGAGGGTTTGTGTCTAGAAAGCTGGGTCGGATGATACTTCGGAAATGCCATAAGAACCACAAGATGCATAGTTAAAACATTTAATGTCAGCATCCTTTTGGCAAGTTCCTTGTACATGCATTATATTTTAATCAGCCTCAAACTTGTGGAGAAATATGATATATATGTAAAAGGGACTGCAATATTATAGCAGAGTACCAACTACAGACAAAAAAGCCCTGACCTGCTGCAGTGAATAACTAAGATCAACGATAATTGCATCCTGTACTAAGCAAAAAGCAACTGGATTTATATAATATGAATGCAGGGTAATAACCCAAAGTGCTACGTAGAGGGAACTCTTAATTCTCACTGTTCCAGCAGTGTGTGCCTTTGGCTTGTTTTGTAGTACTTACTTGCCCAGGGCAGATGCAGGTCACCCCCTGAGCAGCAGGCGGCTGCTGCAGTGGAGAAGCATGGCTGATAGGAAGGAGAAAGGTTTGAGAGACAGAAAATGCCAAGTGCAGAACTAATAGGGCTGAGCTCTACCCACGTTTCACAGAAGCGATTGAATAATACAAGTTGTTGGCATGTAACAATCTCTGAAGTATGCTTCTAATGAGCTTCTTATCTGAGAAACCCAAACACACAGTTACGTTGACTTACTGTTTCCGTTAATTGTCATGCAAGCTTATTAGTACATTGGGTTGATAGTTTGAACGAATGTAGAAGGAGTTTTAAGCTGTTTCTTTTTAGATCAAGGTAGGCTAGTACATGACTGTACCTAGTGAAAATAACTAAGTTATATGCGTTCACTGGAAACTTTTTACACCCTATAACCTCAAATTGTGTTTTCTTTCCTAGCGTTGATTCTGGAAACATATGGAGAACACTTACAGACTTTGATAATACCCCCAGCTTAAGACATCCCTGGAGTAAATCTCATTGCCAAGAAAACCTCATGAGTGTTCTTGGAATAGATGCAAATCAAAAGGTAATTGAACAACGGTTTGCTAGTATGCCAGCATAAACACTTGGTTATGAATCTGACTTTCTGTAAGCTATACATGCAGATGCATGAGGAACTGGATCTGGGTGAGTCATAAGGTTTTTTTACAGAGAGCCTTTTAAAATAATAGTCTAGTGTTTTCTCATCATTATGTGTAAGTAACTATGAAATCGTGCAGGATCAAATTTTGATCGTCTTTATGTTGAAGTCTCCATTATGTAGCTCCCCGTTGCATTAGGTGGTACGTTCAGCTTCAGTATAGATGTAGAATTCACTTTCAGATGTGTGTGTGGTAAGATTGGGGTTTGTTTTTTTTTGCTCAGAGTATGAATAAATTGTTAGCCTCTAATATCTTTCCATTAAGTGAAAATCAGATTTGAATCTGAGAGGCTGTTAAAGTAATTACTGGATGTTCTTACTGTGTATGAACTGAAAGTGTGTTCCACTTCCCTTTTCCTAAGATTATTCTATCTGGTTTTGTAAGGCTTGAGGGAGAGGAGTATGTTTTAAATTGAATCGAGACCAAACCAACAGTATTGAAAGATCTCAAAAAGAAATGTCTCTGTTTAATCTCTTGTTTTGAGAAGACAAAGGTATCAGGGATGGTTTAGTGTTCAACCTGGTTATTTAGTTGGGATGAATTAGTCACATGGTTTTCAGAACTAACTGTTTCGATTGGTAATTTGATTGCTGAAGCATGGGGGGGTACTGCGTTCAGTTTTGATTTTATGGATATATTTGACCTGTCATGCAAGTTACATACAAACAGGATGACAGTGCTGAAGGTATAGGACCTATTCTGCACTTCAAAGTCACTTTCATAGAACTATCACTTAACAGGAGAGAATGGGAGACATTTCTCCAACATAGTTAAACTCCCCTTCTGTTCCTTTCTTGCCCATACACACGGCAGCATTAAATCAATGCCCAGGCAGCTTAAACTTATGTCGTTACTTCTTTTCTGTTACTGGAAAATTCTATTGCTTTTAACAATACTGATGAAGGTGTCTTTCTCAGCTATTTTCTGGTGTAGGCTACTATTAATTGGAAATGGCTTTTTTATTAATTTATTTTAAGTCACAATTAAATTCATTTCTGTAGAACTTGTTTTGGCATAAAATTGTTTTAATGCAAGGAGGCTCATGATAAATCAAAATACAGCTTCAGAAAGTAAAATTTAGTGGTTATTGTTATTCAAGGAAAACTTCTTTTTAGGTTATATGCTTTGAGATCAGATAGAAATTCATAAAGAAAATGTAAATTATGTTTTATTAGGACTTTTTGGAGAGCCAAGATGACATTTTTGAGGAATCAAATGTTAAAGATAATGAGGACTTCAGATTTGATGAATTCGGTATTAATGACTGCAAAGCACTGATCCAGACCAAGGTAAGAATTGCTCTGAAAGTACTTCAGAGAATCGCACAGTGTATTTTACGTGTTCCTCTGTACTGCAGCCACCTGTTCTAGCACATGTCCTAATGTAATTGTTTGGTCCTGATGTATTTGTTTGGATGTGGAGTTGTTTTTTGCTCTTTGAAACCTATCCAACAGCTTTAGAAAAGGTACAATACAACATACCAAATGCAAAGCAACAGAATAGGGAGGATACTGAAATATAAGGTTATTCATTACATAAACTGGATTTTAGGCAAAATTACTTATTGGTTGAGAGAGCGCAGCGGTATATAAAATCTAGTCAGGATGCTCTGATGACAAAGGAAAATTAGCGTGTCTGTAGAAGGATCAACACTGATCACTGAGAACGATGACTGTAACTCACTCCTAAAATATATGGTAAGGGAGACATTAGAAGCAAAGCTGGTAGAGAAGAAATTGCATTCAAACTTGCATTTCAGATATTCAGAATGATTCAGATTTGGTTTGTTCACTCGAGGAGAAAACAGAAGCTACTTAAGGAGGAAGGCAGAATTGATGTTATAATTACAAGGATTTGAGAGCATTACTATTTTTAAGCTGTGTTACGAAACATGTAGAGAAATGAAATTGAAATACTTTGTTGTTAGTGCATTTATGTCTTTGGTCAAACAGGCCTTAATAAGCTCTATTTCTTTCTTGCTAAAGCAATGCAAGTCAGAAGAAAAATTCTGTCATTCCCATTGCTTAAAAAAAAAAAAAAATTAACAAAGTATTTTAGATGAATATTCTTAATCCAAGGTCCTTTCCTCAGCGGAGAATAAACTTGAGCAACTGTTGTTGCTGTGGAGATGCATAGTTTGAGGCACACTTTCATTGCTGTGTTTTATTCTTTTTACTGCATTGGACAATGAAGATGTACACTGTTCTGGGCACCTTGTACATAGAAGATGTTAGGCTGGAGAATTCAGAAAGAAAACCAAAAGAGACTGTCCATCTTATTCCTTCATAATTCAGATCTGCTTCCTTCAATGAGCACGTGAGGGTGGGATCACAGTAGCTGACACATACTTGGAAATGTGTAAAATTCAGGGATGGGGTTTAGGCAAAGGAGAAGTGGTTCAAAGTAGATGAAGAAGGAATGAAAGTAAAAAGAATCAGTATACAAAGTTAACGTAAATGGACAATATTTTTCTGGAGTAACCTCTAATGGGAAAGAACAAGCCCTGCAGCTTGGTGTGTCAGAGTAAAGCTCATTAGGAAATGTATGTTGCCATTTCTAATTCGTAAGTTAGTTAAATCATATAGTGGGATTAGTGGAATGTTTTCCATTTATCTTCCGAGTTATGTCTTTTTTTTTCCTCCTTATGCTAATTTTATTTTGATGACATCTGTGTAAAAATTAGATTGAAATATGCTAAGTGATTAGCTTACTGTAGGATGGAAAAACTAAGTTATTTTTTCTTTTTCACTCAGCTTTCTGCATCACCAGATTCCAGACATCTTGTCACCTGTAACCTCTTTTTAAAAACAACATCGTCAAATGGAAACATGCAATATATAACAATTCCAAGGAAAAAACACATTTTTGCTATGCACAACCTAAAAATGAAATTTTTCAGTAGTGATGTTTGTTAAACCAAACACACTTTTTAATCTTTTTTTTCTTTTTGAACTGAATGCAGTTGACCTTCATTTTGTTACTGGCTTGGTACTATAGACTCTGTGTGGTCTTTAGCAAAGTGACATATTGCATATATAGAAGTACCTAAAGCCACGTTATTAGAAGGTATTTATCCTATTTAGTTGTGAAGTCAAAGGTGTAATTTTGTCCTGCTAAGTTTTGCTGCAGAGCCATGTCTCTTACAGTAAATCCAGCTGCAATCACACTTTAAAGATACTCTGGTGGACTGCTCTCCTGAACTACTGACCTTTCAGGCCTTAATGCCTCTTCGATCAAAAACCTTGTTTCCCTGACAAAATCTAAACGCATCTCAGGTGTGTTGTGAAGTGTGCCTTGTCACCACCTCTCCTCATATTTGGTCCAGTTTGGATCAGCTGAGATCTGTTACTTTGCCACTGCTGAACAGAATGAGAGGAGCCTTCTACATCTGGTGGCTTTCATTGGGCTTTATGGAAAGACCACTGTTTTAACTTCTGTCTGATAAAGCCTACTGTGGTACTATGGGTAGAGTCGGTGAAACGTTTTGTTCTGGCGTTGGTTTCAAACTGAAATAAATCACCTCTCTGAAGCTGACTGTAACAGGACTTCTTGGATTCATTCAGCCACCGAACGCACCACGTGTAACCATGCTTGTTAAAGCTTAACGGCGGCGTAGTTCAGGACTTGCACTGCACAATGCTGTAAATTGCTGCCCTTTTAAAATTTTATAGTAACTGTCACCTATGTTGTCCATCTTCCGCATGCTTGAGTGCCAGAGGGGATGCACTTCATTATGATTCATGTAATCCACGGTGCTTTCTTGCCAACTGCAACAGCTTTATTTATTCATTGGTAATAACTTTTACGCAAGTTACTAATCCATTTACTGCTTGGGCCGTTCTGAATATGAGAGTTTTATATGGCTTTTAATTTTAAGGAGTTGCTAAGCACCGCAACTGACATTTTACGCGTTAAAAGCAAAGAACAAACTTGGATATTCCCAAACTAAGTCAGTTAATTATTTAATGATGTGTCTGTTTTGTTCTTAGAATTAAGACTACTACAAAGCACTGGCAGACTCCAACCCTTAATCTAGTAAACTGTGCAGCACTGAAATTACAAGTGCTATAATAACTTATAACTTTAGCAATGTTTATGATACCTCAGTGCTACTGGCATAGGACGAACTGTGTATTGGTAACTCAGTAAAAGGTAACAGGCCATTTAGACAAATGCTATTTGAAAGCGGCTCAGCAGCTTCCCTGGCCCTAGAGGGAGTTTTGCAGTGACAGACTGAAAACTCCCATGATCCACATGGAGCAGGGTTCACTTTTTCACTTAATACTTGATTTGAATTAACTTTCAATTTCCCTTGTTAGTCTTTCAGAGCACTTCCTTAAATATGTAGTAAATAGGTTGTAGTCATAAACTCACAGAATAGTAAATTGCCAATAAATGATGGATAGTTGAGGTTGGTAATAAACATTATTGAAATCAATTATAGAATAAAATCCCATTTTTTGGCTTTCAGACAAGCAGGGCCCTGCAGAGGGGCTTGAGGAGGCAAGCTGTAGTATGTGTAGTACCAGCTGATGCACCAGACCCCAGAGGCCGCCTTTTCTTCTGGGCTTTCAAGTTTGCCTTTGCTTTCGCTAACATCAGATGAATGTATTGAAGAATGTTTTGTACCGTTACCCCAGGAGAAGAGCGAATATATCATTTTTCCATCATAGTAGCAGGTTTTACAGCCATGTCCAAGGTATGTATTGGGAAAAAAAAGGTTTCAGCCCTTTATAGTTCAGTGGGGAAAAACAACTTACTGTGGTTCCAAAGGTGATGGGCTCCACATTTCAGGTCTTTCTTTTTTGGACAGGTGCTTTGGACCACCTGAGCCCTTACTGCCCGTAAACACGGGCTGCACAAGACAGTGGAGAGACCTTTGACTCCTGTCATCAGTCAGAGATGAACAAGTTCATCTCTTCAAAGAAAAAAAACCAGCAGATCTGAAATTAAACAGTAACTCAAACCAGCTTTGAGGTTGTGGAGACCTGGCAGCCCACCAGCCCTCATCAGAATTTGGACGCAATCTGCATATTTGGGGGTATTCACAAAGAGAAAATTGCATTCTGTTTAACTTAACTGACAAGACAGCATGCGTGGGGAGACAGACTAAATTTCAGAGGACTGTTTTCAGGCATATTGCACAGTAGAAAGTAGCCTTGTCTTCTGTTGTTATCCTGAGAAACAAGGGGTGCCGGAAACCCCTCTGGTGTGTTTTGCACAAATACTGGCTATTCATTTCCTTGAGTCATTTCCTTGTTCCTGCCTGCCCCGGCACCCAGCCAAGCGTGCCAACCACTGCTGCGCACCCACTCTCCGAATGCACGGCTGTAGGGAGACACAGCAGGTGTTTATTCTGTGAAAATGGTGCAGACAGGAAATAAAACTTTGTATCTTAGTATGTTTTAAGCTACAAATTTCATCATTTCTAATCTTAGTTGTGAGCTCTTGGCTGTGTAATACTGAGTTTTGATGAACTAAACGTGTTACTGTACTCTGTGTTTGTGGAAAGCAAATAGACTTTTGACATTTGCTTAGGATTTTGAAAAGGTAAAAACTACAGCAAGGTAGGAGTTTTATACAGCAGAGGTAGGCAGAAATGCCTTTTTCTTCCACTGAGATTAGAAGGAAAATAGACCCATAGAACAAAGTTTTTAAAAGTTCAAACCAGAAACATAATGACTGAAATGTCCTCTTTGTAGAAGGAACACTGTAAATAGTTTTGCAAAAAAAAGAACTACATTGTGAAAGACTCAAAACATTTCAATGCACATTCTGTTCAAAGCTACAACATAAGTAAAATTTTAGGGAACTTATTTCAACAAACAATCCTTAAAATTGAACAGAGTAGGAAGGTAAAGTTTTGTGCAGTTTTGGTTTAGAAACAGCATATTCCTGGTATTTGCAGACTTATTTTAAAAAGTCCGAATAATACGTAGACTCTGATTAACCCCACCAATGACCAAACAAAAAAGGTATTCCAGACCCTAGGACGATTCCTAAGTATAGCATAAGCCCACCATTGGTTAGACATATGCAGAAGACTTGGAGTAAAAAACAAAGAAACAACAATTCTTTTGAAAGCTTAGAAGTTCTTTTCAAAGTTCCAGGGTCATTACAGAATTTAAAAGCATTCTGATCTTCTTAATAGTGAAGATCAGTTTTAATAGTCCTCCCATTTTTTAATGGGAGGACTTCCTGGAGTACTCCTACTCCAGTTAAGATGGCAGAAGGAGTTTGGCTGAATATGAGCTGCATTCAAATTAATTATTAACCCCCAAACTTCACTGTGGGTCTAACTTGCCAGATCCACCCTGGAGGATTCAAAGAAAACAAAACCAACTAACCCACCCCACCAACAGATGCAATAACCTTGCTTCTGTCACATCTAGCAGTTCTCCATTCCTTCTACTGAAACATGGATGAGAACCTCTGGAATTGTCATTCCATAGCACAGCCTAGGTGCCAACGTACAGCCAGCCTGGCACAGCACTCTGCTGGAGTAAGTGCATCCTAATGAGGGAAAAATGTAAGGAATGAAAGGTTGTAACTTTTTTTTTTTTTCTTCTCCAATCAAGGCAAGATGCCTGTGAACACTGCGCAAATACTTAAATGCCAAAAATCTTCCAGCTTCCCTGAACATCTCCTTTAACAATACATACTTTTATAGATACACCTCTGCATCTTACTAGCCTAACTCTTCAGTTCTAATATTTTTTTAATAGCTCAGAATTAGTTTTGCAACTAATTACAACTCATCTTCCTCACAGAATTAACGGATAGGTTATTTTCTTTTGTGTCTTTTACTCTTGCTTGAGCTGAAAAGTTAGTCTTTTTAAGTCTCACTTCCAGTATACAGAATGAGCTCAACAGAGCACAGCGGGCAGTACCTGCACCTCCCCAGCTAGTCATGTTTTAAACCAGCATTGCACTGAGCAGTGCTGCCCAGCACTTTTAAGTTCAGATCTTTCAGTGTGGCTGGAGTTGATGAAAGTATACGAAACCCTACACCAACTTTAAAGAGCCTCAAGATGACAACCTAAAGCAATACTTTAAAAATACTTTCTTAAAAGAAAGACTAAACTGCAGTAAGCCTTCATAAGGCAGCATTTGCTATTGCCAAATGTCAAGACCCATCAGTATAAGAGCAGGTCTGCACTGCAGTATCAGCAGTGTCCTGCTCCAGTAATGCAGACAGTCACAGGGCTGATGTCACAATGGTAACCACCTCACAGCCAAACCCAGACTTCTGTGAAGAAATGCCTTCTAGACCTATGCTTTTCACACTGGACAGGACAAAAGGCAGGAAGAATTCCTGGTCCATAAGTAGCAGCCAGTGCAGTCTTATCAATAAAACAAAGTTCATTGCAGAAGAGTCAGGACCTTATTTTAGAGGTCCACAAAAGGAGAGGATGGAAACCTTTAAACATCAAGTCACTAGTGTTGATTTGTATTAGCACAGACTAGCAAACAACCATCCGCTAGCATGGAGCAGCAGTATTTTTGTGCCAGGATGACAAGTGTACAAGTCTGAAGTGTCAACATTAGGCGCATCAAGGACACTTGTATCTGACACTTGCTTTCAAGCATGGCAACCCCTGAAGCAACACTAAGAACTGCACAGGCCGGGAAGACTACATAGGGCAGTCAAGACAGAAACCAGAGGGACAGCTTGGTGCTAACAAACATGTGTCACCTGTTCACAACAGGAATCCCCCCACCCCACCAGCTGGAAACTATGCTCTGCCAGCCATCCCTTGCTTATGGGGACAGGACACACACAAAGGAGGTGTGAAACTATGTAAGATATTTAGTATTTCTGGGGAGAAAGGAAGAAAAAAAGTTATAAAAGCAATCACCTAGGGAAAATGTTACATCTTCATGAGTAAAAGACGAAATGAAGGGTGGCACCATGGTTTGTTTGTTTTCTTTTTGAAACAGTCAAATACTGAAGGCATCAAAATATAAATGGTTAAACTGCAAAACTGTGGCTTTTATTTCCAAACATACAATAAATAGGTCCACCACAACTAGCCTCTAACTTCATTTTACATGGAAGGATTTTAAAATTAGTTTGTGCATATTTAAAAATTAAACTTCCCTTTGCACATAATTCCATACGTAACCGAACTGCATTACATACCAGCTTATGGTCTTGGCACTGTGATGCAAGCAATCAATTAGAAACAGAGCTTCATAGCAAGCACTTGAACAAAAATTGCATTTTGAATTGTTGATAAAACATCTACCAACAATTTAATCTATTTCTGAAGTATACAAAAAACTTTAGCATATAAATGCTGAAAAGCAAGTTGTCTTCTCTTAGGTTTCTATAGGGGCTGCAAGGTGAGTAAGTGGATTTATTAAGTGTTCACTATTTGCTACGTGATACAATTTTCATACCAAAATATCTTTACTGCATAGTAACATTCCATATTTTCAAATGCAAAAAGAAATTAGATGCAGTCTTTTTATTTTATTCCTTATCGCTGAATTTAAAGACCTTTTTAATAACAACTCTGCTTCATCACAGTGCAGAAGGCCCTTAATAGTTCAAGGATTTATTCAGTCATATCTTTAATACAAAAGTAGAGGCTGAGGAAAAGCCAGAGTAGTCTATACACAATGCACAATCTGTGTACATTCTGAAGCTGTACCTCTTCAAGAACTATTTATACACTCTTCAAACAAATCCCTTTATCCAGCAATTCAAAATACTTTAGATCAGAAGTTTTATATTCGAATCAATACATTATATGCATATAAATACATTTATACCCTTCGGTTGCTAAACAACCCAGATGGCTGTGAGGATGTGACCTGAACTGGTTCTCCATTGGTTTGGGATACCAAATTGTATCGGCAGCTAACTGTTAACCACAACAGTCACAGTAAAAAATGGAGATCTTTGCACAAGGTAGGTGTGTCACAGCATCAGTTAAGACTAGAAATAGTAGGTGACACCCTGGCCCCTTCAATAGGGCCAGGATTTCAACTTCTGTGAGATGCAACACACAGGCAACATTTTTTCCTCTGCCGATGCCCCATTCATGAAAAGTCTCAGCAGAACAAGGAAAAAAAAATAAAGAAAAACCACCCTAAAAAACAAACCAAAGCAAAGCTTTTACAACTGCAAATTTTCTTGCAAGACAGGTGCTGCAGCTTTCAATAACAAAGTAAAAGTTTTATAATTAAAAAATTAAAAAAAAAAAAAACCAAAACCAAACCAAAAACTAATGTGCAAGTGTGTAGTTCCGAAGACAACAGCAAGGATCAATGTAGACCTCAGTTCAAGCTGAAACACAGAATCCAAACTGTCTTATGGAAAAATAATTCTCACTGCAAATCTCATCTTCGGTTAATGAGTGCGCTTATATATACTTGTATACACACCTGCCATACACACGCACCCCTCCTTCCCCAGTACGATCTGCAGCAGCAGCAGCAGCAACCATCACGATGCTCCCAAAGCCCACCCAGGTCCCTGCCCCAGCGCTGCATCTGAGCGGTCAGACCCCTGAGCTCTCACCCAGCTGCACGATGGTATTTGGTCATCAGCACTGACTCACCACATACCAATGAGTATTTCAGGAGTATTCAAAGCAGTAAGCACTGGCGTAGTAAGAAGTGTTCTCAACTTTGTCTCTTAAGGGATACAGAAATGTTGATGTTCTTGAGTATCCTCCAAAGGTGCCAGAAGTTTTAAGTTTGAAGCGTTTCTTTCCACAATGCCAGGTATACAAACGTGTATCTTTTTAAATAATATTGCACATAAAAATAATCTTAAACTTTGTAGTGAAAGCAGGGTTGAAGGACAGTGTTTTCCAAAACAGATTAAAAAGCTACCTGTACACAGTAAGTTTTAATTTAAAGAACGCCAAGATTATTCAAAATCTAAGCACGTAATACTGACAGAAAAATGTTAAATTGCACAATCTACATATAAATTACATTTGTAAATACTTAAAAGTTTTTAAACATTGAATACCCTTGATTTCACAAATCAGCTAGGTCACTGTCAAAGGATCAGCTTAATGAGTTAGAAGTACTTTCCCCCAGAAAAAATAGAAACAAGAAGATCTGCAGTCTTAGACGAAGCACTGGAAAGAGTTAAAGCATTTCAGCTCAGAGGTAGTGCTAAACACATCCAACTAGAAGTCCATTATATTTGAACTATGATGAAATAACGTAGTAAAATGTAGAAAGACTATAAAATTTACAAAAATAAATAGTTCTGAATGCTTTAGAAAATGCAAGAGACTTTGTTGACAAGAGTCTTGATCTGCTTTTCTGACCAAAAGAAAGCAAAGCGTGTCTCATTTTTAAAATATACCCATCTCTAGTAATGTGTCTGCAATCCATGCAATCCAACTATGCAACCTGACATATGCCAACCCGGCATAGACTCTGATATTAAAAATAAAGTGGAGGCTTTGTAAAAGATCATCTCATATGAAATTTGTTTTGCATGTAAATTCTTCTGACAAATTAAAAATTGCACATAAAAAGTTTATTGAAAGAGGCGTGAGGGGTGATAAGGGTATGTGCCTATTGTTCCACATACACCCTGGAAGGAAAAAGATGATTGCACAGTTCTGATAAATAAATATTTCTTTAAAAAAAAAAATCTGCCACTTTTTTGGTTTATAAGTTTTGGAATTATTTAGAAAACCCCACTATGGACAAATTATTTTTAGTTTGTGTTTTAAATAATTCTTTACAACTTTTCCAGTGGCTTTTATCCTGAAACCAAATGAAAGTGGCAGTTAAAAAGTATCTTTGGGTAAAACAAGTATCAGGATCCAACGAGAATTTCCATGATGTGGTCCAGCTCACTCAGATCTGTTCTACATATCTGAATGTTGCTTGCTGAAGAAGAATTACAAGATGGAAAGGTTTTCAATGGTTCTTCGGTTGCAAGAGATGGCGGTCTGGGCGGCATTAGAGGAGGGCAACAGAAGTCTGAATCATACATTGAAGTATCAATATCTTCAAAAATGTCATCTATTGCCAAATCCTTCAAGTAACTAGTTGAATTTGAAATCTCAAAGGAACCAAACACACATTCAGCTCCCTTCAAATCCTGTCTATCATCTTCTAGCTTTAGACTGGTATTTTCTGGAAACTTTGGCTGGTCATCTCCAGTAGGAACCAGACAAGTAGGCGGGCTTATATCTTCTACAAAGTCTAAATCCTTCAGAATAGATGAAATAGCAGATGACATATCGTCATCTGAAACTATCAGCAGGCTATTTTCAATTGGGTCTTCTACAGACCGCAAGTCGCAACAGTTAGACTCTTGCTGACTAATACCTGAAGGCAACTGAAGAGAAATCCCAGATGACTCCACCCCTCCGTAGCTATGAGAACTAGGAGTAATGCCAGGGCAGACATTAATTGGCTGCTGATTACTCTCTTGTCTCATTTCCTCTTGAATTTGCCGTACTGTGTTGGCTATGAGGACAGAGCGGTGCAAGTTCGGTTCCACCAGCATTTTGTATGTCTGTAACTTGGTGAGGCACATATTAAGCACCAACTGCCTCTTAAGCGGATATGGCAGATTTCGACTGGAATCAAAGGCACTCGAGAGACCAGCCATGTTCTCCTCATAGTCACTCAACTTGCGTTTCAGACCTCTCCCCAACATGAACCTGAAAGACAGAAATTATAAATTAACCTTGGGCAAGACAATCGCTTCTTCTGCAAGGTCTCAACAGACACTTTTGAAAAGTCTGTAGCATACAACGTATTGGCTAACTAAGACTCTAATACCAGAGTACTGAAAAACAGAATAAAATCCTACACAAGATACTGCTTTCATTGATAAGATGCACTTTCCAGTTCTATTGTTTCACAACTTTTTTTTTTAACCCAAAACCATGAAAAATATAGTAACTGTTTTTTAAAAGAGCTGTATACTTCTAAGTTTTGAGTTTAAGGTTTACTTTTAACTCTACTATGAGAACATGAATTATTAAAAAACTTTAATAGGTGAGCTTTTTAGCCTTTCATCCATTTAAATTATATAGCATAGAAAAACTCATGAATGAGAAATATCTGAATGTCCACATGAAATAAAATAGATGCTTATACTGAAGATTATAATAGCTATACAGAATATTTCAACATTTTCATTTTAACTTTCCTTACAAGGTACAGTAGGTAAGATTTTAAAGCTAGTTTCAACGCCCTCTTTTATCTCACCAAGGTATTCTTCACATCTTGCTCAGTGTCTCTGAGAACTCTCTATAGAACTCATTTCCCTCCCCTCTTTGTTGGTGGCTGAAAGTTGTTTTACTACAGCTGAACCACCCAGCTAGACCAACAACAGGGCCTCCCATGGGATCCTTATATCCATTCCATAGCTCAGTAGTTTAGCTTAATGGTGGGAGGAAATTTGGCTGGGCCAGAGAGTTCACAGAATGATGATCGGTGCTCACGGCTGCTGGTTCACAACCTGCTACTGACTTAACACTAAAGACATCCAGCAGGACGCTATCAAATGTCATCTTAAAAGTGACCAATTTAGGCAAAAAACCTAAAAGAAATAGAATTTAGTTGCTTTCAGTCTGTTTTGTTTGCTGTTGCATTGAAATATGGTAGGTCTAGAACACCGTAGTACAAAAAAACCCATATGCATGCACACCTAAAATACATGTGATCCAAACAAATCCATGCTTGGATACCTTGCAATTACCATTCAATACAAAGTGTTTTTATTAGGTACAAGCACTATGCAATCGCTTGTATAAACACAGAAAAGGAGTATACCATGCAAAGGAAACATTGGTAAAATCTTGATTACACACACGTCTTGATGTGTCCATGGAATACAGACACTTCACTCCCAAACAAACAAACAAAAAGCAATCATAAATTAGACACCCAGTGGCAGATTAAGGGCAGATCCTTCATACAGAGTGATCCAGCCCCTGCATGCTGCAGAGGGCCTCCCAACTTCCTTTTCATGTGAGCACTGGATAGTGCCAGCAACAGCTCAGCTGATTGCAGCAGCTGCCAGCTGCTAGCCTGTTGCTAGACTTTTGGGGACAAGGAGATGGCAGCACGATAAAGCCTCTTTTACTTTTGGGATTTCTCCAGATTTGCAGGAAGCAGTGCAGGGCTCCATGGCTACATCCATCTGCCTAGACAAGGCTGCTGGACAACTCAGCTCCTCTGGAGGAACAGAAAGTAAGTAAGCAGTGCATATTTCTCAGTAAGACACACAGGAAAACAGACAGCTGGTAAAGGAGTTTAAGACTTCTTGATCATACCCACTTTTTCTTTTAGGGACATGCCTGGATGAAATAAAATTTGTCATAAGAATGCATTTTTACACAGGTAGTAGTTTGGCCTATAGTTCAGTTTATTAACATAGTCACTATTAAAAAAACAACAACAAAAAACTTCAATTATTTGTAATTTTACCAGTGCTGTAATTTTTTAACTTTGGAAGTCTGTTTTACTCCAAAGTTTTCTGCTAAACTGCTACAGCACCAGCCAAATCTTTTTAAAAAGCATAAGGTGTCTGGATGTGGTATGCCTATTCATCTAGGTGATCTTCCCACACTTATCACATATCACTCCCCCATTCCAGCACCCCATTTAGAGCAGAACCAGAGAGTACTGCACGCTCCATTGCAAACAAAATCAGCACAAATCTGGATACAAAGTTCAGGCATCAAATATAAGTATTTTTGGGTGCAGTGGGTGTGTGTATGTCAGGCATAACTATAAATATACCAACTCATAACGTATCATGAAGACAATTAGTGTCTGCAAATCATAGAAAGCTCACAGTAAAATTATTAACTGTCCATTTTAAGTAGCATTTAAGTGTTTTGTACTACCTAAGGCATTACCCCATACCATTACTATAAAAAATAAAAATATACATCAAAATGGCTATTTGTCCACTAAGTACCATCCTTCCCATACACTGCACACTAGTTTGTTGTTTTTCTTTTTTCCTCTCTGCTAAGTCATTAAAGCGGACCAAAATTCACACTCACAAGGGAATGAAATTAAGACCATACAGGGACATAGACCATACATTCTGACATTTTATACATTCAGAGTGCTTGGCTTTGACAATTTACTGCTTTTAAAAAGATATATTTACACTTTGTTAGACACACAGGAAATACTAGACTTATCTATTTGTATTATACAAATAATATGAATTTCTAGCATCTCAAAAATGGGGTAATATTTAAATTCTGTAAGCAAGCTTAAAGAGCAAGCAAACTATGTATGTGAGGATATATAATATCAAAAGAACAACTTAAATTGAAAAGTTTAACTTCTAAATTCATACAGTACAGTCTAATTAGACTAAGTACTTCATGCTCATACATGCAGACACTCTCCTTTTCATTCCTCAGATTTCCTTCATAAAATTTGTCCCAGTGCATGCTAGAAATATGTAACAAAGCTTGAGCATGACAGCACCCTGAACTATAAAAATTAACTGCAAGAAACATGATTTGCTCCAACTTCAAATGTTTCTACTTAGCAGGCTCCCCACTCTCTAGATGTCAAAGATTTTTTTTTTTAAAAATACACAAACATACTCCTATCCTAAATTTTACAAATTCTGCCTGTTTAGAATGATTTTTGCTTAATTGCAAGGATCTGTAAGACTTCAGAGGTTACATAAAAATTTGGAAAAGGCTAATGAAAACCCAAGTACCATTGGTACAGTGGATTTAAAAATGATTAGTGTCATGGTTGCTACAGGAGACATTAAATTTCAGTTCTTGTCAAACACACTCAGCTGCTGACCTACAAAAGATACAAAGCCCCTTTGTTACCAGCTAATCTACATTTTATCAGGCCTTTTGCTTTACTTTCTAGCATAAGAATTTCTGACAGGGTCATATGTTTAACAAACTACTTCTTATTTTCTAAGTAATTTGTCTTTTTGTAGCATCGCGTATTAACACACACATCCCAAACACAAAATTCAGAACCTAGTCAAATAGTCTCTTTTGATAGCACTACTTTGCAATATAAGAAGTTGATCACATTATTTAATTATGGAGTGCTTCCCACTCTTCAATTTTGGTACTAAGGAAAACAAACAGAAGTCCACGCAAAAATACACACTATGATGCCTGACAATTCTGTATTACTGAGTGACTGCTGCACAGCTGACAGTTCAAAGCACAAGTTGGGCATATTAAAACACAAGGAATGTCTAGAAACAGCACTCTCCTTTCTCCAGCCTAATTCCAGGAACCTACTTGGATCTTAAAAAATTGGATCACCTAACACCTGCCAATCTGATAACTCTGTAATTTGTAAGTAAATAACCTGCACAAAAATTAAAGTTTATGCCAACTTCAAATGTGAGGTCTATGCTGTTCAATAATCAAAGGCATGCTGTAAGTCATCCTTCTCTTGAACTTTAAGAAAAAGTTCAACAACCAATTTTTTTTAATTTTTTTTTTTTAGTTCAGATGCTCTATTTTAGAATCTTTTGTCATGAAAAAAAACCCCAAGAACAATGAGGAACACCACAACACAGTAATTTTTTTCTGGCATTTTCTCATCTTCTCTCATTATAGCAATGCAAACTGAGCCACAGGCCATTTATGGCAGAATGTTTTTTAAATTAAAATTATTTTGCAGATATAGAGAAAAGGAAGCAAAGTGAACTCAATGTTTAGGAGTGCCAAACTCTCCATCCACATCACTGAACTACAGAGGAGTCTGTACGTAGAAATTCTGCCCCTGAGAGCACGCTCCTCAGTTCCTTCCAGTTCCACGGAGGACATTTCATAGACACTCCTCCCTGCTAAGATGGGAAGAAGCATCCATGCACTGTAATCCTACACCATACCAGAGTTTGAAAAAACTTAAAGGGAAGAGGCGCGTTCCTGGCTGGCAAATCCATGCAGAATACCAAAAAACAGGCCTGGTCAGAGCGTGCAGCTACTTAGAAGAAACATTCCAGGCTACCAAGAAAAATTCACATTGCGGTATGTTGTGGACAATACAGGACTCGTGCCACCATTTCAGAGGAAAAACACAGCTCCATCTGTCACAGGGTCTGATACTGCAGTGCAGCTGCCACCGACACATGGTTAGGAAGTACAGCTGGAAACAGCCACAAAGAAGAATGCACCATGTGAAAACCCTCAATTACTTCTATCCGGGCAAACTATGTCTTAATTTCCTCTTCCTCACCTTCCAAAAATGATTTTAAGAGTGAGTTAAACAATGTTTAGAACTCAGAACCACACAGAGCTTTAATTTGCAGTAGAGAAAAGCTTCAAAAAACACGAGTATATAAAACACAACTGCCACAGTTACTATTGTCTGAACATGAACTTTTCACACACAAAATGAGCACTATAGTCAACTACACAAGAGTTATTCACTTACCATTAAAGAATATGTTTAAATAGCAAGATCATCAATAAAGTACTTGGCCTGCACTATGCAGGTCAAAATCAGTTCATTGATAGTGGTCTCTTCTGGCATTTCTTTTTAGGATATTATTAAATTCAGACTTGCTTGATCCTTTTGATACAGCCACAGTGTTACATTTTTCAGCTTAAGACTGTCTCAAAGTGATAAATTACTTTTTCTTGTGGGACAGAAATATCAGATTTAAATTGGTGTAAGCACCTCATAAGTAAAAGCTGCCTGTCTAGTTTTCAGTAATGCAACTTAGGTATTAAAATCAAAATTAAGAGAGTCCTTGCTACTGTAATTTGGCCAAATCCATTTCAAAGTCTCCTTTGGCTCCTAACCATAAGTAACAGTAAAACCAGAAGTCTCTCTGGATTGTAAGCTTGTGCCAGTGACTGCCCATAGCTGATAGATAACCTGATTTTCTGCTCTCCCCTCTCTTCCATAGACACACATTTCACAAGCACACATCTATCTGCAGGAAGTGCGAAGGAAGACAAACATCCCTGTAGTTACGGCTATTTCCCAGAATTATTTGATGTATGCTCCATACTATTTTTAATGATAACCTTTCCCCTACTTGACGTACATTTTAGCTTAGGCAACACAACTTCATTAATAGTTTTAATTAAGTAGTGGACTGGCTTTTGACTGTATTCCATGTATAAGAAGCTGCACAAGAAGGTAAGGCTGAAGGTACAGTTAACAGACACAGCATAAATCCTTTCCTCCCATCTGGACTTAACACTGATCACTTAAACATGACTTACATAACACAGTAAGCTGTCAGACCACACAGAACAGTGTCTCTGATCTGGTGTCCTCGGCAAGTGTTGGAGATCCCCACAACATCACATCTTGGCTGTTAGCAACAACTAAGAGGAAGCGAGGGAAGGAGGATTAAACACCTTAGAAAACACCAAAGTAATAAGTAATTTGAACCTGAAGACACTTTGAAACACACAAAAATGTATTTAAGTCCATTGCCTCCCCACACCCCCCCAGCCCTGCCCCGGTTTAGCCAAGATGAGTAACTGCTGGGGAAGGCACAAGCAGCTAAAAGCGTGCATACAGGGAGGAGTGCAGTCCTACCAGCTTACACCCATACCTAAACTCCTATGTAACAACTTCTTTACAGGAGTTAAAAATGACCCGAAAATCACTGCACAAAGAAGGGAGAATTAATGTCAACTTTTTGGTCACCAAATCCTGACCTATAATACACCTAGGCCTGTTTACTACTAAAGCAACTGGAACACAGAACCGAGATATGCTACTGTTGAGCCTTAAAATAAAAACAAAACACAACAAAAACCAAAACAGACACACACACCTCCAAGCCAAACCACACAGAAAAAAACCCCACACCTATGGATGCACCCAACATCCTTTGCTGCATTTTGAAAATAAGAGTAGGCTGAATAGTACTCATTAAGTAGAGAAAAGAAATGAGAGGAAGACTGAGTCTAGCACAGAATTAGTCTGGAATTCATAACCTTCCCACTGTCACTTCACTATTTGTGGAAGCAGAAAATAAATATGTATCGTACACTAATATTTTAGGAGTTGCAATGACGTTTACAAAGCACTTGGGAGTAAATTTTACCTTGATTTAAAAGTTAATTTGAACCCCCACACAGAACCTGTTTATGTTATGTCTAATAGGATCTGGAAAATTCCTGCACTTAAAGGACATCTTCCTAAGTTCCTTACTCCCATTTTATTTCATAAAGCACTGATAAGAGCTCTGCTTTACAAACTACCACAGCTAAGTTTCACAGCACATTTCACTCTGGAGAAGAAACTCCTTATGTCAGGATATTCACCTTCCACAAGCTGAAACAAGTGGATCTGGGCTGTTTACAACAGTAAATGAACTGTATTCTCAGCAGCTCATATCTATCACTAGAGGCTATTATAGAAAGCTGCTCAGGCAGTACCAGTGTTAGGTAGGGAAAAACTTCCATCCTTAAAAGAAAACAAACTAAACCACTGTCACATTACTCCTTCCTCTAGCCCTCTACACTTGTGTATTTAGTTCCACATTTACAAATAAAGCTCACAGGTGTATATTTTTAATGAGAGAGTGTTTAGCAGATTATTTTTCAGGAATTTTGGGTGGATTTTTTTTTTAGCAGAAGGGCCCGCAATCATTTAAACTAAGGATCAACAGTAGTTAGCAAAAGCTAACGCATGATCAAGAGTTACTAAATCAAGAAACTCCCATAGTAAAACTAAATTGTAATTAAATGAGAACATAAAGGAATCCAAAAAAACAAGAACCAAACCACTGGGGTTCCACCAAAGTATCTCACTGGAGAGACAAATGATCATTAGAACTGCAAATGTGATGACATACCTCTGCACAGTTTGTTCTAAACAACTGAACAGCTCTCGATCTGTTTTCTTTACAGTATCTATTTACTTCAAATACAGAGATACCGGATCTATTCAACTACATAACACTGACATGTATTTTAGGGTTACAGTGATGTAAATACAGGTCCATTAATAACAAAAGTTATAACTTATTAACTGTATCAAATCGCCATGCCCATACTTAACAGAAAAACTATTAACAGTAAAAGCAACCAAGAAATAAAAAAAAAAAAAAAGCTCTCTTTTCCTGAAAGAGGATCATGCATTTCCTCTAGCTCTCTGTACTGGATATTTAGGTAAATAACTTTCAATAACCAAATCAGAAGCCACTTTAAATTTCCTTTAACACACCAGCACACAATTACTTTTCTTCAGTATCTAAAGTGCCTTCTCCTCACAAGACAAGACTGTAACACTCAATTTCAGCAGCTGAACAGCGGACCTCACTATAAGATTGAGGCCTTAGTTAACAAAATTCCAAGAAATGTGATCTTATGGCAATATTAAATTCTGTGTTACATTATAGTACTTCCTTGTTACAAAAGAAAAAAAAAAAGTAATGTAAACTCAGAATATTCAAACCAAAGAGCTTATACTATTCAATAAGCCTAAAGCACTTCACTTTATATTATGTGCCCCATTTCTAAAAATTATTTTTCAGTTTACCATTCTAATCCACAAAAATAACATCTACAGTTGATTATCAGGACATGCGCTATGCACATAAGACATGATTTCATAAAAACATACAAGTAGTTACCCTTAGAAAACAGAAAGGAGTCCAGGCAGGAAGATTCCAGATTTTGCATAAAGTGTGGTCATCCAAGAGTCCAAACTATTCAAGAAGCCAAGCCATCCACCGAGGTAGGATGATGTGACTTAAGGGGAAAAACAAAACAAAAACAAACAACAGAGTATTTCATTACTATGTGAAATTTTTTTTAACCAGAAGTATTAAGCACACAATTCAATACAACTTTTTAAACAATTTGTGCTAAATCCTACTAAAATGGTTAAACTGAATAAGAAAAACTGAAGTTCATGAATACACTGAAATAAGAGGACCTAGTAGTTTCACCTGTGAAAACATAAAACTGGAAATTATCTTTCATAAATGAATACTACAGAATAGAACGCTGATCCTCTATGTGTTAGGCTTTAGGATAAGCACTTGCATTGATACTTCTTCAGGTTACCGAACACCTATTTACAGATGTAATCATCTCAGAAGTCATGTATCAGGAGAGACAATACCATGAACTGTAAAGAATTACATTTCAGAATCATCCCCTAACATTTACGGGCTGCAAAGGGAGTTAGATTTTTATTAAATTCCCTAACTTTCCTTATTTTCAGCATAGACAAAACCAATACAAGAAGATAGCTGGTAGGATGTCCTATGATTGCATATAATATTCAGTGTGGCATCTTTTTCATCAAAATCCTGATAAAGCAACATCTGCAGTTTGGCTAGAGACCACATGCATTAAATCATGGATTAGATCAAGGCACTGGAAACTCTGGGAAATGTGAAAAGGCTGAAGTGACAGTAAACTATGGACTAGGCTAGGAGATGTGGACGGAACTGCGTGATCCATGCTCTTGAGGTCTCAACTCCACCTGAAGAATCAAAGTTTTTTAATTCCAAGAATTAAAGCCCTTACACAGGCTAACAGCCTACTGTCTGGGCTGTATTTAACATGTTTCTGTGTACAGTATACATACATACACACACAGACACCTGCCACCCAACTACAGGAAACCAATTACTTCACAAATTTACCACAAGAGCAAGAATCAGTACTTATCCTTCATGATCAAGGATCAAGAATTCATACGTTATTTTACAAATCTTAATACATAGTGAAAGGCAGTCTTACATTTAGACAGACGGACAAGTAAACGAATACAGTTCATCTTACATAGTAACTCATAGCCTGATGCTAGCAAAGGGCTCCTCCGTTTACAGAATCTCGGAACTGTAAAGATGCAGTAAAACAGCAGTAAAATGCCCGTGACCTAAGAACGTCAACTCTAACCCACAGCAATAAACACACTAATATCTCCCTCCTCCTTCTAGAAGCTGACTTCTTTGCTATCATAGGGAGATCCATGCTATTTGTAAATACAAAAAAAAAGAAGATTCATAACCTATTTGCTTTGAAACAGCAGGACTTCAGAAGGTCACTACTGAGGTTTATTAAAGTGTACTTGTTAGGTCACAGGGGGAGGTGTACATTCATTGCATTTTCTACACAATGAATATAAAAGACCAAATGTTTTAGGCTGTTAAGTCTTTTCAGCACTAAAGAATCCTAAAAAAGCTAAGAAGCATACTAAAATGTTGAAAAGTTTTAGACTTCAGCACCTTAGAAAAAAAAAATCTAAAAGCATTTGATAAAAAATTAATACTCTTAACTGTATTTTAGAAGGCCAACCTTTTGCTAGAAGGAGCTGAAGTCCAAGAAGTTATCAAATTTAATTATTATATACTTTAAAGGACTCCTGCAAAATTAACTGTTGAGGTTGTGATTTTCCCCCTATATGATTTCACACTGGGATGAGTGTCAGGAAGAAGTACAGAGGTAAGGTTACTGGTTTAGTTTTTACAATCTGTTAAAAAAAAAATATAGAAGACACATGGTAGCTGTAAATCACTATAAATTATATGTGCAGCAGATTATTTTTTCTTTCATTGTCTTTCAATGTCTTCCCTTGCAGTTTCCTAGTACCTGTTTATGGTTTACTCTAGAAATTTGAGATTACAGCATTAATTTCAATGTCAATGGTATTTTCCATATTGCAGTTAACTGCCTCAACTGAAGAATCTCGGCTGGATCAAAAACAAAGTAGAAAATTACTGCACAGGGCTCCTACCTATGTTTTTGGAAATGAACTGTTCCAACATCGTTTGAAAAATTCCAGGCCTATCTAGGGCAGAAATTATTAACTGCATGTATTAGTGAGATGAATTTACGACACGCGTAACAGAGACCAAGCTTACGCTCCTCCAGCCTTACCCACCTACTCGCAGTTCAGACTAACATGCACGTTTATTGAGACCAACAAAACTTGCTATTAAAAACCTAACTTGCAGCAAATACACAAGTCGCCACTACCGAGAGGCAGCGATCACGGATGCCAGAATTAAAAAGCTGCGATTCAGGGAAAGCCTCTTCCCTGCCACCCTCCCTGCCGCCACTCCTGCGAGCGCGCAAGTACTAATAAAGCCCGAGGGAGCCTGCCACCATTTGGCCTTTGTGGAAGGAGACTAGTCGGTGCTTCCTGCAGGCGGCCGCCTGCGCCTCCCCCCGCAGCAGTGGGCAGCGGTAACCAGAGACAACCTTGGGCTTCCCGAGCTGCGAAAAGTTACACTCCTCCCCCTTCCTCCTCCCCAGCTTACCAGAGACCCCGGCCAAGCTAATTATAACTGCGCTAACAACTTCCACCGCAGTCCGCGCTCCCGGCCCTGGTAGCCGGCCTGCCCAGCACCGGCCCCGGCCGCGCTCCCCGCACCCCCCCCCG
>VFFE01004659.1:257929-275407 GCA_008921705.1 Burhinus oedicnemus | reverse complement strand
CCTCATCCCCGCGCTCCGCCGGCCTCCGTGCCCTGCCCCCCCGGCATGACCCCCTGCCCCCTCAGGGGGACTCCGATCGCCCCCGCCTCGGCCGGCCGCCCTGCCCAACCGTCCCTCCGCGGCCGTCACTGCCCTCCCCCGGCGCCGGGTCGTCTCCCTGCCCTCAGGCTCGCCAGCAGGGTGGGGGCTGCCCTCCCGCCCCCTGCCCCCTCACGGCACCTCCCTCGGAGCCGCCGCCCGACCCTGCCCGGCGCCTCACCTGAGAGCGGAGGACCCCCCTCCTCGTTCCTTCGCAGCCTGCCGTGCCCTCCCTAGCCAGCCGGCCAGGCTCCCTTCGGCGGGGCTGGGACTCCGACCGGGAGGAGGCGGAGGCGAGCGCCACCCCCGCCGGGCCCCGGCAGCCTCCGCTCCGCCCTTCCCTCCGCCCGCGGCACCCACAGCGGCGGCCGGAGGGGGGTGAGGAAGGGGGCGCTGCGTGCACCGCGCCCGCCAGCTGGCCGCCTTCCCATTGGCCAGCGACCCTTTCAACCTGCCCAGCAACCATTTTCCCACTGGCCGGCGAGCCGGGAGGGGTTGGGCTCCGACTGGCCCCGCGGCACAGTCCAATGAGAAAACTGGGAGAGCGAAAGCGGGCGGGGACGCCCACCGGTTTGGCCCAATCGGAAGACGGGCGCCGCCGAGTCCCCCGTCCCCCGGCGCGGCGCTCCGGGAGGCGGCCCCGCCCGCGCCGCGCGGGTGCCGCTGACGGTGGAGGGGGTGAGGTGGGCGGAGCGCGCGGGCAGGCACGGGGCGGCTGCACGCGCCGCCGCCGCCGGCGGGCCGGGCCGAGCAGGGCAGGGCAGGGCCGGGCCGGGCCGGGCGCCAGGCCCCGGGGCCGGCGGGAGCCGCGGTGGCGGCGGGCGGTGTCCCCGGCCGGGCAGGCGCTGGTGTCGCACGGTGGGGCCTGTGAAACGGCCGGCGGGGGCACCGGCCAGGCCTCAGCCAAGGGCGTGCACCGCCCCCCACCCGTTTGGGGGGGAGCGGTTAAACTCGCAGTCTCTGACCGAAATTTGCCACACTGAAGTAAGAGGACCGGCGGGGGCCTCCGTACGGCAGCGTTCCTGCAACTCCCGCCTGCAGGGCGGTTGGGAAACAAGGCGCACAGGTATCTCAACCAGCGATAAAGCTACATCAAACATTGCACAATCGTTCCATTAATATTCACTTGATTTTTTTATTTATTTTTTTTCTTTTAAAGATGAGGTGGTTTTGACCATGCTGAAACCTCTTATATTTGCTTTCCACGGGCATTTGCGTAATCCAGTTATACTGGCACAAGTGTTTGTGCAAACCGGGTTTCAAAATCTGACGTTGAAGTGTTCGTAAAGATTGATTTTGAGCCTTTGTCGAGCCCTGCCATGGGGTACCTGATGAATCCCCAAAAGGTGCTCGGCTCTCGGAGATGGGTTTAGATTAATCCCTAGGACAGCAAAACCAAACAAAAACCAAGCACATTTGCAGACAGGTTCTTCCTACATTGAATGAGAGCACGGACCAAATTCACGCACAGCTTGTACGTTGGTCTAATAAATACTACAGAAACACTGGCAGTTGTCTGGCAGAGATAAACTACAACTTTGATGAAAGATCAGTTGCTTCTTGTGATTATTCAGCTCAAGAAAACTGATGGTTTTGCGAACCCCCCCTAGGCCCAGCAGATTGTAACCCCCGTGTCTCCTGGTGGGCATTGCGACGGGGTAGGAGCGCGCAAGGGCCTGTGACCCCAAGGAAGGGGCGAAGGACAGAGCGGCACAGAAAGCCGTCGGTGACCCCGGCAGGATCCCTCGCTGGAGGCAAGGGGACCGTCTCTCTCCAGGCCACCGCTCTCCTGTGGCCCACCACCACCCATTTCTGGGCCACAGCTGTGCTCTGACCTGGCTGCCGGGGGTCACGGAGCACAGACGGGGAGCGAGTGCTGCCGCCAGAAGCATTAATGAATCCTTTTTGACAGGCTGCCGGGGCTGCGTCGGAGGAGGATGCCTCCCCCAGCGGCTGAGGGGTGACACCCCTACCCCCACCGTCCATCTGCTGCACCATGTCTAAGCAGGGGACTGGTGGCAGTGTTAAGGGGGAGGAGCGGACCAAATATCCAAACCACACCACCCCCCTGTACCCTTTCCCTTCCCACCACGCACTGTGGCTTAAGTGGAAGAGTAACTCTAAGATGTTGAGGAGTCTTCCATCTGCTCGAGTCAACCAGGGACAACCAGGAGTATCGCACCAGGACCGACCCCTGCCATATGCTAGGGATTATCTCCAAGGAATAGACACAGTATAGGCATACAAAGGTGGCTGGTGTAGAAGGGACAGATCTGGAAGGATCACGTCTAATGCAGCATATAAAGGGGAAATTTAACCAGCAGCACCACCAAAGTGTTTTAATAACTTGAGCTAAAATTAGGTTTTCTACATTTGACCACCACTGGCCAAAACTGTATGTTCTCTGGGCAACCCCACAGCACTGGTACAGTGGACAATTCATCCCTCTCTAGAGCTACAGCGTGTTAATGCAATACCTGAGCCACCCTGCCGTTCTCCTCCCGTTCAGCTGACCTCTCAGAAACACACCAACACCCATCACCCTGCTTTCCCCGCTCCTTCTCAAGTTATTAACCTAATGTGGTCAGCTGTTTTGTAACCAATTTTTGTTTTGTTTCATAGAAAAGGGTGCGTGTGCCTTCTGCAGCAGGTGTTTCCAGAAAGGTCAGTTCTGTTACATACATGCTCTGACAAGATCTATGAAAAAAATGAACATGGAGTTGTTTAGATATACACATTGGATTTATGGCCTAACATTTGGAGAAGTTAATAGAGATTACACAAAATACACTGATTATTGGCAAAGGTTTTTGTCACTTTTTCGCTTGTGTCGAGTGTCAACAGTGGGATTCATGTAAGAGAACTGGAACCTAGTTCAGCTCAGTGATGTTTATGTCCTGTGCAACTCGCATCTTAAGCTAGAGGAGCAGTGTTTGTCTCACAGGCTTAAGAATTCAGAGGTCTGAGCTCACATATAAGGTCTTTCTTAAAAAAACTTCTTTAAAAGGCTCTTACTTTCTCAAATGAGGTCATGCTCTAGGAGTCTTTCATGCTTTCCCACTTTGCCTTAAACTAACCTCGAGGCAAACAGAGGACTTAATGTGATTTTTTATGATTTAAACATGGTCTTTCAGTATGACTGTACTCTGCAGCAGCCCAGGATGCCATTCTCATGAGCAGCATTTTTGCTTTTGCAGCAAATTTCACATGAACCAGAAAAAAACCCAACCCCCAAACCAATCAGGGTCTCTATATAACTCATCTGAAAGGATTACTGGAGGTCTGCTACTTCTACTTACCTTCGTACTAGGCATCTATTCAAAAACACAGTTCCAGGAACACAGGAACTAATGAAGACTGCTTTCCTATGGATTTATGCCTGTGATTAATTGCCTCTGTGTCTAAGGTACAAGCTCTAATTGAAGCTGGTCTCATGCCTGGAAACGTATAAATGTCTCTCCCTTATCTGGATTACTGGATATCAGTACAGAACACAGTTTTCCTCTGTGTTCTCTTTCACTTGCACACTTTAAAAAAAATATAATATAAAAATGTAGTGACTCTGAGATCTGCCAGATTTGGTTGAAATTAATTAGCTATTCTGAAGCTGAACGACGATTGTGTATGCCACACTTCCACAGGAAAGGGAGAAAGGGTAGTGCCTGCTGAATCAAGCCTTGGTTAGTTTTACCACTTCTTTTTGGTGGTAAAGCCTCTGTGAACTACTAACTAATCCTACACTTACTCAAGTTTAAAAAAAAAAAAAAAAGCCACAACTTGACATGGTAATTTAAAAAAGAAAACCCAACACTATTGAATATTTGTCAGAGTACTAAAAAAGCCATTATTCTATTTTGTCGAAAGAATCACAGTTTACAAGAAAAAACACTTTCTGCCCATACCTTTAAACTAACCAGACACATAAGCAACGCACATTACTGGGCTTCAATTAAAACAAATAGCCATTCAACACTTTTATCTTAAACTTTAGTCAGCTCACTGGACAAAAAAAGACCCCAACACCCAGTACTTTCTAGATCTAGCATTTCTCTCAGTAATGATCTCAAACACAGAAAAGTGAATTTGTTGTAAGTGTTGTTTTTCTCCTCTGAGTATTAAACTCTTCTGGTTTTTCGTTTTTTTTTCAGCAACATAACCTGCTCTTCCTTAAGAAGTCCTGTTTCGGAAACTTGCACAACCCGAGGTTGAAGTTACATTACATTTTCTTGATCTCCAAAACTTGTCTGGAACTGGCACATGAAAACTACAATATGCTGTTCCTTTGTTGTAACGTTTTACTATTGCAATACTTACTCGCCACTTCCCACGTGCTCCTAGGGGACTTCCGAATACAGCAGACATGTGGATACAATTTCTTTTTAATTCTGTTTTTGCAAGAAGTCATGTAATCACCTGTAACTTCAATTATTCTTCCCTAAAAAGACGACAGTTGAAATTACTGAATGTTTTCCTTGCAACGGAAAGTTGCCTCTAGCTTTGTATTTTCCTGTTGACATGTTGGTTGTGCATCAACACTTACCATAATAATTATTTAGGTCATAAAACACTCATTTTAGGGGAATCATGGTTAAGTAAAGGAGTAATATTTTTTTTTAAAAAAGATACCATACAAACTTATGAAAATCATGTCAGATAATGAAATTTTAGTATTTTTCACTAGCGTAAAAAAAAAAGTCAAGTCACTACAGACATCTGAAGTAAATCTCTTTCCTGACAACTTGAATTATTCAGCGGGATTTCATCTCTTCGTGGAACTTCCTTGAAAAAACAGGAAAATTTATCTTAACTGTCAACTTTGCAAGAGACACCAAAAGGAGTTTAGACAATCCTTGTGAAAGCTTGTAGTTGAACAAGCCAAATTGACAAAAATACATATTTTCCTAAGATGTATATTTCATTTCTTTGCAACTTGGTGGTTTTGTGCTTTTAGTATTAGTCACGTAGTGCGAAATCACACTCATTTAAGAGCTGATGAGCAATCAAAATTTGTCATGATCAGTCATGGGGTTTTTTGCATAAGGGACTATACTTCCTAGGCCTGAGACGTAAACACACTTTCACTTTGAACAGAAGTCAGTTTTAAAAGCATTTTTATTTGTCTTATCCTAGACGTCAGCAAATGGATAAATTGATATTCTTTTCATCCTAGCTTTTGACAGTTTGTTTAGTTATATGGGAATATGGAATAAGTTGCAGAACTGTAAAGCAGTCATACACTGAAATCAATATTCTGAGGCACAAGACATCCATAATGGTCTGATAATTACAATATAAAACTATACTATCAGTCCATTTACAATAATACTGTCTAAAATGCCTACTAAAGCAGTCCAGACATACCTGAGACTTCAAAAACAGTGTAAGACCAGCTCTGAAAACAGGTAATTCCTGGTGAGTGTGAAGACTTGCATGTGAATCCTTAACCTGCTTGAGGCTAAAACCCCTCACTGCTGCGCCTCTGAGGCAGTCTGGAAAGTTGCTTTTCATCCAAAGAAATGATTCCCTCTGCGTTTACCAGTTTGCCCTTTAGACAAATATGGTTACAGTCACGGAGATAGGCAACATATTTTGCTAGGTAAACTCAAGAGCTGTGGAAGAGAGAGGGGATTAAAAAACCCAAAACCACCAAACAAACGGAAGCGATAAACAGACAAGCTTTCACGCACAGAAGGCACTGTTAACTCAGCCTGGATCCTCACACTTCTGCCTTTGCTGAATGGCCGAGCTCCAGAAGCTCTGCGTGTTCTGGATTTTCTTGCAAGGGAGGAGAAATAAAACCACAGGCACAGAGGCAGAAGGGGAAAGATATTCAAGGTTACCTGAGAAGGAAGCAGATCTGATGTTAGCTGGTTTGCTTGAAAGTACTTCCTTTTGTGCAAGTCTACAGCTGAGTTAGGTCATTCAGACCCACAGCCTTGTTTCAGACACGGCGTTGACTGCCGTGCAAGTTTTGTGACTCTTTTCCCTAGGAGCACATAAAAGAAAGAACACTGCTAGAATTGGTAGCAAAATGTTACAGAAGCTTTTTCTAATTTAACAGAGGTTAAATTATTTCCCATTTATATGTAGAAATTAAGAAAATCACCACCAGCAAGTATCACCTCTCACCATTTGTAGTAACAGTTCACAAAATAAGTAATTTAAAATTCACCATCTTACAGGCACCCTATCATTTCCGATGTCTCTCAGCACCTTAGAGGAATACACAGAGGGGAAATACACTGTATTAACCTTTAAGTGGTGCATATTTAACTAAGAACTCTTTGAAACAGCAAAGAAATGACAACGCAAGTTAGAAAATAAAGCTCGTTTTTTAACATAAGTGATGCCACCCAGAATGAGCAGCTGAATTACACTGAGACACACCAATAAAGCAGTAGGGAGACAAGCTGATTTTACACTGACTGGTCCTTGCAAAGTCAGACCAGTTCTGGGCACACATCAGTTCTGCACAGTGACTGTGCAAGTTTCAGCAATACAAATTCTTATACCTGCTGAAGACTTGAGCCAAGATACCAGGCATGTAAAAGCACGTAAGATTTGGCTTAAGAACATAATAAAACAGGATATATATTTCTGTTTAAATGTTCAACTACATGAATGCATACTTACCTAATACGTTTCCCTTTGAGCCAAATAGTCTCTACAAATTGCTCTAACTAGGCATAGCTTCCTCGGTAAATGAATGCACGCAGCTAGATACTTCGTACAGTAAGGTACAGATACAGACATATATAGATATACACACACGTGCATTTGACATATACAGTTTGAGTTAGGAACAAATTATACTAATTCCTACCTATAACATGGAGACTGATGCACACGAAGGAGGCAGAGGAGAGCATTTTTTTAAATATCTTAACGTGCAACTGCTCATTTAATGAAAATGGAGGACGGGGAGGGAACCAGAGAGGAACACCCAGAGTCGTTCAAACCTGTGGGTTTTGAACCACGGTTCATAGCAGTTTTGGGGAACTTTCCCAGAGAGACAGAAGATATTTAGTTGTTCAACTCAACGCTAATATTCCATTTATAAAACTTTGAAACTGCCTGGCTTTCTGCTTTACCCTAAGGCATCTGCTGTCCAATTCAGTGGATCTATTCACACACAGAAAAGCATCAAGGAAAGTTTGCTGCGGATTTGTAATTCTGAAGGAATCTCTGGTACTGCAACAAACACTGCCAAATAAATCCACAGTTATGTCACTGTGAGATATGACAGCTCACATCAATACTTGTATCCTCCTGAAGCAGGATACTGCTACTGCAACACCTTTCAGTTGTGAGTGATAATCTCTATGAAGACAAGTAGCATTGGCTTGTTTCTTTGGTCCAGCTGTATTATATGGACTGAACTTGCAAGTATCTATATGGTATTTCATAATTTAATACAAAGTTATTAACCAAGCTTTAATTGAGGAAGCAATGTTTAATTACTACAGTAACTGTGGATTATCTCATGTCTGAGTTTAATACAAAAGCCATTTTCAAATTCATGGAAGACACACCAACTGCATGGTTTCATGCGATTGAGTTAATACACCTTCAACTATCGAGTTTGAAAAATTTAGCAAAGTGATGTCATTTTTCCCCAAACTAGATGCTTCTAAAGCACTTGTTGAAATCGTAAGCTCAGTCATCTCCTTTTGTGGAGGTGACACTGGAATGTCCTTAACACCCCCTGCCCCCACCCTCCCCTTTTTAGGTGTTTCAGAATCTGAACAGGATTAGCGCATTAGGTAAGGTCACTTGTGGGAAGGCAGAGTCTCTCAGATGCAGAAATACACTCTCTCTCCGTGTTCAGTGACTTGCTTGGTTCAGGTCTACAGAAAACAACTGAGTTACTGGTGGATGTCTTACCTTGGCACAACTGTTAACACATTCCAGAAAGCAATCAATCTTTTCCCCCTTCTCTACCTCCCTGCTAGTTCAGCTCTCTTCCCCAGTACCAGCTTGTGAAAGTAAACGTTTGTCATTGTATAACAAAATCATACACTGCACTTAATCTATCCCTTTCCCCCGAAAAAGTCTCATAAATCTAATTATATACACTTCAAAACAAATGTGAGTACTTGAAAAAAGAACACCACCTCATGTTGTATTATCTTTTGTTATTAAAAAAAGGCAAGAGGAAACCCTTGGTAAGGGTGGAGCATATTAATTATGACAAGACATACCAGTTGAGATTTAAAGGCCGCTAATAACACTTTTTGTAGCAATTAGTGCAAGATAGTTGTCCCATATAAACAAATATTTGATGGTAGACTTCAGTGATAAACAATTCACTTGCTGACATTTACATATAAATACACATAAATAAAAACCTACGTAATATTGGTTTGTAGTTAACAAAAAATATGGTCTGAAATGAATTTAATGTCATTGTATCTAGTTGGATCAAAGCTCTTCCTCTAACAATACTCAACTACATGGGGTATGAAAAGAATAATTGTACAAGTCTCAATTTAGTAAAGTACTACTCTATAAAACAGAATCATTAAAACAGCTCTTACATTTTAATGTAAAGTATAAAATCATATATTTACATTTACATACACTTTACTGAACTACACTGAGTAGTTCACAGTAAAAAAACATCCCTTTTTGAAAATCTTTCAAAAAATACATCAACTGCAGATACGATCAAAAGTTACTAAGTTAGCAGCTGACATAACATCTGTAGTAAAAATATATTTTAGGAAAATACCTGGAAAAATCTAAACACCAATAAACACTTTAAAACTATTTTTGAAGTAAAAATTGTAGCAAAACCCAGAATAAGCTAGCTAGGATAACAGGAACTATTGCATACTGCTCTTTAAGAGCCATGTAGCGACTTAGAACAGAAGCAGCAGATATGGTAGGAGTTATGTGGTGTAACAACGTGGAAGTCAGAGGAAAATAGAAAACCAGTTATCCAACTTCCCTCTATGTTTATTACCATTTTTACTGGGAGAAATATAAGAAAAAGATGAGGGCTTCCCTCTCACTGAGCATATTCTCCATCAAAGGCTGAAACAAATTGGTAAAAGGAACCCAATTTCAAGAGCCTTGGACCTCAAACTTAAAAACATTTACCATATATACTTACAGTTCAATGGACAATAAATTGGATTATTACACTACAAGTTGCAGGTTAACTTTCAGGGTTAACACTATTTTGCAATATGAAGTGCTTTTTTTAATATATATCTATAGAATGTATAGATATTTGTAAAATACACGTGCAGATTTGATAGAACAAACTGTGGAAATAGCTTTCCCGAGTCTTTTCTCCCAATTAACAGCTCTTTATCTCCTACACAAGGAGTTTCAGGATTCAACAAGGATTTCCACAATATGATCAAGCTCATTAAGATCAGATTTACAATTAGAGTTAGAAGTTGCAGTTGTTGGAGAAGAAAACGTTTCAAGCCCATCACAGTGTACCATTTTTGTGTTGCTCATCATGCCTGTTAACATAGTATCAAGATCATAGTAAGAATTGTCAACTTCTGAAAACAGATCTTCAACAGAATTAGGACTTTTATTCTCCAGTGTTTCAAATATTTGATCTAATGATTTTTGAAAGTTTCCTTTATTTTCTTGGGGATTTTCCATTTCCCACACATTGCTCTGCAGGTTTCTTGGAGCTTGCACTGAAGAGGCTGTTGACATAGTCTCTGAACTATCTTGTGCCTGGTCACCCTCAAAGTCTTTATTGAAAGTACTATAGCCTGCAACATGCTTTCCCTCAGCTTGTTCCCTAGATGAACGACAGAGGATGTCTGTTGAAACAAGACGATCCAGGGATGCCTGCCCTGTACTCTGCGTATTTATCATCTGCCAAGTCCCATCCTGAGTCATTTCCTCTTGGATCTGCCGTACTGTGTTGGCTATAAGTACTGAACGACAAAGGTTAGGTTCAACCAGCATGTGACACAGCTGAAGTTTAACCAAGGACATATCTAAAAGTGACTGCCGCTGAAGATTATATGAAGGAATAGCCTTAATACCAGCCAGAGTTCCTTCAATATCTTCTTCGCCATCAAAACATTTTCTCTTTAATCCTCGCACAAACATTGTGTCCTGTTAAAGAAAAAAAAAAAATTCTTGTACAACATAAACAGCTCAAGAGAGAGGTGAAAAAAAAGACTAAAAAACAAAACACAAAAACTTTAATCTTAAATTTAAACAGCAAATTCTTTTAAGATAGAAACATCAGAATTGTCATACCAGGTTATAGAATGGCCAGTGTGGTACAACAGGGGTCAGGAACATATGGACTGGGTCCCAAAGACGGCACTCGGGAACCAGGGGTGAGCAGGTCCACAAGTCATGGCATCGGAGAGAGGCAGGAGCTCCCAGCTCCTGGCTCCCATTAAGTTTCACACTTGATGGAAGTCAGAAGCCGCTGCTTCGCACAGAAGCAAACATCTCAACGGCTGTATTTCACCTATTGGAGAGGCAGTTTCTCCTCGCTCCTCCCGAGTTTCTACTGGCATGCTTAACCTCTAATTTTGGAAATAAAAATACAACCTGGCACACCATCTTTAAAAGACTTGACCCCTCCAGAACATCAACATGCCTAACAGAGTAACATGAAAAAAATACCATGCGCAGCATACTTGAAAAGGTTAGCGTATTTTGGCTACAGAGAGAGTAAGATCTACATTTGTTCCATATAACTTGAGACATACAACTGAGGTGCCTAAAGCAGTCCTTCTGGTTCCCTTACTCAGGTGAGTCAATGAACTGTGTAATTCCAATATGAATTGTGCAAGTCCAATAAGGATAGGCACAGTCCTCCTCTGTATGAGCTTCTGTAGTTCTTTCCTAGTTGACTATAAGAAAGCAAAATTCCCGTATTCCTAGTTTAGGTTCACCAGCTAAAAGTAAGTGGAGTTCATCCAGGCTTCTCATTATTTACATCTAGAAATCATCTGCTGAATTTTCCAAGGTATGACTTTCAAGTACGAGCCTCCAGATCTTCTGAATTGCACTAATTTTGACAACGGTGCTCCATGCAAATATTGCAGCTGCTCTCTTGAAATACAAAGTGGGTTTTTTTTGGTTTGGTGGGATTTTTTTTGTTTTGTTTGGGTTTTTTTTAAATGCAGTAGATGTCACTTCTTTTAGTCTTATAAAAATTAGAGTGCAAATGAAAGCTAGTACCTGATCTTTACAGTTACTCATTTTTGTTATGTCCCTCAGGTCTTCTGTCCTTAGAATTCCCGTTTGCCCAATATTTGGGGATTTTTTTAATGTAGTAACCCAAACAAAACAAAGTTTTTGAAATAAAAGTTGATAAAATCGAAACACTATTGCAGTGTCTTTCTATATTATTTTCCATTTCCCTTGGTAAGCCCTAACCTCTGCCTTGCTTTTCTGGCTGCTACGGTATGTTCCACATATTTTCAGAGAGCGCTCTCTCAGCTTTTTCAGAGTCACTAAAAAAACACCAAAGTGAAACAACATTGTTCTTTTCAAAATACATTACATACTTATCTACTCTGAAAACCTGGGGATAGCACAGTAGCTAGATAAACATTTGGTCTGACTCTGTACAACACTTCTTACACTGCTGTATATATCCATGAAATAACCTTTTTTTTGGATCTGTCGACTTTAATGAGATCTTTCCACTGAAGGTACAAAATTCTTTAGAAATCATAATATGCAGAAATCATAATATGCAGAGACTACAATATAGAATATATGAACTTGTTCTTATGGTCATTTTTCATAGACTTATAAAACCTATCTATGGATTACCAATATGTTAAATGCTTTAGAAGTTTCTTTTAAAATTTTCTCCTGTAACCTAACATATCTGCATTGTTTCCATTAAATACAACCCAAGTTTTTGCCTGATAGCTCCTTTTCTAGATTTTTTAGATATTCTGGCAACTTCCTATCAGAGGAGATCCGATTTAATTTTTCCTACAACGTTGTATGTAATTTCTAAACATCCCCCCCCCGCCATGTGAAACGACCTCTAGAGACATCTTTTGGGACTACTAATCAACCATGTATGATTATGTAATCAAACACTAAACGCTCTGTGCAGAGTTTGAAGCTTCTTTTATTTCAACTTACATTCTTGCGAAGAATAATTAAAACTTAATTTGAGGGTTACCCTGGTTTTCATGCATCTACTGTTCTAAGGCACACCAACAGAAGAACAGAATGCAGCAGAAAACTCGAAAACCTCAACACATCACACACACTTGGGTGTGTAGAAGCAGAGGAAAAATGTTTATAGATTCTTAAAGGTAAACCTTTTACAACATTCACTGGATTTTTTTCACAACACTTCCAATTAGTATCTTACATCATAAAAACAGTGCTTTTGTCACCTTGTTCCTGACACTGCACAAAATACTAGGTTATAGTTTCATTTAAGAAGCAAAAAATTACATACCAGTAATTGTGTTTGATGTAGTCCTTCCTCTTCTCCCATGCTACTGAGCAAGAGTCCATACAGTAAAAGTTAGAGCACCACCTACCAAGTACCAGGAAGCAAGATGTCAGCCAAGTGCAGGAGATGTAGAACAAAATAGTTTCCCATTTCAAAAACTTACACACCTGTCTTTTCAATTGCTTCAGTATCTATTCTCACAACACCCCTACAAAGTTGAATAGTACTATTAAACACAATTTACAGCTACAGCACAAAGGTGATTTGCCGAACAATACATGCAAAATCTAGGCTATTACCCCGACCTTTGGACCAGCCTCTCCCTTATCCCTACGCCTTTGCCATTTAAAGAACAAACAAAATCTTTAGTGATCATCTTAAAAATTGAAACGTGCACAAAAGCATACTAAAAGCAAGTCTTCAGTACTTTTATCACAAAACTATATAGTTTTCACCTTTGTTGAACAAAACCGCATCTCTGTAGGATCTACAGAAAAAGAGCAAGCACGCACAAATACAAAACTGAAACATAGCAAAACCAGGGAGAATTTTCCTTTACCAGCACAGAAACTTTATGACTAAGATTTACTTTGCAAGATGACAATAATGAAAGTAAAGACAGTAACTAGATTGTTTTAATTATAAAGGCTGAGTTTGTAAAACACATTTAAGACAAAATAAGATTTGATATACCAAATACAACTACCAAACATATGCAACAATTCCTTTAATTACTGAAACTTAAAAGAACGCTGTTTCAACAGGCTACAAAAACTTATACAATAAAATATGAAAACAATTTAGATACTTTTCTAGACATGTCTGTACAGTACAAGACAGTTCAGTGGCTGCAACTGAAGTACATACCTAGAAAAGAAACAAGTAAAGAGTATGCATACGGACATCTATTTTTGTCTTCTATTGTGGCTGGTAATAAAAAAATTTTTGAAGTGTGCTTGCTCTCAAAATTGGGGGGGGAAGGAGATGGTTGACAAAGGACTTTGGGGGGGAAGGAGATGGTTGACAAAGGGCTTTGGGGGGCGGGCCGCAGAAAACATGTTTTTGTCAAGAAAATGCATACTTCTTAAAATACCACAACAAAACCCCCCACCTTAAACACTCTCAAGCCAAAATCTTTTGACACAATCCCAAAATATTCAGACTAAAATGCTGTTATGTCATGGAAGCTGTATTTCAACCAACTCATAGTCTCATTCTCTTTCACAGACTGAGCTCACACCGGCATTCAAGACACGGTCATAAGGCATATGAACTATAACTCCAGTGAGACACCATAATATCAAGTCAATAAAGTATTATTTCTGTCAAACACCTTACGATGCTATAAAAGTTCATAAGTTTTTGCTCCCCAGGTATACTTTCAAAACACTCTGTAAATGAAGGGCAATCTTTTTGAGAGCCTGTATATGGTAACTATTTGAATCCCCAAATTCCTACTAGATACGCTTTTAGTTTAAGGTAGGCGACAAGGACATAAACTTTGTTTAAAAAACCCCAACCAAAAAAAAAACCTGCAGAAAACCCCACGACAACTACAGATAAAGATGATGCAGTCACAAGAACAATAAATGAAAATATTTCCTGGTGGTATTTTGGATATCTGACAAGTTTAGAGGAAGAGGCTTTGGCCATTTGCCTCCCAAAATAGCAGACTGATACAGCTTTGATGGGAACGCACGAATTCTTGGTAAAAGAGACACTATCACGTCCAGAAACTAAAAGACATAGGGGATGTTGGCAGACCAGTCCAGTCTGTAATCTATTAACATACTAAAGAAGGAAGCAGTTTTCCCATGCAATATAATAATGCATAAGACCTGCTGCATGTGATTCCAGGTTCTTCCCTAGGGCAATAAACAAACCATGTGGACCTTTTGTTAACATAAAGATATGCCCATCACAGCAATGATTTCTTCAGATTGTATTAACTGGCATATGAGCGTGCTTCAGAACCTAAGTTCCCAGAAAAAAAAACTATTAACTTCATAGCCATTATCAGATGCAATTAAAGACTTGCAAATAAATAACCTTCCCCAGACTTCCCTGCACTATCTCCAACAAGCACTCATCTCAAGAGAATACTAAATTTAAAACCTAATTAATTAAAATGTAAGTATGTTTCTCTATTGATTTACATATTAACCTATTAGCCATTGTGTAAAACCTCTTGGTATGTGACAGCAAGATTGCTGCTGCTTTAGAAGCAAGATGTTCAAAATTCCCTGATAATTTCAAGCAGCATCTGTCTCTGTCCAAGAGGCAGTACCTAGACTAGCTATATCATCTCCCTTCTTCCACTACTATTCGAGTGTCAGGAGCCCAAACTTAGTGTGTTAAACTTAACCGCTGTTTGAAATAGCTCTACAAAAAAAGCTGTCAAGGAGACAACAGCTATCTGTAGCATAATACAGTATGAAAAAAGGAGGTTTTGTGGTTTGGGTTTTTTTGTGTTTTTTTCTTTTTTTTTTTTTTTAATAGTAGCACAGGTAGCACAAAAAGTTTTGCTTTTGGGATTGACAAATTCTCAGTCTGCTTTACAAATAAGCTGCTTAAAATTTGATCCAATTCTTACTAGAGCATCAACTTACACATTCCAGATTCACAGTCATTTCAGATTCATGTTTTAATACGCTGCCAAAAATATACTTAAATAATTAAAGGAAAAAGTAGCTTCCTAAGAGCTGAGGTAACGGAGAAGATAGGAGATTTTAGCACTGTTCATCTTTAGGAGAAAGTAGACAAGAACTACCTAGGCCAGAGCTGGACATTCACTTAAGCAGGGTGTTTTTTCTTTTTGTACAGCCACAAGTATAGTGACGACAGTTAGTATGGGAAGGTAAGAAGGTACTGTATCTCCCCACTACCACTCTAATCCCCCCAACTCCAAAACTGTCCTTTACAACAGCTGTGGGGAGAAATCAAAGCTATGCGTAATGGTGAAAAGAAGATGGAAAGCCAGGTACTCCTCTTTAGGCACGCATATGTGCGTATGGTTGCGTTGAGTTATAAGGTGGGCTGCAGACACAGCGTAAGGCTGGTAGGGGCAGAAACATCCCTATTCGGACTGGGACAAAGGCACCTATAAAGCACTGGCGTTTGGTCCACCCGCCGGGCGTAGGGGGCTGGCAGGCACCTCTCCAGGACACAAGGGCTTCGGGAAGGGGCACTATCTCCCACAGACAGGCAGGCCGGGAAGCAGGACAGAGGCGACGGCAGGCGGTGCGAGAAGCAGAAGGCTCGTCGAAACGCCGACGACGGAGGCCGGCCGCCGGGGCGGCGGTGGGGGGGGCGGCCCACCACAGCCGGCGGGGAGAGGCGTGACCGGCGGGCGCGGCCGGGGCGGGGAGCGAGTCCCGGCGCAGGCAGGCTGGGGAGGGAGCGCGGCGGGGACCGAGGCGGGGTTGAGCCGCGATGCGTGCGCTTGGGGAGCCGGGGGAGGTGCCCGGCCACGGCACGCCGGCGGTGGGAGGGCAACGGCGCCACGGCGTGCGGCGGCGCCGGATGGGTGCCCGGGGGTGGAGGCGCGGGCGATGAGGCAGCGCGGCTGGGGAAGGAACCGAAGGGGAGAGGGACGCCCGGCGCCGACGGGGAAACGGGCCCCCTTGGCCCGCCCGTCCCGGCCCCCCTCACCGCTCCACAGGCGCGCGCGCGGCCGCCAACGGCCCCGGGCGGCGGTTACTCATCGTCCCGCGCTCCCGGCAAACGGCCCGCCGCCATTTTGAATCGGCTCCCTCCTCCGCGGGCTCCGCCGGCACCGGCTCCCCGCCCGCGCCGTCCCTACGCGAAGCCCCAGGAGGAGGCAGGCCGGCCCGGGGACACCCGCCGCGCCCGACCTAGCCCAGCCCAGCCTTCCCTACTCACCACCTCGGCGCTGCCGCTGCTGTCGCCGCCGCCTGCCAGCGCAGGAGCCCCCGCTCCCGCCTCACCGACCGCTCCGCGCCTGAGGGAGGAGGCGGGGCCGGTCTCTACGGTTAGCCCCGCCTCCCCCGCCCGCCATCTTATTGTCAAAGCCCACAAAGGAACTCGCTTCCTCTTCCCCGCCCCCGTCTTCCCGCTGGGGGGAGGGCCTTCGCCGGCAGCCACGCCCACAAGAGAATAGTGGCTGCTATTGGCTGTCGCCAAACCATGGAGGCGCCGCTCAGCGCTGCGATTGGCGGCGCTGTTGCCATGGCGCCCGGCCTCTTCCCGCCCCCAGGCACCGCCCACGGGAGGCTGCGGGGTTGCCATGGCGCCCGAGCCCTTCCCCTCGGCCGTGAGAGGCTGGCAGGAGGCGGGGGCGGGGGGCGAGGCGGGGCCGCCCCGATTTCAAACGGCAGCCAAGGGCTCGCGGCGTGTCTGGGCTCCCAGCCACGGGCTCTGGCGGGAACAGGTTCAGACCTGGCCCGGCTGCAGCCCGCGGGGCGCCTAGGGAGCCGCAAGGAGGGGAGGGCGGCGACCGGCCAACTACCTACCCCGAGGCCGCACCGCCTTCCCTACTGGGCCTGGCAGCTCTCTGCCGTCGGGCGCCGCTTCCCTCAGGGCCGGGGAGCCCCCGGCGCCAACCGCTGCCGGCCGGCCCGCCCTCGCAGCCGCTTCTCCTTCTCCCCTCCCGTCCCCCGGTGCTGCCGCCCGGCGGGGGGTGCCGAGCCTCATGACTCCATTAGCAAGGCTTGTGGCATTTCCTGTTTGGGCCTGGCCTCCCAGCCCCGGGTCTCGGAGTCCGAGGACGGGGAAGCCGCTGCCTTGGGGTGAAGCTTCACACCCTTCAGGAAGCCACCGTCCCAAAAAGCTCCAACCGCTCCCCCCGAGCGGTAAAAAAACCCCAAACAACCCAAAAGCTTCGAACGCTGCCACGACTTCCAGCTCGATGCTGCTGCACATCTGCAAGTACTTAGACCGACCCAGCGTTTCTCGGTCGCTTTCCCGGTCTTGCAGCTACGTGCCGGCTGGCTCCAAAGCCGCCAGAAGGGGAAGGG
>VFFE01004659.1:106442-257909 GCA_008921705.1 Burhinus oedicnemus | reverse complement strand
TTTTTTTTTTTTTCAGTTTGTTGCACTGTGCTTATGACATCATGATGCAAAAATATGAGTCAAAACTTTGAAAGAACAATACCACAAAGATACATGTTCTCATTCAGCTTAACATTGGCTTCTTCTAGTTTCACTGCAAATAATTCAAATAGGTAATTCCGCAACAAATCCCTTGAGCCTCTGGACTTCCCATTAGAGGCAGTGTGGGTGCTGTTCCCTGGAGGATCACTGCTCGAGGACTTGATTGGTATTGTGCTTTATAGTGATAGCATCATCTGTATTATAAGGTACATAAGTCTCCTCTCCTTATCTTTTTTTTTTCTTCTAGATACAGTGAGAGGGGCTTGACATTTTTGTTTGTGGTTTTCTTCCTCAATAAATTCTCCAGTGAAACTACATTATCTATGTTTCTGATTAAGCCACTGAAAGAAAAATGGTGAAGGGTTCTCAGCGCTCTGTCTTCTTTGAAAAGCTGAGAAACTATCTGTGTCTTACCGATGTATGACAAGATTTGATTATTCTCAGAAGAAAACAGCTCTCACATATGTGAGAAACAAAACTTGAAAAGTCAAAATGGAAAAATCTGGACAGACTTATGCAAATCAATACAGCCCAAAGTATTTATTAGAAAGTGAACAATCTCTGATAAGACTAAAATGTGTTATAAAGAATTTAATTGAATTCTAACCATGATGTGATAAAGAGAATGATCAAATTTTAGCTACATGCTAAAGTTTTTCATCCTCCTACTGGTTTCAGTAAACAAAATTTTAACACCAGTGTTAAAAAGAACAAGTGAAAACCTGGTAATTTCCTAAACAAATGTTTATATATTAAGAAAGCTATCTCAGCCTATGAAAGTTTTGCAGCTAAGATAATCTGCAAGCAAAAGCAGAACCGATGCCTAAGCTAAAGTTGAAGTTCTAGAGACAAAGCATGGAGCAGAACTGGAAAGAAATGTTTGCAAAGCAACCTGATAGGGGAAACGGAAATGAAGACAGTAGCTACATAAAAAGAAAAAAGGGAGGGAGAAACTATAGGTCAGAAATGGCAGGAGACTTAAATTGAAAGGTGATTCAGAATATGTACTCAAAGCTTCTAGACAATTGAGAGGCATTGCACCTGGTGAGACACTGTAGAGGAACCTGCTTGCTGATGAAATGACTAACATGAGTGACAGGGAAGAAAATGATGCAAACCAGTTCAGCAGATCTCTCCTAGGAAGATGGGTCACCATTGGCACCCAGCAATATCTTCAGAGCGAGTGGCAGTCCTGGGGGGACTTAAAAGCACTGGCAGCCTTTATAAAAGTGGGATCGCTGAAGAGGGGCGAATGGGATGCCCTTTTTGTCTGAAAACAGGAGGTACAGGGTTGTAACAGGAGCAGGCATCGCCTCGACCTCTCCGAGCAGGTCCAAGGTGCAGATCCATCCTTAGCATGTGTTAGGGCTTATTTGAGCTGGAGCTCCTGCCCCCCAGGCCGGAGGGCTGAGTCAAGTGGAGCTGCTACCTTGAGCCCCGTCCCTTGGCTGGGCAGTGGTTAGCTTGTGCTCGGCGTGGATGAAGGACGGGCCCAGCTTCTGCCTGTGAGAGCTGCGTGTGCACGTGGGCTCTGGCTGCCGCCTCCCCCATGACTGAGCGGCAGCAGGAACCGTGCTGGCAGCCGCTCTCCCCATCCCGCAGCCTGCCTGCTCCGGCAGAGAGCCTGATCTCCCGGGAGCCCTGGCCTGCCTCTTTCTCTGGCGGTGGCTGGTACTGGGTGGTGTGACCTGCGTGCCATGCTTGTTGGAAATCAGCCACTACTCCCTCCCTCCCAGCCCCTTCCTTCCCTTCTGGAGCAAGCCCGTGCTGGGCTGTGCTTGATGCCTTGGGAGCTTTGCTGCTCCTTTCTCAGAGCTGCTCAGCCCCTGCTGAGCTGGCCAGACTTTCACACATCAGCGGTGACAGGAAGGCTGGTTTAGAGTTGGACAGTGTTTATAAAACCGCAGAAATTAATAGGAACTCAATGGCAGGGAACAGGGCTGAAACTGTGCTTTTAAAAGACAGAGAAAAAAAAAAAAAAAGAATTTCCAGTTTGTGCAATTTCTAACTGCACGAAGGATCTCAGTCAATGACATTTCCACGTTACAAATGATTATAATAATAGTGGGTATTAGTAGTTTTAAAGGGCTAATGCAGGTAACAGAAATACATGCAGAATGAAATTCCTCACTTTCCACTGGGTCACTGCACTGGTATTATTTCTAGCCTGTGGAAAGGTCTCTCCGAGGGAGCATTTCTTGGGCTCTGACAGGCACTGTCTCTTGCTCGGTGTTTGTATGAGGCTTAGCACAATGTTTCACAACCGGTGGCTTGCAAGCCCTCAGATAAAGAGGGTAGGAAAATTAGTCAGGAGGTTGCTTAAGCTTTGAAACAAATAGTTTCAGCGAGATAGGACGGAGCCCTGTCTCGATACCAATACCGAGCTGACAAATGAAGCGTTTTCCACTCTGCAGTCCTGTGTGGCTGCAGTGTTTTCTGTCTGTGGTGTGAGGGCCCGGGGGTTTCTGCAGCTGGGCGAATAGTTCAGAGTACGGTTGTGCAGTCTGAGGCAGGGAAACGCGTGCTGGCGCTGCCGGTGCTCGGAGCCAACCAGACATGACTCAGCCCTGAACTGGAAGCCGCGAGCTGTCGTCAGTGCGGTGCTGTGCTCTGGCTAGCGAGTCTCACCGAGAGGCGAGGTGGGTTAGCTCCAGTGCTGCGCTGTACCGGCATGACGGCGTGAGGTTTGGAAGAGTTTTGGCTGTGATCCTGCCGGTTCAGAACGCGGACGGAACTTGCCTCTGCCTGCTAAAGACAATGTGGACTTGCTCCGAGTCTGGATTGTTTCTCTCATAATTACTGTTTGATTAAAGTGTTTAAGATATGTTTGTCTTTTTAATTTGGCTCCAGAGTAGGGCAGGAGGCCCACTCGTAATGTACCGTTTCCTTCAAGCCCAACCTGGCGAATTCTGATTACCTCTGAGATAGGCAGCATTATGAAACAGTCCTGAGTGCTTCTGCAGACAAGCACATTCCTGCAGCAGAGCTAGCCTAAAAAATCCAGGAGCAGACGGAAGAAGGGCTAAGGAGGGTAATTAAATGTGGCCGTTCCCTAAGAAGTAAGCCTGTTGTAGCAGCTCAGCTGGGCCCCGTCAGCCAGGTACAGGATACAACTGCATTGCGTGTGGTCTGCAGTCACAGAACACTGAATTTAAGAGAAAGTGTTTTCGTATCGATACAGCGTGTTAATGTGTGGACCACCAAAGATGGCTGGAAGTTCTGCTCAGCGTTCAGTGAGGGTAAGCTTCTCCTACACTGCTCTGAGTCTGGAAGGGCTGTCACTACCTGTAGGAGGCGGTTGGAGGAAGAACAGCAGGCATTGGGTGCCTGTAAAACAAACCAGAGTGTTCATAGTAAGTGAGTGAGCAATTGTGGGCTAACTGTAGCTTGATGTTGGATGATAATGGTGCTGGCATCAAATGTTAGTGGCTTACAAAATAAGAATAGCATAGTCAGAGCACTCATCACACCACCTAATCCATGCACCAGCTAATACATGTCTGAATATGGCAACAGCTCTCTGGCTGTGTTGGCTCATCTGGGTGTTTGTGCTGGCGAAAAACTGCAGAGCAGCAGTAGGCAGGTGATGGCAGGGAGGGCACGTGCCTGTCAATGGCAAAGCAAATCTGTTCCTAGGCAGAAATCTGGCTGCCTCAGGCCACCAGCCTCGGGCCCTACGTTTTATGGCTGTGGGTGTCTGATCTACTAGGAGGCCAGGGGGATGAGAGATGACATGAGCTAAGAAATGAGCAAAGAATAAGCTAAAAAGAACTTGTTCAGACTGAGAAACCCTCTGTGCTAAAACCAGCACCACTGTGTTTATCCAGGTCAGCTAGTAACTCTATGGAACTTATCATAAATAGGTAAGAAGAGATATGAATATGTTTTGACTGCCGAAAATGCAGTGGAAACAGGACACAGGAAAGCTGTTAGGCTCGTGCTAGTTTGCAAACTCTTTTAGCCTGCCTGGCTAAAGTGGTTGTGTTGGGCTTCAGGACCCTTCACAGACAGCTGTAGAAGTTACTGACCATCAGTTTCCTCTTACAGTGGAAAGGACCTGAAAGAAAGAGTGCCCTCCTATTACAATATCTGTTTATGCTCCTCAACGACCAGGATATGAGAAAATGAAAATAAAGTAAGTGTTTTTGGCAAGATTTACAGTTGCCAGCAAATTCAGAGGAGTTATTCTCCGTGGTGGGTAATATGCAAAACTACAAAAGCCAAAGGGGCTACAAAGCACACTTGAGAAATTCCAGCCATGAAACCACAAATAATGCATATGCACACCGGCAGGCCGGGGCCAACTGCCAGTATGTGGCTTTGTGTTGGTAGTGGACATCTGTGGTAGGAACAAAGCCCAGATGATACGAAGTTAAGACTTTCAAAGCAGTACCTAGCGAGATAACAAAACTGCAATAGAAACCTCTAGTGGCAAAGCACCGTGCACTGTACCAAACAGCAGAAGTCTCCAAATTATGCAGTAGCAGTCAACAAAGATGGATTTTAAAGTGCTGAATGTTGTTTGGGGTTTTATTTTAAGGCTACTAAGCCCTCTTCTGGATCATCATGGTAGTTCTATTTTATATTTGTGAGGGACAAAATGGTTTTGTTGTTGCAAAAGTGTTGTGTTCTAAAGGTTTTCTAATAACTAAAGGAACACACCTGCTTGTCTCATTACAGGGATTTTGTTTTAAACATACATTTTGGACACTTGAATGCTATGTTGTCTGGTCCTGCTTAAAATATGTGTTCCATATCTAAGCATAAATACCATAGGGTATGGCAGTTGCTATAGCAACTAAGCATCTACTATTAAATAGCCCCCACACGCCCAAAAAACATGTGCAGCCTTTCACTACACAAGGTATTCCTTTCTTTGCAGCAAGCTAAGTACCATACTTTCACCTCGGGACTTAGTCTGTTTCTGATGAATGTTTGTGCTGTGCGTATGAAGATCTTCCCCCCCCCCCAAGCTCTACCTTCCTTTGAAAATTGCAGATACTGTAAGAACAAAATAGCCTGAAGCAGTTGCAAGCTGAAGAAGTTAATGAATAATTCTTTTTTCATATATCCTTGAACATACATTAGAGTGTGGCTTTCTGATCTTTTAGGCCAGATTGAAGGCTTACACCTTTGCTGTTATGCATCTTTTGATATTATAGTGTTTTGCTCTTGAAACCAGCCTTTTCGAAGGTACTGTGCTGTTTCTAGAAGCCATGTCCCTGAAAATTAATTTCTGCAATAGTGGCAAACTGAAGAGTTATAATTCAAAAGCACAGTTAAAGCTAACAAAACTTTTAAGAATATGTAGGTCAGTTGTTTATTTTTAAGTTTGCCTTAAAGTTGTTAAGCATTTGGACCATGAAAACCAGAGGAAAAAAGCAGAAAAATAAGAACACTGAGTTTCTTATGCAGTAACTTAATTCTGGTGGTTGAGACTTCAGTAACAAGCTGTTGACAGCATTAGTGAAATGTCATTTTCCTTAGACCCATCATTAATAACGAGGAGAATAAAATTAAGCATCCATAAGAGAAATATGCTGGTATACAAGTTAACGCTTTATCTGCAAGTTAAATTGACCCTCTGTGCTCCTTGGAAGAGTAGACGAAGGCTGTGATGTCTTGTTGGAGTGTTGGGATTGTTTCCAAATTTTGTTTTAGAGTCTGGTGAATTGACAGGTTAAACTGGAAAATGTCCTGTATCCACAAATTATTGCTGATGTTGATTTGATGGTGACTTATCTGAATTACACAGTCTATAAGAAAAAATATATCATAAATTATAGTGGGAACATAGCTATTATAGTTTAATGAGTATATAAAAAAATGAGTATAAGAAGTAGGTAAACTAAGGCGTGAAAAGGCATTTTAAAAATGTGATTTTTTTACCCAATTTTTTTCTAAAGGAATGATTGCTAATGCCTGTCTTGCCTTATCTGGTTAAAGAGTTAACCCGATGAGAAGCATGAGTATGAACACAGATGACAGGCTGTGAGCTGGTCTTGTTCTCTGCTCCGGTCCTGTGCCTTGATGGGAATGACGGCTTTGACTTTTGTAGCAATAAAGGAATGTTAACGTGTGTCTCCTGGTCCTCTGTTGGTAGCCAGTGGTTTCCCAGCAAACATTTCAACGTGTCTAATGTTAACGGAACAATAAATCTTTAATTTGCCTTACTTAATCTGACTAACAAATAGCACCAAATGCCAATAGACTTGGGATGAAGTCACCGGAGCTGCAGTGAGCAGTGGTGCGGGACGATGTGGAGAGTAGTTTTCTGAGGCAGGGAGGCAGAATGGGGCTCTGTGAAAGAGTTGTTTAGAATTTGCTGGGTGTTTAGATACCACAGGGGCTGTGGCTCAGCTGAATGCCTTAGATGGTATGTCTGCCTCCTGCCACTTACCTCCTCTCCGGGGAATCATGGACAGATCCTGGCAAGATCCATCATCCTTCAGTTTTTGTTGTGTGATGCAAGGGAGTTGACTCTCTCTTTTTCTCCCCGTGATTTTTCTTGCTTGTTTTCAGTTCTGGTTTTTTGCTTCGTGTTTGTAGCCACCATTTGAAAAAGGTTGCATGTTTCTGCCATAGCTGGATAAACTTTATAACCCAATCTTGTGTCTGCTCCAACAGCTATGGTAAGCATGAGCACACATACACACACTCATCTGTACGGACTGCTTTACCTAGCAGCACGAAGTCTTACAAATTTATGATGACCGGCTGTGAACTTAAAAGATGAAAGGGATCCAGCTCTTTTTTTCCTTCCACTGTGAAGTCCACCATGGCCAGCAGGAGAAATAGGCTAGAGTCTGGTGCCCTCTTGTGGAAAACGTCGTCCCGTGACTTAAAAGCGATCAGAGCTTAAATTACACCGGAGAACCCAAGGAAGTTTATGCAAAACAAAAGCCAGAAGTAAGAAAAGGGGAATTCGCCTTTCAGCGTCATTTCTGAAATGAAACGTCTGCGTGGTTCAGAACAGAGGCAGTAGACCCATAGCTGACTGATGTGTTGAATATTTGAATGATAGGTTGCTTTCGTAACAGCTTTTCTTCATGTTAGTCCATTAGATATATGATGCTGAACCCCTGACAAGTCAGGATTATGCATTAATATTGTTTTACATCGTGGAAGGATATGTCCAAGCTACATGTCTACATTAAAAAAAAATAATTCTCCAAATTCTGGAGGTTTGAAGTCATTATGATCTGAAACCGTAGGCCAGCAAAAAAGGTTCAGATTCACATTCAAACAGCCTTCAGAGGAGGAGGGCTGGTTTCACTACTTTGCTTTAACTTCATGGTGATTTATTTGTAATGGTTTTCAGTATCGCTAGAGAAAAAAAGATTATTTTCTGGGACTTTTCCATGTACAGTGTTGGTTCTCATCTTGGAATTTGACTAAGAAATGGTTCTAGTATCTGAAACTGAATGCTAAGAAAACAAAAAGACAAATATTTAGTATAATTTCCAGCTTCTTCCCTCTCATGAGAGGGGAACGTTTCTGGTCAGAAGAGGGAGTGACTCGTCCGTGAACAGAGCAAGCAGGGTCCACTCCGCCTGTCGTTAGGGAAAGCCCCATGCTGAGTTGTAAAATCACACACGCCTTTGAATTCTGCTTTTGTGGAGTGCTGAAGTTACCTGCTGACCTTTCGTTTCCCATCAGATCTTTTCTATTATTACGTTACAGCCTGTGTGTATCTGCTTCACACCCCTGTGTACAAAGGGAATTCCCCGTTCACCCCCATTGTCTTGTTTGTGACAGAAACTTCAGATTTGTGCTTGGCCTGGCTGGAATCTCCTGCCTTTTGATGACAGGCCATTCTCACAGGAACAGTCAAGAAAGCCAGAAGTCAGTCATACTGCTGAGTTCCCTCGTTATTTAATATACATTTTTCTTCCCTTTTGCATATTGCTGCATCCAGTCCTGAGTTTAGTTTGAGCCTTGTGCATTTGTTATCTTTGGGACACAGCTATTACTGCAAGCAACACAGTCAAGTGTAGCATTCCATTGAGAGCTATGGACTATCCATTTTCATAAGCCTTATTTTAGGAAAGAATTGACCAAAAGAATTAGAGGTAGACAGGAACCATACATGCAGCTAAATAGAAAATGACAGGATTTTTTTTAATACCTTATCAAATGTCCTTTTTCTAACATATTGCCAAGTCACCTATAAATGTGAAATATACAATAATATACCCTACCTGTAGTGGGTAGTGTGAGCCAGTCTTCTCAACTATGTTTAAGAAAGGCAAAAAACAACCCCAAATCAATCAAATAGGTAAGTAATAGTGCTGTTGCCTCAGGGATATCAGGCTCACACTGCCAGAAACCCATTCCAGAAATCTGATGCTAAGAAAGTGCTTCCCAACCCATGAAAATTGTGCCAGAAAGGGAAGAGCTTGAGAGGCAGCGTCCACATGGATAGATCTCAAAGCACTGAGGATTTTAAAGATTATTACTGGTAGCCTACTGTGTGCAGAAGTTGCAACAGCAAAAATGCTATTAGCGTTACTGATTGTTTTCGGTCCTGTACCCAGAGAGGTACTTGTGCTTTGTGAGCACGTGGCCCTGAGTGTCTCCAGCCTGGAAATCAGCTCTGTGGATCAGTATTACTCTTACTCTTTGGAAGCAACAAAACACCTCCGAACACCAAAAGATCCCAGTGAGGAAAAATCCCAGTGAAGTCCCCAAGGGTCTAGTGCCCATGTTACCAGAAGGAGACCCAAATTTAAAATGGAACTCTGCATGTTATTTTTTTCCTAATGCCTCAGCATAAATAGAAACAAATAAAGTGCTTTGAATCTGACCCTGAAAGTGCTGACTCATTAGAATTTGTGCTTTAGTACCTTATATCCGCCTCCACGCCATTCACTGCCCCGTTGCAGTAAGCTCTGAATATGCATACGACACACCTGCTCGCTCTTTCTAGTATCTCCTGCAAGGGGTTGTGTTTTAAACTGAGAAGACAGACAATGCTCAAGGGAAGAAGCGTCCCATTTTACAGATGGGGAACTGTGATACAGGCTGATGCATTTCTAAGTAGCTTTCTGAACACTTGGGTATTTGCATACTTGTTCAGAACATCTGCGACTTTAAGTTTATAAGGCTTTTCAGGACTTTGTACATCATACAACACCCTTTTCCCACAGTATCTCTCTTCTCTTTGATTCTTCACCTCAAGAAAATATTTCACGACAGATCTTTGAACATACAGGGGACGCTTTGTCATCATGGGCTGAAATGTATGGGCGCTGTTGCAGACCGGGGCTGCCAAACAGGATGGATCATTGCACGACGTACTGAGAAAGCTAATTTTGAGGTTGCTTGTGTAGATGATATTCATGTGATGTTTTGTGAAATTCTTACCACATAGCTTATCATCTCTCCTCAGCAGACTTCCCATCTCTCTGCAAGGCTGTTTTTTGCTTTGTTATCTCTGAGCATTTCTTACAGGGCGGAGTAAGAGAGTAAAACCCTAGAAGTTATCAGTGATCTGAATTACAGCGATGAGACATAATGAAAGAGACCTATTCTTTCTCACCAATTGTTCATGATGGCAGCAACTAGGGTCTATTGCTAGGATATTAGTAGTAGTCTAATTTGGGATAACATATTTCTCTTTTTATGGTTCACGTTGCTTTCACTTGAAGATTGCATCATGAGGCCGTGCGGCATCCCTGGTGCAACTAGAGTATGAGAAGCGCCCTCTCCTGTGGAAAGGTTAATTGTGCAGGGGAAAGAGGGAGTGCTGTGGGTTGCAAACCACCCCAGGAGGAACTAGAAGAGATGGAGAGGACTGGTAGGTATCACATCCTCGTCTCTAGACATTAGTTGCAGAAGACACGCTGGGAGATTCCGCTTTGGGGGTGCTGGCACCTGTATGCTTCCCTGCACACCAAAGAGGTTAAAAGAATGATTGCATCTCTTTGATGCAATCCCCCCACCCTTATTTGCTACCTTTAGTTTGTGCTGGTTTGAAAATAAGACAGGTATTCCAATCTGTGAGGCAACTTTAGCGTCATTTCACTATGTGGAGGATGTTTCCTCAAAGACCTATCCCACAGTGTGACCTGTAGGATGACAATATGCTCACGAAGAAAAGCCATTAGATTGTGGGTGGTTTTGAAAGCCTGGTTCTGAGTTAGGTTTCATCACTCACTACCCAACAGAAATTCAACATTGGGTTGTACATGATAGCAGGGACTAAATCGGACCAGCTACAGGGTCACCAACTGCAGATGAAACTTTTTCACACATGAGTTCATTCATATCTGGTTTTGCCTGTTTTGTATCAAAACTATCATCTTGAAGCAAAATTTAATACTGAACATGAAAGCATTTCTTAGACAGGAATAGAGTTTTATAAGTGAGTTACCCCAAACAATTATTTAAAAAATGCAGTCTTTAGAAATAACTTAAAATTGATGAATAAACAAACAAATCAGATGTATTGTCTGCAAAAGCTAGTTTGGCCAGCTCTAGTTCATAGCCAGAAATTATTCACTTCATGCTTCACAGTCATACTTAAAATAACCAGCAATCCATTTATCTCACAGATACATTATGGAAGTCTGAGACACATGTAAAATTAAAATCATGTCTTATTTATTCAGTAGCCCACTCTTCTTTAAATCAAATTATGGAAGTTATACCGGAGTAAATGCTGAATACAAAAGAGAGCGAAATTTTTGAATCTTGCCCCCGTTACACTGGTGAGCGACTTACCCGCTCTGAACCGTGCATGTGGAGACCTGGCCACCCAGAGATCAAACTGGGAAACACGGCCTAGGTTTGGTTCTGTACTCTCTCCAAGTCATCTTATAGCTCAAGCTGAGTTGAGGAAGACGGGGGACAGATCCAAATAGCTGGGCTGAGAACTGCAGATCTGGTGTAGTATGTGAACCTTTCTTCACAGCATGGAGCAGCCCCTGCAGGCTCACTGGCACTGTCCCTGCAGGAGGAAAGGCTGGAAAGACCCTCACAGTCAATCCACCCGTCAGATCTGCTCTGAACTGAGTAGTGTCCTTTGCTGTGCTTCTAGCGAGCGTCCCAGTGTTGAGACCCTCCCTTTGCCTGTATGGCACAGTCAGATACTGTGTGATAAAACAGGTCGCATGCTTCAGTTTATCAGATGAGAAACAGTCGGCTTATCTGGTGGGATAGTCTAACAACGGGGAAATAGCATTTCTTGATGTCCTCACTCAAATGTAAAGCTGCTTTTCCATTTATCCAAAGAAGTCAGGATTTGCACTTTTCCCATGTGGATACATTGCTTGGTACCTGGCCCCTAATCCTGTCATGGAATACTTTAGTTTGGAAAATGCCTCTGGAGATCATCTAGGTCATCTTCACAGTTGGATCAGGATGTACAGGGCCTTGTCACCCCTAAGGCTTTTATTTCAGAGTGCATCTGAACAAAGAAGCTCCAAGAATCTTCATAAAGAGGATGCATAATGATGTAGTAATTTAGAACAGCACGTAAATTAGGCAAGGCAAAAGAATTACAGATGTTGCATCAGACCCTGCTAATCCCTATCCCCTACACTTACAGCACTGGGCTGCAATATTGGTTGCTCTGAAGACACTTATGTTTTATCAGAGGAAAAGCATCAGAGAGATTTCAAAATTGATCGAGGTGAATATCTACTTTGCATCCGTTTCAATCAGTTCAGACGTCTGTATCTTTGGTTTTGTCTAAGTTCACTGCTATTATTCATCAGAGTTTTACATTTAGACTATGAAAATCCTGAGGTTGGGACAGTTTGCATATGCATCTTCAGAGATTAATCACCAATGCCCTGGCTGACTGGGCTGCTACGTGCAATGCCTACTGATGATTTTTTTAGTAATGGAAAGTTTGATTTTCAGCAAAGTTACAGATATTCAGCACGTTGTGGATCTGTCCTTGATACCTTAGAGAGTTTGATCTCTGGGATGCATATGAAAATACAAACCCACAGTTTGTTAATTAGCATCACAACAGAATTTCATGTTTTTCCAAAAACAATCTCCTCTTCAATTCAGTATTATGTGAACTACTTCTGAGGACACAAGCCTTTCATAGGCAGATGCCAGAGGAGTCATTAAATAGTACAAAAATTAAATATGTCATAAATACAGTAACCTGAGGAAATGCCATTTTGGCACAATGCTTCTTTGCAAAAATGTATAAGAATAAAGCATTATATACAGAAATACCTATGACAATTTAAAGACATTAACAAGTATTGTATTTATGTGAACATTGGCTAATGATAGTTCAATTCAGAAATGTCAACATTAATGACAATTTAAAAATATTACAGAAATACATTACAGATGAAGCAGAATGATGCTGTGAAACATTTTACAAACTCATACTCAAACTTCCAACTGATTCATAATCTTTTTCTGTTCTACTTTGATCACATAAAAATATGAAGAAGCTGTTCAGATAAACCTTGCCAGATTTGTATCATTCTTATTTTTTAATTTCTGGTTTGAAGGCACAGGAAACTACCATCAATAGTTTATTTGTAGTGAAAGTGGCAGCAGCAACAACGAAATGGGCCCCAGCACAGTTTCATGTGTGCAGCACCAGTGTGTCCGAGGGAGTCCCCGTCTGTGGGGAGAAGGGGCTGTGTTCTCCATGCTGCCAGCCCTCCCTTGTCAGTAAGGCGCTTAACGCTTCTACAGACTCCGACACACTAAAAGTTGGATCAATACCAAAAGGGAAGTGTTAGCTTAGTCAGAAATGAAACACAAGTTCAACAAACATTCGGAGATGGCATAAAAACAGTCCATGACACCACGCGGAAACATATAAATTTTCTATATACTTCAGTGCATTCAGACTTAACTGCAAAACAAGTAGAATCTACTAACTGTAAAATATCAAGCATTAGAATTGTACTTTTTAAGAATTACAGGACAGTGCAGGATCTTGACTAATACAGTAGCAGTACTGTTGCTTTGTGTTATCAGGCAACTGTTTTGCCCTCTAATTCTCCCCAGAATGTGTAAGGTAGATAAAGCTGCATACTGAAGTATTAGGAACATTTTCAAGGCTCTTGTTGAAAGACTTCCTCATTTTTAATATTTTCCACTGGTTAACCACAAACGTTAACAACAGAGTACGTGTATGAGACTCTGAACATGTACCTCCTCAAGAACGAAAAATTTCAACCATAAGAATGGACCCTACATTGTTCTCCTCAGCAGGCATTTTCCTTTTTTTTGTCCAGCTCAGAAGATAAAACTGGTTCTGAATGTGTATGAGGGAAAGAGCTAGTCCAAAAAATAAGCTTTTAAGATTTCAATTTGAGTCACAGTAAATTACTTAGTTTATTCCACATGTCCTTAGCAAAGAAATATTTTCACCAATGACACTGGTGGGCAAACTTTATTGTAGGAGACAAACAGAAATAAGGAGTATTGCTCCTGTAGCGTCCTCAAGGAGTTGCTGGCCCATGCACTGTGGCAAAACTTCCTATGGATGTCAGCAGGTAAATACTTGTGTGCTGCAGGCTGCAGCCCACAGCTGGTGTTGGGAACGTCTCATTTGTGTCAGCAGCTCACTGCTAGCTGCCACCTTCTTGGTCTTTGACACTACTGCAGGTCTTTTGAATGTCAGATGAATCTGATATTTCTTTGTTTTCTTCTCTGAGCCCTCCTTCCTGCGATTCTTTTGACATTTTCAATTTTATGCTCTCACTCTTCTGATTAATGGATGAATTCAGCCTGGAGGACTTCAATCTCCATCTTCTCAGACTCCTATAAAAATCTTTTCTGACATTTTCACTAACCAGCACGTAGATGATTGGATCAGCAATGCTGTTTGCAGTGGCTAAACACAGAAACACTGTAAAAACTGAATATATATCTTTTTCAAATGGACATGGGCAATTTTGATGAAACATAAAGTATATGGATCTTATGATGAGTACCACATGGTAGGGAGCAAAGCACATCAGGAAAATGACAATAATGGCGATAGCCAGGTACTTCACTTTGGCTTTCTGGCGACAAGTCAAGCTGCTGCTTGTTTTTGTACTGTGGAAAATTTTGTAGTTTGTGAAAATGAGGATTGTGAAAGGTATGGCAAATCCAAATAGGAATCTAGCAAAGCTGAAAGAAGCCAATTTTATGTTTAGGGGCAAAGTCTCAAAGCAGGTCTTATTCCTCTTTTCTGGATAATCATCCATGTAAAATACTGGAATGTGGATTAATGTAACCACAGCAAAGATAAAACACACTATTATGATTGCCTTTTTCTGTCCTCTTCTCCCCCTTGATTCCAGAGCATACACCAGTGCCACGTAACGATCCACAGAAATGCAGCACAAAAGCAGAATGCTGATGTATATGTTGCAGAAAAAGATGAATCCTGTGATTTTGCAAGCCTCTACACCCATATTCCACTGGTGCTCATTTTGCACGTAGATAATCCAGAGAGGCAAGGTACTTAAATACATCAGCTCACACAATGATAAACTGAAAATATAGATGGCAATTACTTTATTCCTTTGGATTTGTACAAACGTAAGCAGGGAAGTTAAGCAATTTGCTGGAAGGCCTATGGCAAAAACGATGCTGTAAACAGCAACCAGAAGTGTCTTGCTGTCTTTGTAGGGAATTCCTGTGCAAATGGAGCTATTATTTGTGTCTGTGCAATTTTCCATTATTCTTTTTCCAGCTGGTGTTTCCTGAGAATCAGAAGACAAGGTGGAAAGTTAGCATTTGCATTACTTAAAAATGTGTCAGTAAAGGTTATGGTCCCATAGGTGCCAACAGGACATGTCAGGGGAACAAGTCTTGGGGAAGCATCTAAGACAGGCAGGTTTTCCAAGACCTCCTGTAGTGTCCCCTGGGAGTCACGTCTGATTTCCTTCCAGGAGAAAGTGCCTTTCTTCACAAGGAACTTCTTGACTACAGCATGCCTGTTCACTAAAACAGGGTATCGGGGACTGTCCCTAAACCAGATTGCCTCATAAATAAGGTGCAGCTGCTGATCAGTTACTGAGGTCACTTCCCAGAGGAAATTGAGGGCATTAGTCTTCAATTATTTTTTTTTTCAAATTGAGTAACCAAAAATGCAAACAGTAGAGATTTCAGACGCAGGCTTCCAAAAGAAGCTATCATTTATGGTCAGTCAGATGGGGGAACCATCTGAAGTGGGTGGTAGTGGTTGTTGCGTCAGAGACTATCCAGCATACAGGAACCAGAATCTGGCCACTGGTGTGTACCACCACACTGTATTACAATATAGTGGTTCAGATCTAGCTAATTCATACTTCTCTCCTCCCTCCTCTTAAAGAATAACTGCAGCTGAAGAACATAAACTTGTAGTGCTATAGAACACCCACCACAGTAAGCCAGTGAAACTGCCTACCACATCTGTTTGATGCCTCTGGGAAACAGAAGGAAATAAGGGCAGTTAGAGGAAATAAGACCAAAGAGAAGAATATACACACATTTAAGAAATGGAGGTGAAGAAAATGAATGCTTTTTGAACAGGTGTGGTTAGAAAAAACTCCACCTTTCCAAGATAATCATACACAGGAGCAGACCTGGCATGTGGTTAGTGTTAAGTAGTGCTAGGAGAAGCATTTCTTGCAATGTCACATGATGATTTCCATGCAGAATTCTTCTCCAAATGAAGAGAGGAATATGGAGGTGGGTGCACCATAATGGTGCTGTGTGTCCTTAAAAATTGTATTTTGCTGTATTAATGAGTTGAAGGTGTCCTCTATATAACATCCCTGATAAAAAACAGTCTTGTCTGGCCTAATATTTTGGGGATTCTCTTACAGGTTGGACACCTGCTCCAGGGAACAGTCAGCTAACTCCAGAAGGAAGAGATGTGTTGACAGAGCTTGAGTCCCTTCGGACAGAGGAGGGGCATGCGTTTTCTTGGTTCACACTGTGTATGAGCAATTTCTTTAACCCTCAGTTCGTGCGGGGGAGAAGATAGCTTTTAGCAACCTCAGAACATATATCTGTTGCTTGTTTGGGCCCATCTCAAGCAGATCAAGGGGAAGCAGTCTGCTCCCAGTGCTGTGGGATTGTCTCCTGCATCTCTGGAAGAGTGGACTGGTTGGTGGGGACCTTGCTTCCCCTCCATGTGGGCAAGAGCAGTCCCTGGGGTGGCATAAGCAGCTCCACCCCAAATGCCTAACGGAGCACCTGCCATGCAAGATCCCTAGAGCTTGAAGGGCTCTCAGGTCCCCTGACTTAGTTTAGTTACCAGATGATGAGAATGGTATGAGAAAATGGACATGGGCTGCCTTAGCCCGAGAGACTCTCACAGCAGTGCAGTGCTAGCCACATCCATAAACACCAGGAGAGGTTCTCCCGGCCCATGCCAAGAGGTGTTCATTTCCAGTGAGTACCCCAACGCAGTCAGAGGCCGCTCAATGACAACAGCTTCTGAGTGAAGACATCCTGGCAAGCCAGCAGACAGGGCAGAGGCAGCAGTACCTCCATCCCTGTCCCTGGTGGCAGCATAAGATGCTCCCTGGGGTGAGGCTGTTTGGAAGGGGCCTCCACAGACAGAGGAACTGAGAAAATGCTGTGTGTGTGTAAGAAGTACACCAGAGGGTGTGACCGCACTCTGCGACTGCCTTCCACTTCCCCCTGCGGCAAACCATGCTCCGCTTGCATGCTGACATGTTGATGAGGGTTAGCAGGCAGCAGTCGCTGTGCTAGTCGGGCTAAAGTGTCTTGCCAGAGGGCCACATCCCTCCACATCTGAGAACTGGACTGTCTGGAGTCTGGTGGGCATGTTCAGGCCCTCTCAAGGGGGATCTGAAGTTTCCCTTAGTTTCAAATGTCCCATCTTAGAGAATGACTGGAGAAGAGGATCCTCACTGCTGTGCAGGGGGAAGACGGCACGGTACTCGGCAGGGCTGCTGCAAGGTTTCCGCGTGAGAGAGTGTAAAGTTACTTCCCTTCTTTCCTAGCAGTGAAAGTGTACCAATAGCTGGTGTTAACTTAGAAAAATGATGGTTGCGATAAGGGCTGGTGGTGACTTGAGTTTTTTGCTGCCTCTGGGCATCTGCCACCCTTGGTGAATGAGGTGGGGTCTTCTCTGGGCCACCTACCGAATTGCTGTGAAGAGGGGATAAGAACAGTGCTTGGTTTCAGGGTCAGCAGCAGTTCTCTGCCCAGACCTCACCTGGGACATGGCATATGAGGGCTTGTCCTCGACTCAGACACGTCTGACCGATGTGAGATCTGCTGTACACCTGCACATCACAGAGCAGTCTTGGAGACCTCCCCTCCTAAGGTGGAGCACAGCAAGTGAATACAACTCACACATGAGGGAGATGGCAGCAGCCGAGGAGGGGACACGGCACAGTCGCACGCCATCTCGGTTACTCAGTGGCTGTCTACCCCTCACGCCTTAGCAAAAAAACCTTCAAGAGTGGTTGAAGGTGTGCTCTCCTCCCCTCCCCCTGGGCTTTGCGTAGTTCACTTGACCCTGTGTTTGTCTGAATATTCTCCTTTCTGCACCCCCTACGCCTGCTGTTCGCCGCTCATTACGCGAAGGTATGCTTCCCCCGGGGCTACCTGTCTCACCAGCAAGCAGCCGGTGATGGTGCTGGGCAGGAAGGAAGTGGTAGAAGAATTATTCTGTAGACACATGGTTCCCAATGTTTCTTTCTCTTGCCTCCTTCCCTTGCTTCGTCCCTTCCCGCTCTGCTCTAAGTCTCCTCCCACACTTAGCACCCGTGAGTGAGCCTCAGGAAGGGGATGTCTGTGCCTTTTTAAGCGGCCTGCACGGGGCATGCTTTTTTTTCTTGACTTTTGGCATATGGCCTAAGTGACAGGGCTGAGGCTGAGCTGAAGAGACCTTCAGCCTTAAATGACTGTCAACTGCCAAGTGCAAAGCCTCAACTGGCAAAGTGTGGCCATAGACGTGAATTCACGCTTGTAGAGAAAAACCATGTGCTGAATGCCTCTCCTGAAGGTCTGGCCTGTCATCTTAGGAGCCTGTATCCTTCTCAACAGTAATGCTCTGTGTCTCAGCCCCGTATCAAGAAGGAGGAGAAGGGGGCATCCATTTGCTCCCCTCCTTCACCAGGCTCTCTGCCCTGTCCAGGGAAGAGTCTTCTGGCCCTGGCCACTGCATCCAGCCCCAGTTCTGAGCTTCACTTGTCTCTGCTGAGCTCTCCAGGCCAGCGGAGGGGTTTCCTCCTTAAAATGAAATCAGAAAGCAACGCTCAGCAGACAGTGTACGAAATTTCTCCCTGTGACATTGCCCCTCTGTAATTGAATGCACATTTTCATCCTGTTGTCAGGCCTTTAGAGTCTGCTGTTTTGATACTTGGCTCAACCCAGAAGATTCCCAGTTCTGTCATCTTCTGTGGTGGCTGGACTGTGCTGTTTCAGTGCATTATGTTTCTTAGCTGTCCTGTAGTTTTCAGTTGAGCAAAGCCTGTCCAAAGTACCTGTTCTCAACTTTCTTTGACCTATCCTGTTCTGCTAGGGCCTGCCAACTGTTACTAGGTGCTACATCAGATCCTGGCTGTGTTTTGCATCAACAGCTTAACGTATATTTAGCAGCACTCTGAGGCTTCTTGCTCTGTGAGACTCACTGCACATGAGAAACCGCAGTCAGCACATGCACGTTTCTCACCTTCAGGACATGCAAAACATCTCATCTTCCAGGACGGAGACATCACCTCTGGGTCAGGAAGCATCTGAGCACAAATCACTGGAGGATAGGGTAATCCACTAAGGAAGATTTGCTGTGTGCCTGCTCTGTATTTACACTCTTCCCTGGATATCTGCCCTTGGCCTGGGTTATAGCCACCATATTGGGGTAGGTAGGCCTAGCATTTCTTATGTTGGTATGTTATGTTCATACTGTTAGACAAATAGATACTTACGTTTCTTATTCCTAAAATGGAGTGCCTGCATGCTCTAATGTATTGAAACCTTATGTAGAGAAAACCCTGGAAAAGGGCAGTGCACCAAGAGAGGCCCAAGTAAAAAGGATTGTGGATGGAAGAGGCATGACAGGCATGAAATTCCATTTTCTTGGAGTGTGGTGAGAAAGCAGCAGAAGTGTCTTGCTGCAGACCCACCAAGCAGGGCTGTGAAAACAGATCGAGATTGACTGCCCTTTCCTCACCTTCTCTTTGATCCAGTGCACCTTGCATTCCTTGTGACAGGCGGCCTGGATTTACCAGGAGGTGCTCTTTCTCAGGCTTTCCTAGAATGTGGCAGATTTCAAATACCAAGCTGGTGTCTGGTCTAGAAATCAGATCTTCCATCTTGTGGACAAGGGCCAAAGCACTGCTTTGTTGTGCAGGAGAGCCTGTGTGATGGTCATAGAATCATAGAACGGTTTAGGTTGGAAGGGACCTTAAAGATCATCTAGTTCCAGCCCCCTTGCCATGGGCAAGGACACCTTCCACTAGACCAGGTTGCTCGAAGCCTCATCCAACCTGGCCTTGAACACTTCCAGGGATGTCATCTGTCATCCAGTCATCTGTCCTCTTTCCTACCCAGAATCAGGCAGCATTGAACTATCCTATAGAAGTGCCCTACACAGCTCATGGGAGATGAAATCACAAACCCGGGATGCTGTGAGGATGTGGTATCACATCACAGCCACACCAGTATAACAGCCTGGCTGTCACCCTTTTTTCTCTCTGACATGTCCCTGACCAGTAGGTCACCCGACTCAGCGGTGAACACACACAGAGTTGTAAGCTAGCAGAAAACACGTCCCCTTTTTCTGCTGGGTCAGTTGTCCACCAGTTGACCTTTCTGAAGTGGCTCACCAGTGTCAAAACAGGACCAGGGCTGGTACAAGTGAATTAGTAGTAAGTAGCACATGGTCAGGAGTGGAGCGGCCAGAGGCAGGTGGAGGTAGGGGTTGTACTGAGAGCAGCTCGGCTGTAGTGTGACCTGCACCCTCCATCAGTCTCCAGAGGCACTGCCGATCTCTGCTGACTATTTAGAGGTCTTTGCAACTGAGTTACCCAACCAGGCACCTTCTCTGTGGATGCTGCGAGTGCTAAGCAGAGCGCTTTGGATAAGCAGTGCATCTGGCCGTTGGAGTCACGTGGAGGTGGACAGCAAGTCTAACCACATCACTCTCTTCAGTTCTTTTGCCATGAAGATGCCAGTGCTAAGCCCTGAAAAGCGTGTGGGCTTTTGTGAGCCTGTTGGCTTATAGCTTGTTGCTTCAGAGTGAAGGTTAAGATCTTCACTGGAGTCTGGTCCCCGAATGAAGCAGACGAAGATCCTGAGAGCTGCAAAGAATTGACTGGGGGCTCTTGCTGCTTATTCAGGCCAGTTGCATTAATAGTTGGTCTTCCCTCAAGTGACTGAAGTGTTTTTGCTAACACTGAGGTGTAAAGAGGGAAGTGAAAACAAGGGGGGAAGCAAAAGGCTTTATTTTGCTTTTTTTGTTATTTTATTCGTCTATGAGCTACTCATGTAAAACTGTTTCCATTTCCAACACAGAAGTTGGGGTGATAAATATAACACCTATTAGAAAAGGTAAAAAAGAAAATTGCAGATACAGTGACAGGGAAGAGAGGGAGAAGTCAAAAAAAGGACAATAGTTGAACAAATCACTGGTTGAAAGTCTTTGGATTAATTCACCTGAGATACACAGGGACAGAAGGGAAGAAAACCACAGTGAAATCCATAACATGAATACAATTAGATCAGCAGAGCACATTATTTATATATTTTTCATTTTCTAATAATTTTCTGATCATTCTTCTATGCCAAGGATTATTGTTAGAACTGAAAATTTTGAGTTTATGTGGATATTAAGAATAATTAAAAAAATCACACTTATAATGATTAAGATAAAAACAAAACATTCCTTCACACCTTCCTTCCTGCCCTCAATATTTGGAAAGGTTAAGAACCTGCATGTTTTAAAGCTTAAATCAACATTCAGTGAAACAGGACGTGAGTTCCTCCTGAGGGGTTTTGTGTGCTTTCCTTAGTAGCCTGTAGTACTGTAACTACTTGACACAAGAACACTAACATGGTGTCAGTCTGACCACTCAAATCGAGTGTCATCAATTCCCAGATATGACAGATATGCCACCTACAATACTCATCACCAGCAGCACCACTCCTCATCTGAACCTGGGCTTCTCTTTCTCATGCAGAACCTACATTACCTGTCTGTAAACTTTATGAACTATTAGACGTTTCAGCCACTAGCTTTTGTGTCTGTTAGCATCAACACAAAGTAAGAAATTGCCGTGGATTATTTGCTCTGCTGTTCTTGAAAGGAAGAAAAATGTTTGTGGTATCTTTGTGGATAAAAATAGATTATGACCCATTAGCCCAGCAAGTCAGTGAACTGGTGGTTTTTTTTTTTTGTTTTGGTTTTTTTTTCCCATTAGTAATAAACAAATCAGTAGACAAAGTCACTCCTATAAGCAAGTCTCAGCATACAAAGGAAAAGCAGCAAGGGCTCCACTTAGTTACCCAGCAGACCAATCATTTTTACCGACACACACAAGATAGTGGGATTTGAAACTCTATAGTTTCAAATTTGAAGATAAGATAAGGTAAGAATATATAAATTTGAAACAAAATCATGTCAAAGTTCTATAGAGCTTTATCATTTTAAAGCTACAGGACTATACTGAGAATCCAGCCTGAGCAGAACTCCATCTTAAAATATCTGCCTCCTTCCTAGCTTGATCAGAGGAAACCACCAATGGGATTTGGATGCAAAGTCAAATAAACACCGTACGAAGCAGGTTTAACGCCTAGCAGGAAAGAAATCTCCACGATTCCTGAAAGGTGAAAGTGGCAAGTTTCTTGTATTTGCTAGATTTCTGTTAAGAGTTTTACCCTCTTTTGAATGCTCCCTGGCTGCTGCAGCCGCGGAGAAGACTCTCAATAAACAAGAAAGACTTCTAAGCTGCCTTCTGCTGAACTGAGGCATAGCATATGCTTTGTTTTGATCACTGCGTGTAGTCATGCGAAGTTCAGGTAGGTTTTTTGCTGGAACTACCCTCTTCTGCATCAGTGGTTACACTAATCTCCAACTGCAAGACACTGAACAGAGAGCACTGTGGTGAAAGCGAATAATCCCCCAGTTGACTAGTGCTGGTTAAAACAAGCTATGGAGCATTTGTATGCTGAAAATAGCTGCTGTAAGGAAGCAGCAGGACCCTAAGATTAGTTATACAGCCTTAATATTTAACTCTATACTGCAGATATAAGCAACCTTATTAAAAAAAGAAGATTTGCGTCAGAAGAGAGAAGATACTCATCATCTGCTGTTCAGGAGGGAAACTCAGCAACCGAAGGGCTGCGAAGATGATCAGAGGGTTAGAGCACCTCTCCTATGAGGACAGGCTGAGAGAGTTGGGATTGTTCAGCCTGGAGAAGAGAAGGCTCCAGGGAGACCTTATAGCAGCTTTCCAGTGTCTGAAAGGGGCCTACAAGAAAACTGGAGAGGGACTTTTTACAAGGGCATGTAGTGATAGGACGAGGGGTAATGGCTTCAAACTGGAAGAGGGCAGATTTAGATTAGATCTCAGGAAGATATTTTTCACTATGAAGGTGGTGAGGCACTGGAACAAGTTGCCCAGAGAAGCTGTGGATGCCCCATCCCTGGAAGTGTTCAAGGCCAGGTTGGATGAGGCTTTGAGCAACCTGATCTTGTGGGAGGTGTCCTTGCCCATGGCAGGGGGGTTGGAACTAGATGATCTTTAAGGTCCCTTACAACCTAAATCATTCTATGATTCTATGAATCATTTCTGATGAGAAGAAGGTGTTTGATTTATCTCGTGATACACTGTTCATAGATGTGAACTCTCCGCAACTACGGATTTTAAATACCTGTGTGTGGGTGTTTATATAAATCCACACGTCTACTTTCCCCTTCCCACAATCTACAAATACTCATACTATTCTGCTAAAATAAGCAGCTGTGAGTAAACTATCACATAATTCAGGGTTGAAAAAGGACTTGGCTTAAAGTTGTGATCCTTCCATAAACTGAGTGTCTTAGTGCCATGTTACACTACCCGGTGAGGGACTGCAGCGGAGAGAATTCCAGGCAGGTAAGAGAGAAACATGTAAAGGAAAGCTCCTGCTACAGGGTTTAAAACCATCTTATTCAACACATCTAAAAGCATCTAAAACTACATACGTGTCATACAGAGTAGCTAGGGGAAGTTCACAGGTGAAAAAAACAAACCCCAAAATCCCCCTGTACAAATGGACATTTTTCCCTGGTCTCATGATTCGGAGGTCGTGACTCATGATTTTGGGACTTTTGGACGTGGCAAAGTTTCTCAGTCCTCCCTGAAGGCATCAGAGAGTGGCTGTTGCAGGGCAGATCTACTCCCTGGTACCTACCAGCTTGTCTAGAAAAAGTCCCGCAGCCAGAGGAATGGCATCATGGCCAGGAGAGCCATCAGGAATCCCAGAAATGGCATCATAAATTTGAGGCTAAACTATAAAGCCCATCAAGTCAAAAGGCTGAGGAAAGCATAGGTTTTGGAGCAGCAGCAGTGAAAGTGAGCAGCTGAGAGCAGCCCTGAGAATGACGAGTTTTGGGCTGCTGATTCACACTCTCTTCTTCACACACCTTCTTCACACATGAAACCAGGAGGCACTCATGCCCGATGCCTCCCTAAAGCTATCACAGCTTAATTGATAGCCTTAGCAGTGGGGGCTATTTAAATAAAGCTTCTGTTACTCGAGTAGCTCATTTGGAAACCTAACTGGCCAGACTTTCTTGCTGTCTCCTTTTGGAATTCTGAAGCCTTGAAAGAAGGAGATGAGAGAGGGAATTCCCATGCACAGCTTCTCTGACCTGCCCCGAGGTGTTCCTGCATGTCAAAACACAGCCAAGTTCCAGCAGATTTGACACTGAGGGCTTACATGTGGATGAATACTCTCTCGACTCCCGAAAGAGCAGGCTGGGGTATGAGGGAGCAGTGGTTTTAACAAGGCGAGGAAGTCTGGCCATGCCGACACTCTGCTAGAGCTGAGTGTGTCTAATTGACAGGTTTAAAGAAAATCCAACTTCAGGTGGCTGAACAAAGAAGTGCCAAGGCTTATGTTCAAATCCCAAGGTGTGCCCCTAATAAAGAGATGCTCTGTCACCTACACTTTAGGATCTCCCCAGCAGCTACTTATGGACACCTTCCTCTTTCTTCTGGGCTTCAGTTGTCCAGGCCCTCAAACAGCAGACTCCTGCCAAACCTCTGGCACCTCCAGTTAGAAACACACTAGAAGCCACAGAAAGGCCTGTACTAGAGCTGTGTTCACCCCAAACTGTCATGACTCGAAATCATCTCTGGGGCAGCAACTGTTCACCTGGAGATTTCTGGACTGAGGCCATACATCTTCTCATCCTTCGGTCAATGCTGGCAGGTGGTCTCGTGTGACACCTGGACCAATGCAAGGCCTGAGTAAAGTCCTTCCAGTCTGTGCACGAACAAGGGAAGGACAACCACAGCCACCCTATGGCCAAGAGAGAGACTTGTCCCTGCTAGGAGGAGCATCATGTCCAGAGGTGTGAACATTCAATCTCATCACTTCTCAGGCAGGCAAGACGATCAGGGTGGGAACAGCATAGCCATGCCTATGGCTTGTGGTAGCCCTTAGCTGGCATCCAGCATCTCCATGCTCCTGGACCCACAGAGGCTTTGGGGACCTCAGGCTCTATTGCTGCCACACATAAACAGAGCAATGTTGTTGTAGCAGAGTCGGGTAGAGGGCATGTGTTTTAGTGACCATGCAGTTATCCTACCTTGTGGTAAGCTTCTTTGCTTGTTTGTAAGTTGGCTATGGACTGTGGCTGGCCAATGGCTCTATTTGTTTCCCTACATTTGTTTGGTTTTATTAATGGTCAAAGGTTGTGCCTGACCACAGCTCCATCCTGGGTGTTGTTGGCCTGTCACTGCTGAGCCCTGCCCAGGCTCTGTTCTCCATCGCTGACCTGGTTGCATCCTGCCAGCCTGTCATTGCCTGGGTCTGTCTTTCCCTATATGTGGTCTCTGCATTCTCATGGGTTGTTCCTGCCTTTCACCATCCTGCTGCTGCTTTCCCTGCCTCTGTCCCAAGTCTGTCAGTGGTTTTCAAACCACTGCTGTCCCAGGAGATCCACAAATGGTAACTCATACCTCTTCTGTCACTCAAGTTCCCATGCAAGCCAGAGGATGCTGGCTCAGGGGACTGGTGTCCAGGCAGGACTGCCACCAGGCAGTGACACTTGCAGAGGATATTTATTCATAATGAAACACATCTCCTGATCAATCTCCCAAATTCACAAACTTCCCCCCTTCCTGCACTGACGTGTCCGTTGCAATAACGACAGTCACAGGGATCACAGGCTTTTCCTGCACCCCCAAAATACGGTTGTCCCTTTCATCCCTCTGAAATCCCCCAGTCAGAGTGTGGCTTTGCTGTGCCGAAAAGAGAGAGCATAGACCGGGTGGCCACTCTCTGCCAACAGCAGGAAAATGTAAAGAGGGTGTTGAGCTTTGACCTTGTGACAGTAGATTAACTCTCTCCCATGGGGGGCTTACTGGTCTTGGCACTGCCCTTGTGGGTCTGCGTGGGAGCTGCTGTGACGTGGGAGCTGCACTGCTGGTGATAGCATCATCAGTGCTAAAGAAGTTGCTGGGGAAAAACAGAGCAAAAAGATACCCAAAATAATTTTGTGACCTGCCAGGCTTGGGCTCACTGACATATTGCTTGCCACTGTCTAGCTAATTTCCCCTCAAAATTGTTTTACTTTTGTCTAAAGTGAACGTGTCTCAGCAGGTGGGATCTGCAAAGCCTTGTGAAAACCACAGTGCCTTCTATACTTGAAACAATCCTATTTTTAACAGAGCAGTTAAAGATGGTACTTACAAGTTCTCTGAACTTATACACCAATATTCCCCTCTTTTCCATTTACGATGAAACTCAGTTTCTTTGTTCCTTCTTGTCCTATGATTCACTCTCAAATAATTGAAGAACTACTGTTTTCCTTTTTTGCTATCTGGGTCACCTCCTATAGCTAGCTAGCTGACACACCAGCGGCAGGGTTTTCCCCTTAAGACCTTAGTTATACCAGCAAAAACTATGACGCTCAAAGATTCCTTTTTGTACCTACATGTGTCTCTGACATCTCTGCAAGCCCACTCACATCTGCTAAATCTCCTGTAATGTCTTGTCCAAATCCTCAGCTGCGATCTCTTCTGGCTGTTTATACATCTGCCACAATGAGCATCTCATTCTTGGTTCAGACCCTTAGAGTCTACAGATATTCCCCAAAGTGTCCTTCTTTAGGGATATCGAAATCATTCATTGTTGCCAATAGACCCTGTTCTGAATTTTCCACTTCTCTTGGACCTTTCCGCTCCAGTCAGGCCCTGCTTGCCTGTGCACTGATACAACCTGCTTCATTTTCTAGGTCCCAGACTCAATGCTGAATCCTTTGTGTTTACAGACTTCAGGTCTGCAGTGGGATATTCCATCCTTGGAGAACGTTTTTGTCACATGCTCTGCTCCACCAACAGCAGCAGCCAGGTCTGAACCTTAGGTGTGTTTGGTAGTGTGTATCTGCACTAAATACCCTGCTTTAAAAATATCCTCGATTCATGAAAGCAGATAAGATCAATGTAGCAGTAGTCTAAAAGACAGATTCTGTCAAGCCTGACATGCTTTACAGAAAGCAGCTTTAAAGATGATGGGATTTCTGCAAGTAATGGTGGGATCCTTGACTATGTCCTCCTTCACTGCTCCGTTATAGCTCCAGCATAGGAGGCAGGTCTAAGCAAAAATAGCCTTCCTCCATATGGACTGGCCCCCAAAGGGTTCAGTTTAAAGCAGTGATTTTCACACAGTGCGGCACACCCCACTCAGGAGGCAATAACCTGTGGCAGAGGGATGTGAGAAGGTGTCCCACCTGCTAAAACCCGCCAGGCCTGTCCTGGCTCCGTGCATGAGACATGCACAGCAGCCCTAGAGCCGGGGGCAGTGTGGAGGTATCCAGATGTTTTTGGACAGGCAGCTGAGTCTGTGCAGGGTGGGAAAAGGGGTAAAAGGAGAAAAAGCAACCTCAGGTGGAAATGGGACACCACCAGTTTCAGCACTGAACTGCTCTTTGCTGGTGACACCCCAGGGCACACTGAGGACATGATAGGTTTGCACTGAGTATCAAGAAAAGGCAAGCAAAACCTGAGCTCGTGCTGAGCTCAGGCCAGATGTACAGGCACTAAGTCGTGGAGAGCAGCCCCAGAAACCTGTCCTCATGCTGTCTGGCGCAGCAGTTGCTGCAGCCACCACTCCAGCCACATTCCCGTCGCACTGGGACCACAACTGCTAATGTGAGCAGTGGCATGACCCTCTTTGTAACTGCAGCAATACTGCTCTCCACTTCCCCACTCCCAGCTCTTGCTGGTTTGGGAACCACTGACTGCACTTTTGTAGCCTCTTGTATACAAGAATAAAGGAACGTGGCTGGGAGGGCAAAATCAAAAAGCTGTGAAATTTCCATTTCAGCTCCGAAGTGGGACTGAGCTTTGTCAGGGCAGCCTGAGACAGTTGAAATGCTGCCTTCAGGCACTTCTGTTTTCATAGCAATGCTATTTGTGTGATCATGATGAGTCTATAAAATCAGTGTCTCCTCGAGATATGGGAAATGCTGAACCTGAAAGAGCCGTCTGCTGTTTCAGGCAGAAATCTGTACGGAGGGGGTGCCCAATTCAAACTGTATTTGTTTAAATGTAGTGTCCCGTGCACAGAACTGTGGAAGAGTCCTCAGAAGAAAATCAGCTTTGCCCAATGAGTGCTAAAGAACAGAATAAGTGGGTTTTTTTTCTCTTCCCCCCAATAAAGCTACTAGAAGCTAAGGAACTGCTGGTTTAGAGGCAGCAGCTGATCTAAATGGGATTATGGGAAGGGCAGGTTAAAACTAAGCCCAGACGCTCCTTGGTCTTAGGCAGAGCAGCAAACTTTATGTTAAAATTTCAAGAGAAGCCAGCAGCTATAATCTGTAGTGCTTGCTGTTGCAACATAAACACAAACGAATGCGGGAGGTAACAGGGAAAAGAAAACCAGCCAAGGAGACCCTATGAGAAATGAAATTCAGGAAACTATTCAGTTTGATCAAGTCAACAGGTCAGGCTGGCTCTGGTAGGATGTTTACCCTTTGCTAAATCTTATTTGGCATAGGAAAGATCCTATCTGATCTCAGAATCTCTGAAAACAAAAGTAGGATCCTTTAAAGTCTCAAAGGAAGGAACCTAAACTGATTCATTCTGCCCATCTACCAGTGTGGTGCGATTGCCGTGACTTTATCACAAGATTTGTGGTCTCCTTAAAGCTGCAGCTACTACACAAAATAACGGCTATGCTGTATGCAAAGGAGTATCAGCTTTCATTTAAAAGCAAGGTCTTTGGTTTGCTGAGGAGAGTATTAAGCATGGTCCCAGTATTTTTGAAGTCTCAGAGAAACCAGTCAGCTCCCAAAATATTTGAAAAAAAAAAAAAAATCTTAACTCAGTCTCCACATTTCTGAGTGCCAGAAATCAGCAGTACTGTTTGAATAAAAGATGGAGAAAAAGAAGAAATGTAGTGTATCCAATTAGTCACTATAGACCAGCAGGTAAATATCACAATAAAGTGCCTGCCTTGCTTTTCCAGCAGAATAAGGATGAGAGGAAAGGCTGGATGTAAATCCTCCATCTGGTCTACTAAAGGAAGCCCAGCATTTGTGTTTCTAGTATAATTCTGTATTCACACCTCATGCTCTTCAGTGATGGTTAAAGCTAACCTCACAGCAAACTGTATCCTGCCAAAATCCTTCAGTCCTAATTACCGTCTCTCCCTGACTGGAAATAGAATTGTTTTGTAAGAGAGAAATATGGTTTTTTATAGGAAAGGGAGTTCATAAGGAAGACAGGTAGCAAAGATTCCATCAGCTGCAATGAACTGTAATTAATACAGACCCAACAACACTTCATGTCTGTTGTATCAATCACAAAGAGATTTAGATTACGGTGAAACATCAACAGAGCCTGCATTTCTGAAGCACAAACGCACACCAGGGAGAAGCAGTAATCAAAGCAGAACAAAGCAAAATACTGCTCAGTAGAAGTAATGCCTTGCCCCAGGGACAGAAATCACTTACTTCTTTTTTCTCTGGCTTTTGCAAAAGAGACGGTGAAGTGCTCCAGCTCGTGCTGTACTGACAGGCTGCTCTGTAAAGACTTCAGGAAGTTGCTAACGATACCACATACAGTCATAAAGTGGCGTGAGCTAAAAGAAAGTAGATTGCTCATGACTTCATCAGGCTCCCAAAGTGTGTCACTTGTAGTAAGGCACCCACTTATAGATAGGAGGGTGGCTGGAATACCCTAGCCTTGAAAATCTTAGTTCTGTCATCACTTGAGAAAGTAATTGTAAAAAAACATCTATGGCACGGAATATCCGTGGAGAAGATCCGCTCCTGAAAATATACTGAAAGCGTGAGAAGAGGCAAAAGAAATTAGTTACTAATTACTGGAAGTAGAGGGTAATCAGAAAGGGGAAAAAACAAATGGGCATGACAGGAAAATGTGGAATTAGCAGGAAGACAGAAGGAACAGAGTGCATTTTGCTGGTGGATCTGTGTGTAAGTGCAGCCCAGGGACGGAGGGCTGTAACGTTTCTACCGAGCAGAGCACGCAGGATATCAGTTTCTGCAACATTGCTGCACAGTCAAAGGTTGCAAGAAGTCTTCTGAGTCAGTCTGTTCTCATTGCTGTCCCCTGTATTGCGTTCAGATATGAAATAGTGCCCACGCACGGCACTGCTCTCGCACAGTGGACTTGAGCTCAGCCATGCATGGCTGCTGCCGCTGCCTTTCACAAGTCAATGGCTCAGCAACCACGGTGGCATTTTAGGAGGTGGCTTGTAAGAAAGGCCGTGCTTCCTGTCCCCCTGTGCCAAACCAGACAGCACAGCCCGGTTTGGGGGAGTTTAGGCTGTTGGTGTTTGACTCCAGCCTCCAATTAATCTATCCTTCTTGCTGTGCCAGCAGGGTTGTGAGACATGCGTAGGTATGCTTGGAGCCTTTGCTGGGCATATGTAGCTGTGGCACGATGAGCTGATGGAGGAAGCAGAGACTGACCAGTGCAGTCAAAAGAGCAGCTAAGAGAAAAGAAAGCGTTAACACGGGAAGTGATCACTTTCAGATTCTGTCACTTGTACATGGGTGAGAAGATGTAGGTTCAGCTCCTGTAACTGCTGGACTCCATTTGTGACCAGAAGTTTCATCTCTTGGACTTGTGGTCCAGGTGTGCACCTTAATCATTGTGCTAACGTGCCACGGAGAGACAAAAGAGCAACAAACTGCCCCAAACCCTACTGGCTTGGGCTACCAGGCACTGGCAGAGGAATGAGATGCCTACAGTAGGTGCTTATTCCTTATTTGTGCAGTGGAGGTAATATCCACCCCGGGTGCTCCACATATATTCACTTGCATATACCATGAAATGGTTAGGTATTTAAATGGAGGAGAAGCAGTATTAGAATTCAATAGAAGGGCACGGTGGTATGAGGGAAAGACTGTTCTGGTGTCAATGGTGCTACAAAAGACTGAGAATACTAAAGAAGATAAGATCGTGGTTTGAGCAGCTTTGAGAAGAAGAGTAGATTTGCATGAGTTTCTTAATGGCAAAGAGCATTGATGCAAAGGAGAGTATGAGCTTTATCAAGTGCCTTAGCTCAGGCTTTAAGTCATGGAGGAAGAAGAGCCCAGTGTTAGGTTGCCAGCCTAGACCTCGTTTGTGAGACCTGTTCCATGTGTCTTTCCAGATGCTATGTGTGACCCTGAGAAAGTCAGTTATGGCCGGATTTGTTAAGTTTTCAGGCAAATTCCCAATCAACTTCCATCAATCCAGCTGTGATGAGGTGCTTACAGCTCCCCGTGAGGGTCTGTCAGTGCAGACTGTTGGGGGCTAAGGTAGGACAGGGAGGAACTGGGTTACAACCTAAGGCAAGCAGATAACTGAATTTACTTTTGATAGCTGTATCAAAAGTGAAACATTTCTTATTGAAAATAAAAGAAATGCTTGGTATGTACTTTCATTCTGAGGTTAAAAAGTTACTGTGGTTCAGTTCTGCTGGAGGGGGTTTCTGGGGAAGGGTCTTTCTGTGAAAAACACTTGATTCTCAGGGGCCAGAAGGAACTGGGGAAGAAGAGGCTGAAGATAGCTTGGTAGCCTCCATCTGCTGAGAAGAATGGGTGAAATTTTTGTCTGCAGCAGCTCAGGCTGGCTGGACATAGTGCTGGGTCCAGTCTGTGCACTGCTCCAAACCCATGTTTTCATCCTGTCCTCCTGTGTGTAGATACCAAACCCAAAGAAAACCATGAAGAAGGATGGGAATAATGTTTCTGAGATGGCTAGAAGTGATTTCGCTGTGTAGATGACCATTCTTCATTCACAGATGTGGGACAGAAAAGGGAAGAGTGCTCTCCATCCTGAAGAACTGGAGTTTTTGTGGAGACTGGTGGGCTTCTCTGTGGTATTTGTGATGTAGCAGATCACATTTTTCATTTGAGTGCACCCGACTGTGCAGTCAAATACCTGCCTGATTATGCTCTCTGTGATGCTTACTTGCACACATTGATACAGGGTTTAAGATATCCACGGGCACACACGCGTTTGCCAACTAGATTTTATGGTGAAACATTGAAAATTGTGTGGTCCTCCATAGATAAATGGAAGACATCATGTCTCTGTCCCCTTGAACCTTCCAGATGGACCTGAAAAACATTACTATTTAGAGTCACTGCTGCTTCATGCTTCTCTTAGTAATATGGCCCCAATCAACATCACCCACAATCATTGCCCTAGCAAGCTAAAGACTGATGCCACGATTTCACATTGGAAGATGTTTTCAGAAACTTTTGACAAGATCTTCTGTGACTGGAGATGAAAACAGAGCTACTGCTTCTGTGGGTGGCAAAAACAAACCAAACATTTCAAGTAAGTTTAGTCTGTATTCAGTAGAGATAATACAAGCAGTACAGCAATATAAATTTTGGCCTGAGTTGTACTGTACTGATGTCATACCCAGGCAGAAAAAAAGATTAGATAAAGAACCATTTATAGCAGAAGGCAGAAACCCTCTGTCCTCTGTCTACATCCAATTGAAGTAAATGGAAATGTTTCTTTGAGCCTCAGTGAGTTTAGATTGGGCATTTTGAGCATATTTCTTTTTACCTTTTATTTGCTGGGTGCTATTTAGATAGTTGCCTTTAAGGTAGCATGTTTAAGGAAGTTAAGCTGCATAAGAAATGTCTTCTCTGCACTCTTCATCATTTTCCTAATGGAGTACAGTGACTGTCTAAAGAATAAGGGGGAAAAGAGTCCAGCTTTGTTTTAGCTCACTACTGCATAACACAGACCTTTTTGGGGGATTTTCACAGCCCCATGATAGAGAAAATGCTTGTGCGCCATTGACCAGTAAACAGAAATAACTGTGGAAGACTGATGGGGTCCAATGTCTTTGAAAGACTTTCAGACTGAGTTTTTCACTCCGCTTTTTCACTTGGAAACTATCAAGCGAAAAACTGGTAGGATATTTGGCATTTCTCTGTTCCAGCACACATGAAAGTGCTCAGTGTTAGCATTGTCTTCCCCTGGTTGTGACAAACAAGAAGCTATGAATGGAGGAAACCTCAGATCATCTGCCTCTCCTGCCTCCATGCACATGTGAACACAGAGTCACCCTCACATAACAAGGTCTGCAAAAGATTACCCAAGAATACAATTTTTGTACAGTTGTGCATCTTTTCTGTAAGTAACTGAGGCTCATTTTTCTTGGAAAATGATGGAACATGGTTTCAAGTTTTGCAGCGTGGAAAATGAGGAAATGAGAACAGCTCCTTGAAGTATGGGTCTTGGTAGGAAAAAGCCAAATGTCTGGCTTGCCTTGTTACCAGACAGCACACTGAATGGGGGCTGAGCTGCAGACCTGTCTGGGGAATGCAGCATGTACAGGTTGGCATGGGCCCACCTCTCAAGCCTGAATGAATATCACTGGTATGATATACAACTCTGTCTCAGTAGCTTGTGGTCCAAACCTGGTTTATCTGTAACAGTGGCTGTGATGTGGTTGATCCGGGACAGGGACAAAAACCAGCCATGGTGTTGTTTGCAGTTGATATCGGGATCAACCATAGGCTGGATCCCTCAACCTAGATAGTGTAGGATGAGCTCTTTGCTAAAACCAAAGCTCAGCTTCCTCCCAGCCACAGCCTATCTGCAGAGTCTTCCCCCTACACATGCAGTGTAGCTCCACTGCACCCTGGCAATCAGGCCAGCTGAGTGGCAAACCCATTGAGCTGAGCCCAGCACAGAGCTCACATGGCTTTCTGGCTTCCTGTGCGTGTCCGGTTCCTAGCACGCAGTCTGCAGGGAATGCAGAAACCTTCCTGTTGTGCTGCTGGAAATGAAACACAGAAGTGTCAACTGCTGAGATTTTCGATGCACTGGCTTTTCTATGCGCATGCTGTGCTGTCATCGGGTGGGATGACACAGCCAGATTACTTCTGGTTTGTCAGGCGGCAGAAATGCCTGCATGCCACATCTGTGCTTGAAAGTCCTCCTCCTTTTGATTTGCCCATTTTTGTGAACGGCGTGTAGAAATTTGGTCATCCTCAGTTTTCACTGATGCTGTGTGTCTCAGGGGTGGAAATCCATAAGTCAAATACGTGACTGATCATGCCCTCATCAAGCAAAAATCTCTCACCCCGAAGAGAAAAGCCCTATCATGGTTGACCGTCCTACCCCTCCATGCAGTGGTATTAATAAGTACCCTGGCAAGAGCTCCCTGGCATAGCGCAGCTGGTTGTGACACGGCACAGCTTAGAGACCTTTGACTCTACTGACTTCTCCTTGGCAAAGACAGATTTGCCTTCTGTATGGTAAGAGTAAAGAAGTGCCAGTCTACGCTGGGGTCCTTGGGACGAGGCGGGGTACGCAGCTGTATTGTATCTAACAGCCTCTTTGGGAGAGCCTGCTGCCAGCGACGCACCCCCAGCCGAAGCTGAGACGAGCGAGTGTGCTGCAGCAACAACGGATTTGGCTCCACGCTTCAAACTCAATCCCTGAATGTGCATGTTCCCAGACATCCCAGCCTGTCCTTGTTCTTTTGTTCAGCTCGAACTGCCAGAATAAAAGGCAACCAAAAACTGTAAGTAGAATCGGACAGCAGATGCCGATCACTGCCCAGCAGCCCCGACTGCCGTGCGGCACCACCGGCTTGGTTCTGCCGCTCGCGCCGCGCCTGCAGCCCGGGTCAGAGCCTTTTGACGGATATGTCTGGCTTTTTTTTTATGAAAACCTCTTCTTATACTAGGAAACTGTAACACCCACAGGGTTAGAAAGGTTACAGATGTTAGTGCATGAAGGAGGAAAAGGGTGCGGTTGGAAGAATACGCATTTCTGAGTGTTTTTACAAACTTGAAGTAGCAGCAGTGGTGGGCCAACACCTGAGGTCGGTTTAACCTTCGCAAACTCAGAGGGAAGAATCAATTGTGTATCTGTCGCATAGCCTACACTCCTGAGCAACCACATTTATCCTGTACTGCAAACATACAGAAATTCAAGCTGGTTTTGCACCTTCTATGCACAGCGCTGTAATTTGAAGCCTCGCTTTGTTTTTAACTTGGAAGGCTTCCGTGAAAGAGCCAAAAGCTGATGAAATTGCAGTATTTCACTACATGTTAAGAGGACTGTTTACTGAGAAGGTATGACTTTTTAATGTGGCTACCCAGAGCTCTGTGCTACTGCATGGGTCTTTTGGTTTTGGTTATTATATCTCAGGTTAATATGAAAACTGTGTCAACCACAGAAACAAAGTCATAAAATTTTTCCTCTCATTTGAAATCCCCAGTGAGTTGAACGGCTTATGGACAGGGAATTGGCATACACAAAGTGCCTTGGACAATCCTGGGTTTTGGATCAACTGAATCCCACTCAAACACCTCTGCCATGTATCCCAAATTTTTTTTTTTTGCTCCTGTTGTTTTCCCCTTAGCCTCCAAAGGTTTGCTCTGCAGCTAGGCTTGACCAAGCTGATGCCGCAGAGATTCAAAGGGCTCTGGTGTTTACATTGCATCAGCTCCTCCTAGTATGGTCAGGGAGCCTTGCTGCCCGCTCTCCATGGCAAAGACTCCGGCAGTCCGCCTTGGAGACCTGCACCAAGCCCTCGGAGGGTGAGTGGCTTTAGGAGGCTTGTGCCCTGCTAGGGGAAACTGCCACTGACCTGGCAGGCGCCCGTGGGTTACCCACAGCACGGCTGCGCTGCGACTTCATTGCTGAGGGGCACCTTAGAGAAATGCCGCAGACAGGAAAGCAGGAAATGTTTTGCAGAGCAGAGATAACATTGAAAATAATGGTCTGTAAATGGTTTGATTTACTGATTTGCATGTACAGGAGCTGCCATGTAAGCATCACAAAAAAAGGAAGTGGGACAGAGGAGGAGTGGGAGGAAAAAGGCAACAGGACAACAAAACAGGCTGGCAGATTTCGCTGGGGACAGGACTTCATGTCCTGGGTTTTCTCCTGAGCATGATGTGTTGTGGAGGTCTGCGATCACACATGAAGGCTGAGGATGTGAGTCCTTTGATTCAAACGGAAATGTCTGTATTTATTTAACATGATGGGCAACTTACATCATCTTGGGATTCTCCTACACCGGGAATTCCTTCTGTATACAACTGGAATCACCCTGGGCATGCTAGCCCTTATCTAGAGCAAATCAGTCCCTGTGCCACTGATCTGAACTTCAGCACCTCCGTGTGATGGAGACGTGGTTGCAGAGCAGGCATATGATGGTAGAGTTCTCTGCCCCCGTGCCCCATTTCTCAGACTTTCTCAAAAGCCCCTTTTGCAAGAAGACCTCAGAGGTCTGCATGACTCCCCTGTGAGGTGAACCCCCCCACATGATGTGAGCCTTAGCAAGCCATGGGAGACACACCTCCTGCCAGCAGCAGGTATCTCCGTAAGAGCATCAGGGGGAACCTCTCTGCACAGCTGATTTTTTTGAGCCTTTGCCAGACATTTTGTGATCTACCTGACTGAACCTCAATGGGGCAGCTCACAGAGTTGCACAGGCTCTACTTTACAGTTATTTGTTTCTTCATTTTGCTCCACTTTATTTGTGTCACTGGCCTCGCGTGGGGAAACTAAGGCTCACACATAGGTGAGGATCTGGGTGATGATACCACTCTGCAGTGGCCAGGCCACGAAACCATGTCCTGCAAAGTTAGGTGGTTGCCTCTGATGCCTCTCTTGAGGCATCTTCTCTGAGTCTTGAGGGATGCTGGTGTATGTGAAAGGCCTTTCCAGTCCCTGCCGCTCTATTGTCATGAGCAACGTAATGTTTTGGAGACAGGAAAGTGCCTGATGAAGACATGACATTCAAACTTCAATTGAAGGGAGAGATTTAGTGGGGCACATATCTTGAGATATTTGCTTCGCTTTTTCTTAAATAAGTTTCATGATACAGTCTGAAAAAATAAGTATGGTCTTCCTTGAGATTTCTAGGTATGTATACACACCAAGGGGAAAAAAATCTGAGCTTTTCCCCTTCCCTTCCCCTCCCACCAGTTTTTCAGATCCTCTTATTGCATCATAAAGATGGAACAGACAACAGAAAAATGGACTGGAAATCACCCTTGAAAATGCTGACTTTTGAGCTCTGACACAATTTTCTCAGTATAAATGGATCTTCCTATACATTTGTCTGCCTATAGACACCTGGGATTTTGGTTTGTGTTCAGCAGTGTTCATTCACTTAAACAATGAGTTTACAGCCTTGTTTTCCAAACACTATTTCCATGCCCTACTTGATGCCAGGAGTGTACTTTTTGAAGGTGTATTTTTTTAAGATGTATTTAAGAAGCAACCATATTAATTGGAAAGATTCTTTAACATGAAAAGATGACCCTGCCATCATCTTTTCTCCTGACACTGTAGCAGCTTGGGTCCTTTTGTAAATAGACCGACCCATGGAAAGGTAAATGGTGTAGCTTCACCTGGTGCTGGTGCAGTACAGACATATTTTAACAGGTGAGACTGGAGACGGGAAGGCTGTCTGTCCTGCTGTCTGTGGTGCGTGAGAGTGATACCTGAGTTAGCTTTTCTAGAGTGAGTTTGCAGAGTGAAAGCAGGTGGTCCTTGACCCACAAAGCTCTGTGTACTCCAGGTTACCCAGATGTGGGGTGTTTTTGCATGAAACTTCAGTGCAGGCAAACCTGCAAGCTTCAACATTTTAAGAAATGCAAATAACCTCATAATGCTCCACCAGCTTTGGTAGAGTGTGTGGCCAAATAATGGGAAGGAAACAGATGCAACTCAGTTCTGGACTGATCTTGTGGGCTCTTTTCATTAATCTCACCTCTGTCTGAGTCTCCGTTTTCTCTATTTAAAAAGACAGCTGTGATGTCTACTTCCTTTGAAGATATTTTGAGATGAAGTAGCAAAGTGTACTGTATAAAACCCAGGTATTATTGCAAATTAAAAATATATAGATATCTACACGTAATGAACATGCATGAAATTCACAGAATTCTACAGAACTAAATGCCAAGACTGCTGCTGACCTGACTGGGCAAAAGTGTCATGGTGTGCTGTGCCAACATCACCGTGCAGATCCCAGGCAAATAGAACCTCTGGCAGGAGAAAGGCAGGTTGCAGTCCAGCTGCAACCTGGAGCTGCAGCTTACGGAATACGTACAGCAGATATATGGGTCAAAATAAAGCATGTCTTGTTAGGCTCCCAAGTGCCAGATACCCAAGAAAACACTAGTACAAGTAAACCCATAAAGTCTGACTTTCATTTTGCTACAATAGCCCTTTCTTGTCCCATCACCTCGGGTGACATCCTGGCACTTTTGGGAGCAGGAGGAAAGTGCTGTGAGGACAAAAGAAGAAAGAAGGTGGTCCAGAAAGGATGCAGTGTCTTTGCTCTGCTTGGTTTCACGATGCTTGAGATGCCTAGATGTTGCTGAGGGCTCTGGGCTGTGATACACAATTTCATTTCTTCTGTGGACAGATGAACATGAGTATCTATAGGTAGCTGTAGGAGCAGCCACTGATACCCTACAGATGTTTTTGGGTGCCCTGGAGAAACCTCACATTGTATTACTGCAGCCAGGCAGTCCCTTTGCTCAGGACTTCTTTAAAGACCAGGAAAGCAGCAGCCACAGCAATGTTGGTCATCAGCCTCCTGTTACCCACCTCAGGTGATTCATGGTTCATACATTTTGCTTTGTATGAAAACAGCCACTTGTGCTCTCAGTCTGCTCCGCAGCAGACCTCCTGAAACAGCCACCCAGGCCTGCAGTTTCTACTGAGTCCATATTGCAATATTTTTTATTTGTACTGTTCCAGTTGACACCCTGCTGTCTGGACCAGAACACGTTTCTTATAGGCACTGCGCAAAACCAGCCTGAAGGGAAACCAGAATGCTGTAAGCTGCAATTTAACATAGCATCTAAATAACTGCTTGAGGGCACAGCTCCAGGAGGCCGGGTAAGCCAGCATCACAGTTCACCTCTATCCAAAGGGGAAGGTCCAGGTCTCTTTGAAAAATAAACAATAGGATGGTTTTCTGACATTTTAGCGAGAAGAATTGGCCCAGCCAAGGCTCTGACAAATGCCAGAGGTGGTACAAAGGTGGTTGGCAGCAAATTGCTATGTTGGCTCAGCTGCCTGCAGAACTGCAGCTTATATCAGTCTGAAGCATGTGCTTAAAATGCTTTGTGAACTGAGGTCTTATTACTGGACCGGAGCTATGGAGTTAGATCTGGCAACGCTTTAGTGAGTGGATCTCTATTGGAATATCATCAGGCTCCCACTGGCTGTTCCTATTCGCGCAGGGCAGCACATTTTAGGAAACGCTTTGCTTCTCTCTGCGGGTTGGTGGAATGACAGCCAGGGATGTGTCAGCTAATTTTGTTGCTTTTAAATTTTATTTAATTAATAAAATGGACACAGTGAGTACCAGGCCTATTTCCCTAGAAGACTTCTTAGCAATTCAAAGACATAGAAACAGGAGAGAATAAAGGCTGGCATATTTATAAAACGGACATCTTCTGGTGTTCTCTGTGATTGTTCTGTAGTTCCCCTATAGTAGTTTGTTGTAGCAAACGATGAGTGTGTCATGGTGATCTAAAATTTGTGCACCCCTTCCTAGCAACAATGTTTTCTCTTAGGATACCATCTTTTATCTCCCTGTCAGAGCGGGGTCTTACTAGAAACATCAGTGGTAGGACAACAAAACAATAAATAATCACCTTATGATGCCAAAATCCTTTTGAAAAATGCTAGCAGCATGGTGGTATTTACTTTTCAAAGTCTAATCCATTGTTTGGGAATGAAGAGAAGCAATCTCTTGTAGTTAAAAACCTTATCAAGCTCAATCACAAAATCAAATGAAAAGCTGTATTCAAATGCAATGTACTTTATGAGGTGAATTAGTACTTCATTGAATAAGAAATTCAAAATAGTCTAAAATGAAAAATCAGATTCTATCTGCTCTTGGTCTTTTTTGGTAACCATCAGATTACAAATAGTCCCTACTTCCATGTCTGCTACTGAATTTCAGTTCACTTTATTTTAGCATATTTTACGGGAGTGTTTATGGTATAACTAAGGGGAATTTCCAGATGGAAAGGAGTTAGTACGTACAAAGCTGGACTCTAAGCTTTTCTTCTAAGCTTTGTTTTATTTCTGAGAAGGAAAAATCAACACAGCAGCAATTCCCTTTTACTGGTGCTTTTTCATCTGGCTGTGTAGGTGGTATGTTGAAATAATAGTTTGATGGAGATTAAAGGAAGTGTGACTGCTATGTAACTTCTATCAGAAGGGGGGAATCCCAGCTCTTTAAAGAGCATGTGCAACTAGACATGAGTAGTGTTATTATAGGGTTCAAAAGAAAAACCAGCCCAAACAATCCCCTTCTCCCTAAAACCTCCCCTAGATTTCCAGTATGCATAAAAGTGGGCCGGGTCCTTGGCTGGGGATGTTTCTGCAAGCATTGGTGTATGGTGGCTGAGTCTGGCTGTGCATCTCACCCCCACTTCACCCTTTGCATCTGACCCATTGAGTCTGAAGAAGTCCCACTGGGTTAAAGCACCTCCTGCAGAGATGCGCAGCCTTGCTCTGGAGATGCAAAGAATGGAGACCCCACCAGTCCCCCGCTGTGTTTGGTCACTTCCCATGGTATTTTGTCCCAGTTATCAAAGAGCACTGCTGAAAACTGTCTCCTTTCTTCCAGTCTTAAGATGTCTGGACTCAGCAGAAGCCAGCGCATCACTTGTATACAAGGCATACATCTGTTTAATACATAAGGAACACACCTGTTGCAGCCTTCTCACCTGAAGTAAAGCAGTTTTTAGTTCCTGGTATTTTCTTCCATGTAAATTCAAGGTACAAAAAAAGGCATAACTCCACAAAGCCATTCTTAGTAGAATAACAGATGCTTAACATGAACCCCCCTTTCTGTTTAGCCCAATCTAACCCACAGTCTGTTTCCTCTCCTTAGAAATAATGGTTTTTATCATCTGTGGTCCCTAGATACCTGCAGCAGACTCTTCCCATGTGCCCAGGGCTGAGCAGCAAAGCACCTAATCCTGGTGTGAATTCAAAAATGAGATGAAATCACGGTCCCTCTCCCCAAGAGACTCAGCACAGCAGATCTGCACCAGGGACAACCACCTCACATCAACAGGTCCTTCCAGAAAATGCTGCTGTTCCCAGGATTTACTTTTTAAATCCCGTTGTTATCTTTTTCTTTAGTTTATGGCAATCCAGCAGCTGTAGTCTTTGACTCCCTAGCTGGTGGCGGGTACCAGTCTGTGCCTGTCGGTTCCTATAAGGATCTTGGGTGCTCTTGAGAAAAGATGTGATGAAGAGAGGAGGGGTGGAAGAGAGTGAGGTATGTACCTTTCCCACTGAAAGCAGGCCAAGTATATGGAAAATACATTTATGTTTCAGAAGGAAAGTGATTGAGGAACTGGCCTGGTGACTGGGGAACTCGGCTCTCAGAGGAAGTCCCAGTCCCTGGTGCCAGGGCTATTTTTGTCTTTTAATAGGCAGCTGTAGCGGATCAAATGGAGAAACAGTCCTGACAGCTGGGCCCAAAACACAACTGCTGCCCATGCACCCTGCTAAAGGTCATGCTCAAGGCCAGACCTGCACTGGTAAGGCTAAAAGGCTGTGGTGATAGCTAGGCACTCAAAAAAGCAAGTCTTTTTTGTGCAAATATTTGCACAATTAACCTGCACATGGTCACAGGAGACCGAGAAGTGATTTAACATGATGAATAAGGACTAAAGCCAATAAAAGACTGAATAACAGAGCAAGCCCTGAACCTCACACAGGATGGCGTTTGCTCTGGTCTTTGCAAGTTGCCGTTGCAGGTAGTTCACGGTTTCCTTTTTTCAGATTGCTTTGGACAACACATGGGAAGTGTGTGGACAACATAAGAAAATAAGAGTAACTTTCCTGGGGGACCAAAGGTCTGTCTAGCTCAAGGTCTGGTCTCCAGCGGTGACTGAAAGCAGTCCCTGGGGAAAAGCAGTGTAACAGAGGCAGCACACAGCATCCTCTCCCCATAGCCTCTCCCTGACTCCATGAGTCTGCAGGTCAGGGACTATTTCAGCATTGATCTTTCTACTGCTATGCACGAACGTGCAAAGGTAAAATAATTTCCCTACATCTCTGCCTACATGTAAAACCGTATACACACTCACAGTTGCTTTATTTCCTTTTGGAATAGGACTGTACTGGGAGCCCATGCTGTGGTCATTCATTTGTATTTGAAATCTCTCACTTCTCCAGCTCTCCCATCAGTTACAGGATAATTTTTCATGTTTTAGAGGACATGGTTTTGTTTCCTGGTACAGCATCCAATGCCTTGGAAAATTCTGAATCTGTCATGTCTGGGCCAGATTCATGAAGGCTGGAACTCAGTTTGGCAAATAATTCTTGTTCTTTGAAAGATGCTTATTAGCATTTGCAACACTCCCACCCGTAGCTCACAGTTGTTTGCATGTGTCACTTCTGTTTGACTGTACTTACCCAGTTCATCCTCTTTACCCTTTTGGAGTATTGATGCACTATAAGCACTTCTTCAAACAGAAGTAGGAGAGAGATCATGTGATCTCTTTCAGGAATGCTACTTAGCCAGAGTGCTCATTTATGTATTTTTCCCTAGTAGACCTTGTTTATCATTCTCTTGATATTACTGAGCAAAAAAGTCCATCAGCAGCCCCATGTTACACATGTACATGATCTGACTTCTTTCCAAATACAGACAAATATTTATTAAGTACTCTCCTTTTTTACGTTACTATTAATTTTGCTACCTCTCTATAGTGATATTCCTGCACTATAGTTAAACTACATTTGTTCTTAGTAGATGTTAAAATACTTTCTTTGCTCTGTTCTGAGGTGTTTCCAGATGGTTCTTATTTCACTTACTCATTTCTTACACTTAGTTACTTCTATTTTATATTAATTGGCAGCTGTTTCCTCCTTTCACATCTGTGATAGATTGCTTTTCTATTTCACAGTGATTCCTTTCCTTTGTCACTGAACCAGGATAAGATTTTTACCATGATTTGTTTGCACTCTTGACTTGGAAATCCTGACTTTTTCACCATATGATAAACTCTTCATCAAGGGACTCAACTTTCATTCAGATTTCTCTACCCATAATTTTTCTACCAATGAATCTGGATAGTAACTTTCCTTGAGTTAGAGAACTTACCTTTTTAATGATGACTGTTTAGGGCAGTCAACGCTACAAATAATCAGGTCACAATCATGATGACTGGTCTTCAGAGAGCAATAAACTTTCTATCCAGCAATTAGGTCACCATGGTATGTTGTAATGAATGATCTCACCTTGGCTGCAGTACCTGATGGGTTAAAGAATTCACCTGTATCACCTAAATGCTATTTTTCTATTGGCTGCATACATCTCTAGCATATGTCTACCACTCTGAAGTCCTCCATACAGAACTTTTTTTTCCAGAGATTGGCTGAGGGTTTAATGAATAATGGGTTTAAGGAACGACTCATCCTGCTTTTTGACTTTCTGACTTTGATGGTCTGTAGCAGATCATTCTGCAGATATTATTCTTCTTCTATTCAGCATCTTGTATTATCTGACTTAGCAACTCACAAGCTGATAGTGATGATATAGAGAACCGCCCCCAGTCTGCCCTTCCTAATCAACAGTTTTATTACAGTAATCAGGAAAGTCATCTCACCAGGTTTCTGTGGCATCTGTTACGTCAAATTCCTTCACAAGTAACATAACTTCCTGTTCCTCTCATTTGTTACTGACCTTTCTAGCACCAATATAAAAGACTACAAGTTCTCATTTTTTCTCATTCAGTTTTGCTGAGTTGTTGTCTGTGTGCGGAGCTGCATGACACTCACTTTCTCAGTGCTGTCTTTAGTGCTGCTGGTCGAACCAGCTTTGTATGGCCCCCTGTAAAAACACATGGAACCTACACGTGACGGCCATTTTTTTGCTGTTCCTGCTGTTGCCCCTCTTCCTCAAGAATAGCAGACAAGCAAAAGCAAACCTGATTGCCTCATACCCATTGTGCTGGCCACCTACAGCTTATTCCCAAAGTTGTTCTGTTTCGCTTTGATATGTAAGAATATCAGTCAAATACAAATTTCATTTTTGTGTTCAGGCTATTATTTCATATCAGCTTTAGCTGTATGAAGACAAAAATTACCTGAATGCTCAGGAGAAAATATTTAGTTTCAGGAGGTTTCAAGATCAGTTTTGCTGATCTGTCAATATTCACAGGAACATCAACAAATGAGACTGACTCTAAACTGCTGTTGCAGTAAGAAAAAATGGAACGTCATCTATAATATCTGGGTCAAGGGAAGGTGCTTGTGGTGGGAGTGTCTTTCAAGAAGGAGGAAGGGAAGAGAGTGCGAGACAGTGACAGCAAGTGAGCGTGTATTTGAGAAAGTGCGAAACATCATAAGCCAGACAGCCTCCTACTTGGGGAGCTGATGCAGTACGTGGCAGGGCACTGTGTTCCTGCACAGTCCCAGCTCCCAGATCCCGGCTCCCAGCAGGGTAGCCAGGTCCACCCAGGACTTGCCCAGGTGAAGGGGATAGCCTGGCTACTGGTTGCAGAGCCTAGAATGGGCTGGAGGAACATAATGGGAATCTTGACCCAGAGGAAGGCATTTTCTGCATAAAGGCAGAGTTCTACCGAGGCAGATAAGTGCTATGATCCCATGACCCACAGCATGGATGCTGCATCAGATAGTGTGGAGAGGGTTGGATGGATCCTCCTGAGAGCGGTAAGGAATGTAAGGATGGAAAAGAGTCATCATTGTGTCAGGTCTAGAAAGCCATGACAAGATTTAAAGATATTACAGTCAGAGTAGGCATAAGAAGAAAAGACAGGATGAGCGGGCTGGTGCGGGGAGGGCAAGCAGGGTTCTGTAGCAGTGGCATTTTGGATAGGAAGTCAGGGGAGAGGAATTTGTGCTACTGAAGGTCGGGGATTGTGAATCATAGAATTGTTTAGATTGGAAAAGACCTTTAAGAGCATCAAATCTAACTGTTAACCTAGTACTGCCAAGTCTACCACAAAACCATGTCCCCAAGCACCACTTTTAAATACCTTCAGGGATGGTGACTCAACCACTTCCCTGGACAGCCTGTTCCAGTGCACAGAATCAAAGAATCATTTAAGTTGGAAAAGACCATGTGTGGGCAGGAGATTTTACTGTGAGCAAAATGAGAAAAGCCCCAGAGTTTGGTGATGCTATAAGCAAAGGCAGAAGTTATCAAATCTGAGTGCAAGGAGAGAATAAGAAGACAGGAGAAGAAAAGGAGAGTGAATTTGACATGGAAGTGGAGGAGGGAGTTAGCAGGAATGGGAATGAGTCTAAAAGAAAAGTTTGTCATAGAAAGAACAGTCTTTGAGCTGGTGGTGGGATATGTAAGTGTCCACAGTTACAGAAAGGTCAGACTAACAATACAGATGAAAATATCCTTCTCAGAAAAAGGAATAGGGACAAGTTTGCCAGGGGAGGGACTGGCAAATGGTGATCTCTTCAAGGCCTGCAGAAGTGACTCGTGGGACAGACACCATGGGATTAAAGTCCAGCTTCTGGAGCAGACAGGGCTGAAGGTTCACCAGGGAGGATCTGGATGGAGTCAGCTGTACCCACTACTGGATTTGTTAGCTTCTTGGAGATCAAAGCCGTAAGGAGAAGCTCAGGAGCAGAGAGTGGGCAGATGAGCGAGCAGTATCGGTTGTCCTGAGAGGTAAAGCACAAAGCTACCAGTTTTCTGAAATGAGACCTGGCTACAGGAGAGCTGAGAACAACTGCCTCAAATGGGGAAAGGGACTGGAGAGGTACTCCAGGGATTCAAGTAAGAGAACCAGGATAACGAGGATTGGCAGAAGCTGTCAGAGGAAAGTTAAGTCAGGTCAGCTGAGGACAGGGAAGAGTGAGAAGAATAAAAAGGTAAGTTTTTGGATGTTGTAGAAGATCCTCTTTGGCCCAAGAGAGACAAGAAGCTTTAGGGGCAACGTAGAGGAGAAGAGCTCTGAGAGAAGAGGCTCCTGGAGGGAAGGTTTATGGATATGACAAGTCCCTGGGGGGTTCAGTGACATAAAGGCTGTTTGTAGAGGACTACTTGGCCCCTGGCAAAGTCTTTCACACAAACTCTCTACTGCCCACGTGTGTCAGCTAACTCAGTGGGAAGAGCTGTTTGAGCCGGGGACCCCAGGCTTTGGGGCTGAGCAGGGACCCTGGACCCAGGAATAACCTGGACCTTTTGAAGACAACATGCTTCTAGGCACTTTCCACAACCAAGTGAGGAGAGCTGTGTGGACCTCTCTCCAGAGAACGCCAGCCCCGGAGCCCTGCTCTGCCCCAGAAGCGAGGAGGGGAGCATTGCAGTGGGTTCCTTCGTGCCTCGGGCTGGTGGCACGGCCAGGCCTTCCCACTGACTCAGAAAATTTCCCGAGGCCATGCTGGAAGTCCTCTCTCTGCATGCATCAAAACTGTTTTGTGTTTTATTTTTGGGGACTGTCAAAATGCAAATGAAGCTTTCTAGTTCCTCTCTGTCTGTCTATCTGACTGGGAAATAGACTAAGTCACTGGGAAAGCATGTGTCAGAGGGGAACTGCGTCGATTCTCTGTCTGCTTGTCTGTCCCCAGCCAGGACCTCCTGGACAGTTGGACAGCTGGCTAGAGGTGCAGAATCGTAACTGCTACAGCCAGGGCTGTCCCCACCTGGCCACCCCACCAGGGTCACAAGTCCAGGTCCAAAAGGCTACAAGGGAGATGGTCTGAATGCAGCTCTGTTTTCCATAGGAGAGATAATTTTTAATTCTTAAAAGTAAAAAAATTTATTTTACTGCTTTGCAACTTTACTTCTTTACTGCTCATGGACAACCGCCACAGCCCCTCTGAGATACAGGTACCTTCTTTCCTCATGGACACATATTTGGTTCCATGTGTCCAAAGGACAGAGCCTGGACCCCCACAGACAGAGGATGACCACTCTGCCCAGGAAGCCACCAGGGAGGAAGCCTCACGCTGGGCCAGGAGCAGCTCGACAGAGCTACCTGCTGCTGATACCAAGCTGCTTTTAATTTTCTACTTGGCTATTTATTAAAGAGACCCTGCAGCGGTGGTGAGGAGCCCGTGCATGCTCTCGGTGTGGGAGCACTTAGATGGTGCTCATCTACATTTTGCCCGTGTTGTATTAGGCTGGCTGCCTCGATAAATATCCTCAAATGCCTGTTGCCCATGCAGAGATCTTCTTGTTCTTGCATGACTGAAGGGAGCTCGCAAACTTTCACGCAGAGGACTCAGAGGTGGCATGGAAAAACCGTCACAATTTAGTGATCTGACGGGAACCTTTCAAAGCTTATGCAGTCAGGGATAGCTTCTCTTTTTCTCCTGGGTCACTCGTTGCAAAACTATTTGAGTAACTCAGGGGTAGAGAAAATTATCAAAGAGTTTAAAAGAGGCAAATTCAGACATGCCTCAGCTGTGCAGGCTGCACATCCAACCTCTTTGCTCGTAGAAGGTATGTAGCACTTTGCATGTTGAAAAAAATAACATGACTAAGATGTACTGCATTTGAATAATAAAGCAACCCAGTCTGGGCCCCATGGAGTGTTAAAAGCAAGACTCAGCTTGTAACGTGTAGCTTCAAAGCATCTTGGACCTCTAACTGATAGATGAGTTTTGTTTGAATCCCTCAAACCAGAGGAATTCAGGAATGTCCCAGTCTGACTTTACAGAATACTGGTCCTGTAGAGAAGGGGTGTCATCCTGAGGGCATGGAGCATGACTCTGTTCTCACTCAGGCATCAGTCTGTCCCCCTGCTCAGCTCCTCACAGCTATAGCTCCTCTTGGCTACACCTGGCTGGATGACCCTTGTCTTGGAAACTGCTCAGTCTTGGCAGGGAAAATGTCTGAGACACTGTGGGTGCAACGGGCACAGCTGGGGAAGCCCTTGTGAGCAGTAGATCACAGAAGTGGGATACAGAGAAAGGCTGCATATGTGTTGGTGGCTGTCACTTGAGCCAATGATGAGAAAAAAGTCGGGAAGAGCAGTGCCAGCATTTAGACTTTGAGGCCATTTGTTTTTCTGCCCAGGTGCTTTGAAAATGATGGATAACACTCTGATTCACTGCTTGGGCCATTCACTTTTTTCATTAGCATTTTGGAGAATACCAAAACATAATAGACACAAACTTAAAAAAACCCCCACAAAGCTGCGAATGATTCTAAGTGACCAATTTCAACTGCCATTAAGAGGTATTTTGGACAGATGTTCAGCATCCCTGGAGAACAGTAGCTTCATCTGAGTGATTGACATTGGTTGTATTAAAAATGTGGACTGGTGGGGACTCCATCTCCAAGACTGGAAACTGTTCCCCTGGCCCAGGGATCAGCTTAAAATTACAACCATGCATCATCTTCCCATGGTTTGTCCTAGGTTTTTCTATACAGAGCTGATAGGTGGTCTCATCCCACCCAAGATTTTATAGAGACTTTGTTTTTGCCAACTCAACTGATATACTTTCCATAAACCACTAGCATTACTACCACCATAAATAAATAAAAATAGAAATAAATAAATTATTAAATAAATATTCCTGCATCCCAAAAGCAAACCAATTATTCAGGGTGCTTCCTTGGTATAAAATCTCTGGAGCAGTGACATTTTGGAGGCTGTGGATCAGCTACTTCCCAGTGTCATGAAAATTTCATGCTCACTTGGCAAGGAAGTTGGTGAGTCAGGCAAATGAGCTGTTGTGCTCTCTCCCTGACTTGGATAGAAACAAACACAGTTTCAGGTTACCGCTGCGGGTGTCCAGCTCAGAGAGGGAGAGACCCAAGTGCATTTAGGCCCTCAACGTCCAAGGAGACTGAGTCTCAGATGTACAACACCCATAAGGATTTTTTTAAAATTTCAGCCCTCGTGCCCCTAAAATAAACTGCCCTTCCAGATGGATTCCTGGTTTCTAAATGCAGAGTTTCAAGTAATGCACAGAGCATCCACCTGAGAGTAACTTTACTCTTCTGCTGGGACTCACTCCTCCTGCTGCTGACCATTCCTGCTACAGCCAGCAGCACTGTGCCACAACTGTGTGTTTCTCCCGGTCTGCAAAGTGTGGCTGGATGTGGCACACAAGTGGAAAGAGAAAATGTATCAACTAGTTGCTAAAGTTTTAAAGTATAAAAAAAGCCAAGAGTGGGAAAAGTGAGGGAAAAGAAAGAAGAAAAAATCCAGTAGATGCAGCAGGCAGGTTTAGCCACAGCAGAACCAATTAGTAGAAATTGAGAAGCTGGACTTTTGAGTTGGGTACAGCTCGGTTACACCGAGTCTGCTACGCTACACTGCTTTATTTGCTGCAGTCCTGCCTATGCTCCTGACCGCCACCCTCCCACGCTCTCCTGAAAGGCATCAGCACCGGGTCACTCACCCTGCAAATCTTTTCTGCTTCTCTGATCATCTCCTGCCAGCCCAGGGAGCTGAAGGACTTGTACGGGCTTTCACCAGACGATGTCGCGCTAATCCCGCGGATGCTCTGCAGCCGGGCGCTTCTCTCCCAGCCACAAACACTGCAGTGGAGGATGCCTTCCGTCCTGCTGCATTAACGCTTTGTCAAGCTCTCTTTTTTGTACCGATCATGCAGTACAGAAGGTACCATTAAGGCTTTAAAATTTAATGAGCTCTAATAAAATCTCTCCCTGTGGTATACAACCTAAGCAAAGGCTATGCTGCGGGAAGGTCGTGCTTCTGGTAGCATTTGTGTGTGCCTTTACATCTTTCCCTCCTCTCTGTTTTAACTATATATTCCCAATCACTTAAATAGCATTTCTGCAACTTCATGTTGTGGAGTTATTGCAGATTAACCCCACAAATGTAGGTAGGTATCTAATTGCCACTTTGAGCCTAACTCTAACACCGGGGCATCTCCCCACCTAGCTGTAGCGTTTACATCTCTGACGTGTGGATATATGCAAACCTGCCTAAACCTTGGCTTGGCTGAAATATTCATGCCTAAATTCTGCTTGATGACTTCCTGGCCAGTGGAAACAAATGGGAAGTCTATCCTCCTGATTTGACTAAGATTTCATCCTCTAGATTTACAGGGCACACGAAGATCTCTGTAAATGGCTACATCCCATAAGCTTTCTCAGCACACCAGTAATCTGCACGGAAAACAGATGCCACCTGTTTAAACCCTTTCCCGGGCTGTTGGAAACCCAGGCTGAACCTCTGTTTTCTATAGTTTATGCAGAGCCTCCCACGTCATGAAAAAGTGCTGTGAGCATCCAGCTGATATATCCTCTGGGGTCTGGTCTCAAAGTCTCCTGCTGAAGCTGTTCCCAGTTGTATAAATAATTAGACATTCACTGGACCAGAGAGAAGAGGTGGAAGAGGGACTCTCCAGCCCCATAGTCAGGACACTCATGTGTGTGATGTGGGAAAGTCAGATTATAGGTTCCTGCTCCAGTGAACAGGTAACTAGCAGCACAAATTGGACTAGCTCCAACAGGACCTCCCTTCACAAGACCATGCAGGGCCTGCTCATCTGGGCATTTCCCTGAAACAGGGGAGAAAGGAAATCAAGAGCCACTTGAAAAACCTGCAAGCATCTTAACTGCTGATACAAAAGCTGAGATGTCTCTCTGGGAAGAAACTGAGCTACCCCTCATAAAACCTGAAGCATGAGCTGTGTCAGAAGGGTCCATCGAGCTCGGTGGCTGTCTCCAGCCTTGGCTGATGGCAGGTGCTGCTGAAAGAGCAAAACCACAGGGTAAATCCTTAATGATACCTCCCCAGGACACACACCAGGCCACCAGAAGTGATGACTTTCCCAAGTGGATATAAACACCTGGTCACCTCTCCTGAGTTCCCCATGGGTTATTCCTGTGCCCTACCCAGTTTGCTCATTTCTTACAACCTTAAGCCCCTCATTTTTCTTATACCCTATGGAGGAGGGCTGGACACCCGATTCTGAGCTGGGAGAGACCCGGGGTGCCTTTGTGCCTCAGAGGTGGGCACAGCAACTTGTCTGCAGGTTTCCTGTTGTGCCGCACTGAGCATCGTGAATGTCTGGAGCCCACAGGCACCACCATAGCAGAGACCTGAGTGCTGGTTCTGTGTTTGACCAGCGTGACACCAGCCTCTGTTGTTTTTCATCTCGTGCTTTTCTTTAATGTGCAAGCGCATCTGGGATGATTTTATTTAGTCTCAGGTTGGGTTTGCTTATTTTACAAAAGGAAAGGGGAAAAGAAAAAGTGTTTCTTTTTGAAAAAAGCCTCTGAATATTTAATAGTTAACATCCATGCACCGTCAAAGGATGTCTCAGTTCCTCAGTCTGTTGCACCAATTTTAAAGTGGAGGCAAGGTCTTGAAAGAGAGTCAGTATCTTTTATAAGTCCTTCTGGTATATTTGGACAGAAAGGCAAGTGTCCAGGCCTTGACTGGTCTGAAACAAAAAATTCCAGGCTAAGTTTAGGAGCTTCTATTTCAGACCTGAAAAACAGTGAGAGTATCTGAATTTGTCCAGAGCAGTAGTTGAGCTAATGAAAAATATTCCTCTGCAGACCCTTCCCAAAGGATATCCTTAGATCACCTCAGCTGATAGTGAGACTCAGCTGCAGTGAGTGGAGCTGCACAGATGTTAAAACTCAATAGTACAGAGAGACTCCTCGTTAGGAAGGTTTTTAAGAACCTTTAAATGTGTTTGCAGTTCCCCTGACTTCAAGTCAAGTTCTGTCCTTAACACATTAAAAGGTGGAATGACTTAGCTTGGGAAGCCCTGGAGACTTCAGGGAGAAGTCGTTTGACCTCTTTGTGTCTCAATCCATCCAGAACATGAGAGTGAAAAATAAACAGCACCTCATTAAAAAAGAAATAGATAATGTGACTGACCTGAGCTCGCCTTGGTAAATAAATTACAAAGCCATAAAACTGCTTGAGGAGCTGCCTTGTCCCTTTGAAACAACACCCACTTTAGACACTCTCTAAACACATCATGCTGGAGGTGACACAGAATAACTACCAAGGAGCTGTTATCATTATCTACCTGTCAAGCCCCCATACGTTCTCCCCGGGCTCGTGTTTGAGCTAAGGAGAAAGTACAAACCAGTGATGAGAGGTCCCAATAAACACCAAAGAGAATGATTCACCCATGAGGCTTCTCAGCTGTTCTTGTCCCACAAAAACATCTCAAGCCCAAATTTCTGCCTGTGTCCTTCTCCATACCCAAAGGTCTCACCTAGATAGTTCAGCTGCCCTGGGCATTTAGATGCTGCTGCTCTCAACACTGCTTGCTGGGATGCCCCATATTTCCTTAGTAAGTAGGGGGGGTTGGGAGGCCTGGCATGAGTAAGGAGCAAAACAGTCAAGGACCACTGGGAGAAGTGTTGGAGGGGTGATCTGGGACCTCAGAGATTAAAATAAACAGGTAACCAAGCAAAGTCTGGTGCTGATATGAGTCGATTTAAGCACTGAGATGACAGAGTCGGTCTGAAGGGAAGTCAGTGCCTCTATTTCTGCACCAAATCTGAATGCAGAGTGGAAAAGTCCCATGGCTGCAAAAGCAAAACATGTCTCTAAAAATGCGTTTGTAGGGAGTTCCAGGGAAAAATTGTCTCTAGTACATACAAATAACATCCTGGCTCTTGAAAAAAAAGGGAAAAACCCTTCCATGGACTCCTGCAAAGCCAAGTATTCACCAGAAGCTTTTTCAGTAGATGCTACACAACCTCAGTTATTTTGTCCATACTCATGTTACCATAAGGGACCATAAGGGACCTGCCTGACACTGGCATCATTTTATAGAAGCTATCAGATGGTGATTGATACCAAATACCAGGATCTGAAGTAGGGTAAGACTCCATTATATCACGCAGCCAGATGAAGGATGGTCCCCTACCACCACACTGCTTCAGAAGCAAACCAAATGCACAGCATCCTGTCAAACACAGCGAATTTTCAGCCCCTTGCCTGGTGCTGCATGGATTACCTGCCTATGACCTGAAACTCTCATCCTTACCATTCCTTCACTCCTTGATAGCCTCTGTCTTTGGGAATGCAACCTGCCATGGGTCACACGGAAAGCTTACTATGGCCTAGATACTGTAGGCTGCATCAACAACTGTCCCTATGCAGCGTCCCATAGACAGGTGGGATGGCAATAGTACATTTCCTCCTATGTGTAAACAGAAACCATCCTGGCAGATCATGGTCCCATCAAAGAGAAGATAAAAACTTGCTTTTCAGTAGCTGCAGAATTAGTGCTTAACTAATGTGGAACTGGTGAGGAAAGATACAGTTTTTTGGCATGGCTTTTCTACACTACCTTTAAATTCTTGTGTAATTAAAAAGAAGCAAGGAAAAAACCCCAAACCACAACAAGCATCACTTTTTATTGCTGCCCCTATGCTTAAAGAAGTCCTAAAGGTTAGAGAACTGTACAGACAAGACTCCTGAGCACGGCAGACCAGACCGTATGAGCTGTATCCAGTCTGCTGCTGGCACTGCACACCGCCAACTGCTATAGCATACGACTGCAAGAGATCTGCAAGTGATTCAGGTCACTTATTATCCAGGACTGCAAGGCTTTGGTACAGTGGGTGCAGAAAAACACCTGTGGCACTTACATTAGGTACCCAAATGCCCTTTGTCTCGAGCAGGAGGTGTGATTCTTTGTGTCTCGTCAGGTCCTCTCCCTTGTGCTTAGCTCTGTGAAAAGTTCCATCGCCACCAGATGTTGTAAGGTGAGGATGGAGTTTTGTCTTCCATTTTAAATAGCTAAGCAGCTGCATTGTGCCTCTGAATGAGATGAGTTTGAGATGCATTTGAAAAGCAGCTAAGTAGTAATCTCTGCTAGGCAGGATCGTTTGAGAGGAATCACGTTTAATTTTACTATTTAGCACTGCATGATGTTCATCTTGAGGCAGAGATTTATTGAGGGAAGTACAGCAAAAGCGCAGCATGCCAGACAGAGAGGGACAGTTATATTTACATGATATAAATATTCTATTACATGCAGTACAGCAAAAGGAGGTGTTTGCTCAGGATGAACTAAAGCATTTTGCTGGTCTGTCATGGCAACTCATCCTGGGCCAGACCCTGTGGGGTCTTGCTCAGCAGGGTTTCTTGATGCTGTGAGTAGCGGCAACATTCCTGCAAAGGTCTTAGAGATATAAATCTCCTTGGCTAAGCCACCCCAGGAGCCCTTGGAGTTACCCTAACGCACACTGTTTTCCAGCTAGGGCTTTTTGAGCAATCTGGATGACTTCACGGGCAGATTTCCTCAGGCTTATACATGCTGAGCTGTATTTAACTAATGGGACATCTTGGAGAGTAAGAGGCTATTCAGTGTAAGTAGGGACTCAGGACTGGCTGCAACTTGAAAATGTTGCATACGGTTAAGATTTGCACACTCCAGTGAGATAGTTAATGCAGTTAATGTGGTTAAAATCAATGGGCTGTGCTAATTTACCTCAGCTGAAGCCCTCGGTGTCTGCATTTCACATGGCTTTTCAGTGCTTCCTTTAAACTCTATTAATTCTAACATTTAATTGCAAACAAACTGACTGATGGAATAGTTAAAGAAAAATCAACTGTAAAGGGTCAAGGATTTAACCTGTCCTATCTCTATTACTCCCACGCAGATCTTTCAGACCGGTTATTTGCATATGTTAAAGTCTAATTTGAGTTGTTCATCACATCGAACTAGGTAAGCTTTTTTTTTTTTAATGAGAGATGTAACTTCAGGGCACTATTAAATTCTAATTAAAAATCAGTCAAAAGCACCCTTCTCTTAGTGTTTGCGCCTGCAGCAACCCTTCCACTGTGGTATCAAAAGCTCAGTTCATTACTTCTTAATTAATTTTGCCTTGAGAAGCTCTAAGTTCTCAGAGGACCTGTTGGATTTTCAGAGCGTTGTCTATATAGTGTTGGCTTGTACGCAGCAGCCGCAGCCAAATGACATTCAGATCAGGAATTCTTACCCATGTAATCCAATTTGATACAATGGCTGCAGCCAGCCAGCTTTCGGGAATCTGAAAGACCCTTGAAACTCACAACACAGAGGATATCCTGCCTGGAGCTACTGATCTTGTAGGGATTTTCCCATGTCCCTGTTCCCACTATGCATATTTTGCAGTTGAAAAGGTTGGTATATAGGTTGTTTGGGTTGGTTTTGTTTGTTTTTTTTTTTTTTCTGAACAAATAAGAATAAGAAACTAGACATGTTCCTGACCCCCAGGAAATCTTGTTTTCAAGTCCTTGAGTTGGCCAAGATTTGCCTTGCCACGCTCCTGAAGATGTGCACGTTCGTTTTCAAGATAAGAATCCTGTAATCGTGATCTCCCACTGCAAATGATTCATTTCCCCTCTTGGCCCGGCTGCACACACACGTGTCTGAGGGTGGTGAGCCGGGGGCTGACCAGTGCCCTGGAACAAAGAAAGGAAAAGAAGGGAAAGGGGTGGAGGAGAATAATCTATGCAGCCTCCTGGGGAATATTTTTCTCTGGTCTGGGGCATTGTCACCTGAACAGGTTTTGCGATGAACAGAGCACAAAGGAACCTAGGGTGGCTTGAGCATCCAAGCACTCCCCAAATTCTACAAGATGGGTTTGACAGAAGAGCATGAATTAAACTTGTCCCTCCAAGCTGGGCTGAGCAGGACGTCTGTAGCTGCTGTCCAAGCCAGGAGAGACCTGGATGGTATAAACTTTCATTAGAAACCTTTGTTTTAAGCCTGGTTCACACAAGCAGACCCTGCAACTATCAAAGGCAATAGTTCAAATCTACCTTCATGTGTATCCAAGTCTTCTTGCTGCAAGGCACAGAGTTAGATGGGTGTGACCGAGGGAGCTGTGGATGAAAAAAAAAACAGAAATGGGGAATGGGGAAGTCTTAAAACAAGGTTTTGAGGCAATGTCAGCTTTCTGATTTTTCCTCTTAGAGCAAGTGTACAGAGAAAGGGGAAAAAATTAAAAATAGAAGGAAAAGAAACCTTGGCAAGTGGATGGGATCAAGGCAATTTGGACCCTGGGGAAAGACCCCTCCTTTCCCCAGGGTATCCTGTCCTTTTCTTCAGCAACACTTTAGATAAAGCTTGCCTCTCCTTTTCGCAGGTGCTGATTTGGGGGCAGAACAGCAGCTGGATATTTTGCTCCTCCTCCTCTTTGCTAGAGATGGTGAGGGAGCTGAACCAGCAAACAGATCGGGCATCTTAAGGGGGACCAGGTATGAATTATCCACTCAGCTGTCTCTTCTCAGAGCCTGCCCACTCTGGAGCCAACAGAAGCATCTCGCAGGGCTGAGGTCCTGAGCCACATGCCTGCCCCTTCCTTGTTCCCACAGCCATACTTAACAGCAGGCTTTAGTGATGGATGGATGGATGGATGGATGGATGGACGGACGGACAGCTCCACAAGGCTCAGTGGTCTCATTTATATGTTGTGGAGGCCAGAAGAGGTTGAAAATCAGTCCCACATTTGGTCCATATGCTCTGGGATTTGATGCTCCTGCTATGTCATACAGCATCAACACTCAACACCAAGTAGCTACCACTTGAGGTAGGCATCCCGTTGAGTTGAGAAAGCTGCAGCCCAGTTTGGGTCTAGGAGAGCCAGTCATATTTCTTGCTCTCCTCAGCAAAGAATCAAACCCTCAACCTTCTTGATGCTGCAGTTGTAGATGTACTAAGTAAGTGTGTACCCTTCATTTGTGGCCAGTGCTATACTGTGCCAACATAGTCATGTCTTTCCTAGAGAGAAGGGGCTGAAAATCTCTTCAGTTTTGAGATTTTGCCAACTTTTTATTACTGAAAGGCAGCCAACCTGACCCTAACGTGGCCCAGAGATATATTCATTCAAATGTCAATGACTACAGAGGTTGTGGAGCTTGGATAGGAGAAGACAACAGGGAAGGACAGTTGGGTTCTTACCTGAGATGTAGGAACAAAGCTGGCCTGGCTTTCCATAGAGGAAAAAATATAGCACAAAATTTCTGGGGCTTAACCACGACACAAGACCATAGTGGTACAGAGACAGAAATCTGGGGGTGAAACAGGGAGGCCCTTGCCTACTCCATGTGGCAGGATAGGACCATTTTTCCTGATATGCTCTGGGATCTCACAGCTGCCAGCAATAAGATTATAAGGGAGTGCATGGAAAAGGCTGGGGCAGAGCATGAAGAGCCCATGGGCTCTGTAGAAAATAAACCTGAGTGGGCTCTATAGGAGAGGAATCTGCCTTATGCTTGGTATGCATGAATAGGCTGACTTACTGCCTTTGTACCTTCACAGACCAACTGTTTGCCTCCACACTGAGTGCTCCTGAAAGGGGAAATATTCTATGCTCAGGGCGCCTTTGAAGATGTTAGCCAAAATTTTGAGTGGGGAAGTGAGCAAGGCTGCAGGCTAGTTTTAGCAGGAATCCTCTATATATTTGAACCTACCCCCTTCTCTTTACCTGTCAAGAACACCTGGCCATGGGGCTCTAGCTGCAGTCTGTGCAAGACCTCCTGGCGTGGAAAGCAAGTCATTTGTGAAAGACTTCCTAAGGGAAATACTTACATCCACTGAGGTTTAGCATACTGGAAAACATACAAAAAGGAAAAATCCTTGTGTAGGACAGAGGATGGCCTGGATAAGATAAGTACTCTTGTCAGGCTCTCAAAGCCTGTCTGTTTGCTTATACCACATTGCATCGAGCAAGGGTATATTGGCCTCCTTCCAGCCTGTACCTCCTCACTTGCATCTGGGCAGAAACCCATGAAAGAAACTGAGCCCAGCTGCAGAGCTGAGAGCACAAGTGGACCTTCTCCCTCACCTCCTGCTCCCCTTCCAGTCCCTCTCCTTCTCTAGCCTCCCTGCCACCCCTTCCATCAGCTGGCACCAGCAAGAGCATGACCCTTGGAGTACGTGCCTCTGACCACCCTGCCTCCAAGCCAATGACAAGCACTCAGTGCTCCGGGATTACTGGGAGTAATTTTCCAAGGAATTCATTTGTCATTTCTTACTAAATAAATGGAGGCTGATAAGAATCTGCATTCTGCTTCAATAAAAACCTATAGATGTTGTATCTGGTGTCTAAGTAGTTTCTCACAAGAATGCACGAGTCACTCATTCTTCTCCATAAAAGCCGGAAAAGACTGCCTGGATCAGCTGTTGTAGTTAATGCTTGGGAGGGAGGCCGCTGCGCTTTCATTATCAGCAGTTGCCATGAAGTGTTGGACAGGGAGGGCTCAGCGGTGCAGCAGGAAAAGGGTTTCATATCTGGAAATAATCTTGCAGAAGTCTCTCCTAGGGCTGAAATTCTTGGCAGGAGCCTTTCATCCGAAGCCCTTGAGACAGCAAGGCAACAGGCTGTCGTCCTTTGGTAAAGCCTGGCAAGTTTTATGTATTTTTGAAAAGCAATTAAAATTCTTTTTTTTTTTTAATCCATATGACAAGAACCATAAGAATAATACATCTAGTCTCTTTTTATGATGGACGTAAAGCCCCATATTCCACAAGTGGCATCCTGGGTATTTTTTATAGGTAGACGTCTGGCTCGCATCTCCGCAGCACCTGAAGACTGAATCTTTAGATGCCTAATTGCCGCTGAAGTCAGTGTGATTTAGTTAGCTACTTAAATAGCTTTTCAAATCAAGCCTCTGCTGCCTTGCGTGTGTTAATACATGTATCCTCACAAAATCTCTGTGAAGCAGGACTGTATTTCAAGGGTTGGGGTACAGGGACAGGGTAACTGATGATCACATTTTCTGAAGAGCCTGGAGTAAATCCCAGCAGTTTGAAAACCCCACCATACAACGTGGCCAAACTCTGGGACAGGGTCTGGGGGTAACACTCGCATCTCCAGCTGCCAAACCTGGATTTCACAGGGCCAAGCAGGCATCAGCTAGAGCTCGTTAGCTCCAGTAGTCTTTTAATTTTTCTGTTATTACATATACTTTTTCCATTATAGAAACATCAGGCATTGAGGAGGGTGGGGGTGACTTTTGTGCTTCAAATAGGTCTTCACAAAAGGGCTAAAAAAATCCCACAGAACACCCAAGATAACATTGTCATCTGTAATATTAGTAACGCACCCAAAATGGAAAACATTCTTGTTGTGAAACTCTCACGTTGCTGTTTTGTTTGCTCCTTATTAAGAGTTAATAAACAAAACTGTTTGGGTTAATTTTGTCATGTGTACTGCGAGTTGCTAAGTAACATGGCTCCACTCTGCCTGAAGTCTGTGTAGTGAGACAACTGAGAGAGGCATTAAAGTGCTATAAAATAGATGGGATGGATCACATTATAGTGTACCAGACCCTGGCCTGGCATTTGGAGCATGGCTTTTTTTCCCCCCTTTCTTTGTTTTAGGTGTAGAAAAACCAAAGATACAGAGGTGACCTGATACATGAAGGGCAAAGAGCAGGTTATGGTTTTGGCAGGTGGGATGTTGCGCAGCTCTTGCTGGGAGATGATGCCTGCAGATCTCTGCCCGTTGCCGAAGTCATTGCTGTGCTGGGGGTGATGTGCAGCAGCAGGGCAGACAGCAAAGGGCCAAGGAGGACAGTGAGGACATTGTCTTATTTGTCACAAGGTCTGGGAGATGTATGAACAAGACTTTTGATCAGCAACAGGTGGAGGGCCTGATGTCTCTGGAAAGTCCTACACGGTGGCCCCTCATAGCAGGGAAGGCACACCACAGGCTGTATATGTCTGTGGTGCTACAGGGGCGACAGTCCTGCTAGATTTCCCTGCTGCTTTCCAAAGAAAAAGCCTCTCTGGGATGGCTTTTAGTTCCTAGCAGGGCCAGGCAGGCCAGGTTGGACACAGTTTCAGGAGTAGGACTGGGAGAAGGGAAAAGCTGGATTAAATGGTGACCATTCGAGATGCTCAGAGCAGAAACCTGTCTTTCTTTGAGGGATGGGGGAAAGGCAATGATTTTGCCGCAGCTTTCAGACAAATGGACTTCTCTTTAAAATGGTGACTATCACTGTCATATGAATGTAAATTGAGAATTATTTTCTGCAGACAAGTACAAAGAGAGGTACTGTGCGTAAGGTCTAATTTCATACTGAAAGCAACTAGCAGAGAATGAGACACTATTTTAATAGCAACGGAGACGGAACATGTTGCTGAGCTGGGAATTACCAGGGAACACTTTTAAAGGTTTTATCAGATGTCTTTTATTTAGTTTGCAGGCATTGTTCAGTTTTTGAAGAAAACCTAATTTGGATATGAGAATTTGAGTCTTTCCAAGGGGTGTTAGCAGCAGCATAGTTTGTCTCTGCCTCAGTCTCCTCGTAGGACAGGTTGCTCTCAAGCAAGAGGAATTTGTGTTTGGGCTGAGGATCCTAAAGGAAGAATCACATACATTTTGTTAGGACCATTTCTGTTCCAGGACTGGAGATGCAGCCTGAATAAAGCAAATCATTCTAGAAAAGTCTTACGTTGGTCCACTTGTACGGTGAGCTGCAAGCTTTCAGGGTATGTCACAGCTTTCGGAATTATTATTTTGGTGCAAAGACTAGTGTTTTCAGGATACAGTTTTTTAAATGTGAAATATCCCCTTGAATCCAGTGACTTTAAATAGTATCAATTATGCTGCAGGGGTTAGGGGAGAGGGGAAAGAAATGAAATCCAGGAATACCAATCAGTCAAGGCAGATGCTGGAGGAATGTGAGCAGTGCAAGTTTCAAACTTTCAGAGCTTCCCAGATTTCTCAGGGTTAAACTAATACTTGTCAGTATGAAAAAAACCCACCCTAAAACTCCCAAAATTTGTTTTTTTGATGAAGTGCAGGTGGTAACTGCTGGGTTTAGCAATCAAATGATCTCTTCCAAGACATACCTAAAGCTAATTCCTTCCAGTAGCCAGCACCTGCAGACAAGATGAGAGGGAGCTCCTGGCACCACCTGGGGTTATGGTTAAAAGCACTGACTTGGCAGTTACCAAGATCCTACCAGGAGTGCTTTAATGGATACATGGAGTTCATTTATGGCTTCTGCAAGCAGAAGTTGGGCAGGATGCATTTCATACAGCTTACGTGTAGAACGCATATAGATCATGCAGATGCAGTCTAGTTTATTTCGCCTGCAGTGCCTGACATAGTACTGTCTGACAATGAATCATACAGATTCAAACAGTTCAGTGTGCCGCAGATTTAAACATGTAAGTGCCGTTTCCTATTGTCCCCAGTCCAAAGGGTTGGTGGAACATCATGTTAAAATAATAGGGCTGCTATTAATAAAGCCGGCAGAGTCTGTGTTCAGCACTGCTACATGACAAAACACATCCGTGAGACAGAGGCTCTCATCTGCTGACACAGACAGCTAAACCCAGCCGTGCGGGAGCTGCTAACGTGCTTCTCAGTCTCACTGGAGACCCTGTAGAAATACTGAGACGATTAAGACAAGACAGAACAATACGACTAATGCAAACCAGGAACTGACACTGCTGCTTAGAAATGCTGCTGTGTGCATTTCTGCTGGTGGAACGCAGGCTAGATCACTGGCACTATGTCAACTGGTCACCTTATTTGTATAAAATTTGCTGCGCCAAATGGATGTGTGCTCCAGGGAATACATAGACACCTTCAGATCTCAGGAGGGGAGAAGGGGGACACCTATTTTGAACAGGAGTGTCTTGGGAAAGTAGCAACCACAGCAGGTTGAGACAGAGGGGTGTCAGGGCATGGACAACAGACCTCCCATCTCCCAACAGGAGGAAGAAGTGTGAGAGACAAAATGCAGCACAACCAAAGGATTATTTGAATGCTGTTAGTCAGCCAAAGGTGTCAGGTGGATTACAGATACTTATGGTTGCACATTGTATGAGTATTTTAAAATTAATTACAATCTGACCTGGAAGGGAAGATTTGGTGTCATGGTCTGCAAGGCTGAACTTCCCCAGACAGACCATAGATATGTGAGTGATGAGGACTTGCTGGACCAGCCAGTAGGAACCTGAAAAAAAGCCTTGGTGAGAACCTGAGGCCCAGATTCATTTCACCTGGCTGTAAGAATGTAAGTGCCTAGGCACCATGGCCTTCTCCAAAGAGGGGTATTGGGAGACACGTAATCCCCACCTGAGTTGTGCTTTGGGGACGTCTATCTCCTTCTGGGTTGCCTTTTGGTGCTTGGCATTGTGGGGAATGAATCCAGGACTGAGCAGCACCTGAGCCCACACCAGGAAGGTTCCTCTCCTCCTCCTCTGGGAATGTGGTTTCTTCCCTGGCAGTTGTCTTCTGCCACTTTTCTACCCATCTTGACTTTCACTGCATCCTAACCTTGCTCTTTGCTAGAACTCCTTGACACCCAATCTCCCTCCCAAAATGCTGACTCAGGAATGCTAACACCAAGCCTTTGAAACCCTGATCTTTCAAAATCAGTTTTTCCCTCCCCACCCACCACAGAGAAAGTCGGTAGCTGCCATATCCCTCTCATTATTTGCTTCCCAGGAAGGATAAGCAATCTGCTGGTTTGCTTGTCTGTGCTGTCCTCATCTTTGCTTCCCACTGCAGATGGTCCCACCCGTCTGGTGCAGATAGGTCACATAGGCACAATCCTGTTTAAATTAGGGCTTGAATGATACCTTAAGGGACATGTAGGCCTCTCAAGGGTCCTTCTGAGACCAACTGAATTTCAATTCATTGAGAGTGAAGTTTCTTTCTGAGAAAACAAGAGAGAATTGAATGGGGCTGTGCTCTGCTACACGGCGCTGAGGTTGATATGGCAACAAAGGTTCTAAAAATGATGAAACGCAAATGATATTCTCCTGCTATATAAATAGCTGTGTCAAGTTGTTATGGAAACTGTCAAGTAAACTGGGTTAAGAAGGGCTACTTTTTCTGCTCTTTTTTGCCAAGGCTTTCTGAAACAGTTTGTACCAGCACAGTACAAGAACAAGGAGCTATGAAAACTGGGCGATGCATTGATGAGAGTCCCTACAAATGAGGTGGGATGGCATTACAGCCGCTGTCATCTTGAGAGACTGGGACTTCAAAAGAGGTGCTGTACCTGCTCCATTCCCATGATACACTGGTGGAAGTCATAATGTGGTCTTACCAGAATTCCCTCCTGGAGACCTGGGGCATGGTGCACTGTGGAGGCACTGTTGTGTGGGTAGATTTTTTTTTCTGAAGGCCCAAAGCAGTCACTCAGATGGGTGAACGCCAGGTGGAACTGCAGTCACAGCTGGGCATACAGTAAAGCACTTTTGGGACAGGCAGGTGGAAGAAGCTTCCGTTAAGATTAAAAGTGTAATTCAGTGGGTTTTGAAAACCAATGTACCAGCTGTGAATTGGAGGGGGCATCATGTATCCTTTGATGGGAATATAAAAAAGGTGAAAATCAAAGCAAAAATGTTGAATTGCACCTTGGGCGCCAATATTTTGTCTTAAAGATATTCCAAGAGTAGGTAAACCCAAAACATGCAAATCCTCTCTGAAGGATCCTTCTATCCTTCACCTGAGAGATTGCTTTGACATCTTGTTTTCAACTCCAGTCTCTTTTGTGAGCTGCACAAAGGCATCACTTAAATGAACCTCTCTTTGTGAGATACTCCCTGTGTTGCATTGTCAGACGGGTGATTTTGGGATAATGCACTTGTTCTTGATTCATTTTAGGTCCTTAGGAATTTTCCAGTAACGAAATGCAACTTGATCTTTTTGAAAGATACCAGGCAGGTAAATTAACCACTCACGCTATTAATGCTGTCCTGTTATTGTCACTGCATCTGTCCAAGAGCGTAATTCAAGCAATATAACTGTTTACGGTATGCAGAGCCTTCTTATCTCTGTTTCCACCGATACAGTTATCTGGCACCTATCCCTCTCAACACAATCAAGATTAGAGTCAGAGGGAATGAGGTTGTTGAAAGGTTTTCCTTTCATATTTCCAAAGACATGATAGCAAAGAGAATTTTAAAAGGGTATTACTGTGTTGATGTACAGTGGGTATTCAATTCCTATCAAAAGCTCTCTGTCATACATTCGATTCACCTTTCTAGAGCTTAGCAGTCAGCATGCAGAGTTATGCCACAAGGGGTTAGTGGAATGTACTTTGTTCCTGCGTATAAATAGCTAGCTTTTAATAACGAGCATTCCAAAGTATGCAGAAGTGAACAGGATGTTAAGACTGAGAAATCCTTTTCCTCTGGAACTGTGCAAAAAAAAAAAAATCATGCATACAGAGGAAAGAAAGTAAAACGCAGCTAGTTGGCTTGGTGCCTGCATTACAAAAAGGGGCAAAAAAAAGACAAGAAAAGTTCCTCTTTCTCCCTGGGAGCAAATTTTTACCTTTATCCCTTCAGTGAAGAAAAATTGCCATTTGCTTGGCTAAAGAATAGTATGTATGCACAATGGGGACAGGCTGCAACTCAGGGGTCAAACGGTAAAAACTACACCCTGCAAATCATTTTTGAAAGCTGAATAAGTTGCACCATGCTCATGCTGGAATGGAGCTCCTATGGAGAAGGAGCTGACCCAGCTCTAGGCCAGAAGGACAGTACTGCAGGGTGGGTCAGGGGAGGGAGAGGACTCCTCCAGCTTCTTGGTACTTGCTTGTGAAGCAAGAGGTATTATTCATGTCACACTCCACTACAATGTGGCAGGAAGGGGAAGCCACAGTCAGGAGCAAGAGGACACTCGTATGGTCCAGATGATGGGTGCAGGCATGGTGGTCAGTCCCTCTGCACTCTAGGTGTCCATCTGTCTTGGTCGTTTCAATTTTAAAGTCCTCAGATGATGGAACATTTCCCCCTGTGGGCCTTGCACAATCAGAGCATGTTTCTGGTAGTGATCTCCGAGTCCTATATTGTATAAAAGTATGAATAAGTATAGAAGTATGAATAAGTAATGAAAAGTGATAATGAAGAGGATCAGATGGGCAGCAGTAAAAAGACCTGAGATAGATTAGTAATGCAAATAGTTCTACTGAGTGGTAAACCTTTCAGAAGGAAGGAGAAGAGGATAAAACAGGAGAATGAATCAAGCACACAACTAGGAGAATGAAAGGCTCCTGGTAAATGGCTCCCAGCCAAGAAAATATCCAGGCAAAGAAAGGAGGAGAGCGATGTGCAGTCATGAGGGCAGCAGTGCAAGGTGTTTCAACGTGCATTTTATGACAGAATTTGGGATCTAAAAAAATCCAAAGAAATCACCCTCTTCATTCACTGGAAAATGCAATGTCTGTCCTTCTCAGATGTCTACAGGCCTACCGGAGAGCAGAGGAATTAACTCTTCTATCTGCACCACGTTTGAGAGGTTTATGGTCACTCCAGTAGGGATTTCAGAGGCTGGTGGCTGTCCCCCTATCTGCTGGAGAAGGGTTCCTTTGCCTCTCTGCTGGCTTGTGCACACCAGTCTTGTGGCACAGGAGCAGAGCCATGGCAAAGGGCCCACATGAAACAGTGTACTGATTTTTTTTGCCTTTCTGCTGATTTGGTAAAGGGGCCAGGACAATACCAGATCCAACTATTTTTTGAAGGCACGAATATGTCTAAGCTACTCTACAACTTCATATTCATCCACCTTACTTTTCTAGGCTGAGCTCCATATGGGATTGTCGGTGCAGGTGATACATGAGAAGCACTGTTTTTTAGCATTTATAGTATGATTTTAGAGTAGGAACTGGCAGAAAGGAGCTGGATGGTCTTATGCTCCTGAGACCTGATGAACCAAGACTGACTCCACAGTGCTTTGGACTGGGGAACTGCTTTCAGGAGTGAGCCATGCTGATTATAGGAAGTACCTGCAGGATTACCTCCAGAAGATGGACACTTAGAAGCTCTGTATACCAAGGTTACAAGTTTCTGTTTTGAAGGAGGGTCACCATCTGAGACTTATTCCTGATTATAAAAATGGGGAAGATTGTTAGAATTGGTGACATACCTCTAAATAAGGACAACTAAGTGCAAAGCAGAAGTAGAACTACTGAACTGAACCAAACATTCATGTTTCCTGTGTTTCTTTCAGCTCATTTTAAGGGAGACCTCAGTGGAAGAGGAACTCTGTGACAATTCCTCAGAAGTCAGATACCTCTTAAGCAGCTCCTGGGGAAAAGAAAAAAGCAAAACACCTCCTGCACCTCAGGGAACCGTGCAGTGATTTTCCAGTCCTTTCCAATTGCTTCACATTGCGTGGGCTGAGCAGTGATTGGGAGCTTTTACATTTTAATGCCAAGTTTCAGAAAGATCTTTCTCGATGTCTACTCCACCTTTGTTTCCTCTTTTCTTTGTGGTTGGGTCCACCCAGACTCAGAAGCCAAAGAAAAGTGGATGGGCTGATTCACTAGACTTTGCACTTGAACGGCTTCAGACATTTTTCATTCATTCCAATCCTCCTTGGAGGCATTTGTAAGATTTCTGTTGGTGCTTCCCCTCCCCCCCTCCAGCCTTACATGTATATACAGTGCACTATCAGATAGGGTAATAATAAGCATTAAAGAAGGAGTGTGCTTGTTCACGTCTTCTGGGTGATGTAAGACAGAAATGTAGCCCACAGCTCAGCTCTCTGTAGCTCTGCAGCCTCTCAGAGCCTGCCCACGGCTACATCTCTGCTGCTCCCCAAGCACTGTCCATTTCTTAATTTCACGTTCTTGCTAGTACCATTGTTCCTCCTTGAGATCAGGATGCATGTCCCAGTTTCCTGCTGCTTTTATTCTCATTCAGTCTGTCTCATTTTAGCATTTTATTTCTGAACTAAAGTTGTTATCGAGTATGTTCTCAAGCATGCTTTGTGGTCATCCCTGGAAATGTGGTCTACTATCCCATAAATTCAGGGAAAGTTGGCCGCAGAGAGCAGACCCATGATCCTTGCTGTTTTCTTGCCCGGTGGGAGCTAAAAATTCCTTGTCAAGTCCTCCTGGGAGATACAGTACCTTTCAGAAATCTCCTCCCCTTTTTTCTTTTTCCCAACAGTGGAAATGCTTTACATACTTTGCAGATGTGTAAGACTGTTACGTAAAGCATCACATGAAAGCAAGGACTTTTACAAATAATAAAACTGCAGGCTAGTTGAAACCGGCCCTCCTATTTCATTTTCCTTAACGAAATGTAAATCTACACCCACACAAACTATGCATGCTTGGAGCAAAACAGTATTCCACATTCTGCGGCAGGGAGGGAGCCAGCCTTGTTGAGGGGCAGCTACCTTGCCACGTTCCTTCTCCACTGAGCTCGTGCTTCGTTTCCACACCAGATTTGACCAGGCTGGGCATTGGCATGGGTGCTGGCATAGGCACTGAAGTGAGGAAGTGGTTTGCCTGTCCATAACTCATTGGGCAGCCTTCCTTGAGGATCTGTCCACCCCCATGGGCTTTGCAGATGTGGGCTGGAAAGTGCTCAGCCTGTTTTCCTTCAAGCACTCTTTCACGTGTCCAGGCAAACTTCCCACTGGATGCACTAGTGCTGACATGGACACAAATGCAAGGAACTGGAGAGGGGCCTCTGTCCAGCCGACATCCAACCTGGACCTTCCCCATTTCAGCAGCCTGGGTCTTGTGACCTCTTGCCTCCAAGTTCTCACCAAAGTTGTCCCACTTTCACACTAGCTTTCTTTTCCACTGCCCCTGGGTCTGGTTTAAATATAGACTAATGATAATAAACCTACCTCCCACCACCCCCTCCACAAAAAGAAAAATCCTAGCAATCTAGGAGCAACACTTCAGTGGGCATCTCAAAAGCACAGCCAAAGAAGTAACCAAGTCACAGGACAACCTGCAGGATGAGACATTTCTCAAAATTTCTCCAATTTCCTAGGAAACTGTTTAACATGACTAGCTTCAATCAAATTAATTGTCTATTATTCAATTAAAAATAAGGAAGTAATAAGACAAAACCTTATTTAATTTCTTTCTGTCATCAGCCTATGTAATCTGCAGTTTAATGAACCTGATGGGTTGTCTTCACATGAATAAAGAATTTTTCCTCAGGCCACCTACTTCAGTCATCACTGGGGGATGGGGAAATCTCAGCTCCATTAACAAAGGAGAAGTCCAAAGGTGCTGCTCTGCAGATGGGACAGGACAATTCCCCATTGCTATTAAAGTGCCTTAACTGGAAAGGTCACATTTGGGGCTTGCGAAGGGACAGCATACCGCATTTTCTAAGAGCAATGACTTCCTTTTCTGACATACGTTTTGTGAGAATTCATTTCCCCTCCTGTTCCCAGAGGTGACCTGTTTTATATGCAGTCATTTCATAATTCACTGCCAGGTCCCAGGAACTGCAGTGCAGACAAAGATACATGCTCGTGAAGAAATCCTTCCACTGAGCACTGCCGTGTTGGCTCAAACCCGGTCGCTGGGAAAACTGCACAGAAACCCTGAGCCTTGTGCTCTGCAGAGAGCCTAGAAGAGGAGCTCAAGCTGTCTGCAAGCTGCTTCTCTGCTTCTCCCACCTCTGGACACCAACTCAAGCCCAGACTTAGTTTTCCTGAAATTATACTCCTTGAGGCAATCTGAGAGAGCCTCATCTGCCTGGTTTTGCCCCATGTAATCACCACCCAGATCCCTTTCTCCAGCAGAGTTAAAGAACGTAATATAAAGTACTTCTTGATGTTACCTGCACCTAAACACAGTGTTTCTCGTCCAGTTGGAGAAGATGAAGTTCAACAAATAGTCAGTTAAATTGGACTTGAAAAGGTACAGCCAGTAGGAATAGGAAGAATAAGGAAAGGCTTTAGTGGAGATGGTACACCAGGGAATCCCAGGTAATTCAGATGCTGATGGAGCTGGCAGGGGCTATTGTGGTATTTCTACCCTACTGCAGCATAGAAATAGGTGGTCAAGGGTCACCAGTCCCAAGACTGTCTCCTCCATTTTGGTCTCAATTCTGAGTCTAACCTCCATTTCTGCATGTTGACTCATTTGCTCACATGAACGTGCACACACACATTTCATTACGTACTTGGTGTGCATGCCATTTCCCCGTGCTTGTAACCCCCTGTCAGTCATGTGGACCATCCTGCAGCAGGCACTCTAGTTTGTGGAGGCTGTTGGGCCAAAAAGGTGATCCTAAATCCTTCACAACGCTAAAGCTAAGCTGTAGCATCAATACACTCCCTGGCATGACAGCCCCAGCCTTCGTGGGGATCCATGCTCTTTCCTACCTTCCTTAGCCTTATATAATGTCACTGCTCAGCTGCAGCTAGTGTGACACTGGCTCCTTTGTGCAACTGTAAGGCTTCTGCACGTCTGCCAAAATGCAATGCTAAACCAATGAGGATAATAAACTGCCGACTGTTAACATGCGGTTCCCGAAAGGCAGGTTGTATACTATTTCATAAGTCATTGCAAGTGTCTGTTTGTGGCTGGAGTAAGCCAAAGGCAAAGTGGGCTCATCCTGGGGGTAGGTGTCCTGGTCCACTCAACGCCAACTGGACGTACAGCAATGGCTACTGGGCTCTGTGAGCAGCTGATGGAGAAGCCCCACTTGCCAGCTGAGAGCTTTATACTGGTGGCTGGTGGGAGCTGGTCACTGCAGTGCTTGTCTCCTATGCCTTCGCCATCCCCTGCTCCGATCCCGCCTGGCACAAGCAGAGAGAACCAAAGTTTTCGGGATATTGTGGAAAGGGGAAGCAGGAGCTGTAGTGATGCAGAGACTCACTTTTCCCAGGCAAGATGTTCTGGTGGGATCTGAAAGCTCCTTTCCCTTGGCAGAAGTCTCCTCCGCCACTGCGGCTCCCAGAAGGGTGGGTCCCAGAGCCTGGAAAGCACTTCCGCTCGGACCTTCAGGATGAGCCTGGCCTGACGCAGTTAGAGCTGTAGGAGGGACTGGGCTTTTCTTGTCTGTCACCCCAAAAATAAATCAGAAATAAGGTAAAACAAAAACAAAACAAAACAAAAAGGAGGCATGGAGGGATTGCTCGTGAGGCTAGGCTCCGAGCCTGAGGGAATTGCTCAGAGGATTCCCCATGAAGCAATCAGAAATTAAGGGAGCAGATGATAAACAGGCCAATGTTCCTTTAAGTCAGCGTCCAGCTTTGCCTAGCCGCCCAGCCAGCTCTCCAGCATTTGAAGCACTGTGCAAATAAAGATAATGTGACATGACATCCTGTTAGGAAGCTTGCTAATTGGTCAAGGAGCAGTCGGGATGAAGCACTGCAGTGGATTTTGGTGTTAGAAATGCCATCAGTGAAGGCAGCTGGTGCTGCGGGTAGGGGTCATCTCCCGCGCCCAGGGTGCAGGGTTCGTAGTGGCTGCTGTTGGGGTGCGTGAGTCCCAACTCACACCTCCACCTTCCCTGGTGTTTGATATGTGGCCAAAGGGAGCCTCAGGCAGCCCACCACTGGGCTTGGGGTCACTGCAGGAGGTTAAGGGGCACCTTTGGGTGCAGAACAGCCCCAGTTTCGGAGATCCCTGCTGTCTAGGGACAAAACCCTGCAGCCTGTTTTTATGGATGGTGGTGCCAGTTGTTGGGTCTGCAGACTCCTCTGCATGTCCACCACCATGCACAGCATCTCTCTCTTTTCTAAAGCAGTAGGGCCCCCATTCAGAAACTAGGCTATTTTTAATGGAAATAGGTGTTTAGTCACAAGTTTAGCTCTCTTGGTCTTTTCTGGCAGCTACTCTGAGATGTGACCGGTGAGTTCCTCTGTGTGGTGGTCAACAGAAATTCTGGTTTTAAGTCACGCATCTGAGAAACCATTTCCCCAGCTTTTAACTAAAAGAGAAGGCTGGTTAAGCTGTCCATCAAGAACTGCAGGTCCAAATGCTTTGCACCCTGGGCAACTCCAGTTATCATACCCAACTCCAACATCAGCCTTGGGCAAAGCCTAAACCCTGAATTGCGGCGCCCCAAGCAGCAGAGCAGAGCAAGATTTAGGCTGTGTAATAGCAGGTCATTTCTGCTTGTTTCCAGTTTGGTGTGATTATGAATACCTCTTCTAGTAATCACCTGACTACTGTAATTTTGGTCTTAAGCATGTGACTCCAGTTATCTTCTCTGAATTAAGACGTGTATTGCAAAATTTAACATTTTTCTGTATGGCCTAGAAAAGCTTATTGTTGACTGGGTATGAGTTGACACCTTTCTGGTTAGCAAGACTACATGTCTCAGTTTGCCCAATGGGAAATGTACATTACCAGTAAGCCAGCATGACATATCAAATTCTGCTCCCTGAGTACAGCATATTAAAATGCCATTTTTACATCCCAAATTATATTTCATTATGCAGTCAGTTACAATTTTGACAGTAGCAGTGCACGGAATATATTTCATATGCTAACTAAACCAGACTTTTTTTGCTAATTTGCTGAAAAAATATTATGGTATATCTAGGACATAATGTTTCTGGAGTGAAAAGAACGGCAGCATCAGGGATGTAGTCTGTGATCTTTGTTTTGGGTGCTGATCGTAATGGTACACTCTGCTCAAGATGAAGTGACAGACTTTTCACCTGGTATTACTGAAGAACCATCCCATTTTATGAAATTTTGCCTAATTTATACACAACTCTGTAAAAATACTTGCTTATCTATCTAACATGCAGTTGGACTAGATGGTTGCTGTGGGTCCCTTCCAACAGAACTATTCTTTTCTACAAAAACAGTTTGCTAGTTCAATAGGTTATTCTCATAGAAGATGACACATTTTTCCAGATGGCTTTTAAAATACCTAAGTATTTCTTTGAAGAAAGAGAAGAAAAAGTGCACCTAGGGTTATAGACTACTACCATATTGAAAACCTCTGTAGAGGGGGATGTGGGGTTCAGAACAGGGCAGGGCAGAGACCATCTCTTTTAATGCACACTGGCAAATATGACAGATTACGTTAATGTTATTTTCTTTAGCCGGTCTCATAGCCTATGTTGTTTATTCACTCAGGGAGGGAGGGGTATAAAGTGTCATCACACCTCTTGCTATGGGCAGCAGTAGGACAAGCTGTGGCAGTAGGTATGTGACATCCTACTGTATGATGTTTTTCTGTGTGCCAACCAGCCCAGATGGAAGTGGGTATAACCTGTATTTAGATCCAGCAAATGCTACTTCCTACCATCATGGGGGACAGAATCAGAAGCCAGGTTGTGCTTCAGGTACCTCCCAAACCTTTGCTTTTAATACCGTTGTCTAGACCCTGCCATTATTCAGGACTGCCTGCCCTGAAATGGCTTCCTTATGTCATCTGTCCCTATGCATTTGTCCATAGTTTGGCTTGAAGGCATCACAGTGGGAGCTCATGTGCCTGTTTTGGGTGTCCATCAAGCAGTTCATTCCTTGTGCTATTACCTCTCCCAGCTACCTCCTACTCCTGGCTTTTAAGCAGCATTTAGACACTGATCTGTACAGCAGAATAGATCAAAGATCTGTTTGAAAAGTAGTGTTATATTAATATATGACTGATGGGGATGGTGTGTAGTGTGCAGGGGGTTCCAGGCATATGACAAGGCTCAGAGGACACTGAACCCCAGACCCTGTCTGTCCGTGCTCTGCAGAGGAGCCCAGAGACTCCCTCTCCCGAGGCACCAGCACATCACCTATTGGCAGCGCTGCATTCATTTTGGCTCATGTCAGGCCAGCAAAGCATGATAAGAGATAATTAGCGATTAAATTGCAACCTTTTATCTGAGTAAACGACAATTACTTCCTTGTAGGCTACCTACGTTGACAATGAGTGTTCAGGACAAGCCGAACAAATCTGTTTACTTTGATCCTGAATAAAAACCTGGGAGAAGCTTCCCAGTCCTTAGGCAAGGCAGGATGGCAGACTCCGGCAGCTTCAGTTCTGCAGTCCCTGGGAGCCTCCAGTGAGAAGTTTTGCTGGAAATGGATGCACATCCCGACTCTCTGCCTCAGTCGGGGCCACGCAGCAGCAGAGGGCAGTAGCTCAACGTGATGCTTCCTCCACCGCAGGCAACTTCTTTTCATCTCATGGCATCTTTTCCTACAGGTTTTTGCAGCCTCCAGGTAGCTGTGCAAGCTATTAACGTAAATCATGCCTTCTTAAAATAAATCTGAATGTCCTCTGCAGGAAAGGAGTGCTTGCCTGTACCCCCAGCCTCTTGCAAGGCACCCACAAGCAGCAGCGAGTGCCTGCAGCTGGCTCACTGCCGCAGGTGACTTGGTGCCTCCCCATCAGCCCGGGAGGTGGAGGTGGCACAGGGGAATTAAGGCACCGTGTGAGATGCGTAGGGTGGAGTGAGCATCCTGGGAACTGAGACTGAAGAGTCAGGCTGGCTGTTGTCACTTGTCAGGCTCTCCTTTGCAATGGATTTGGATCCCACGCAAGAGGCCGTCAGGCTGTCTATATGGTGCAAGTAAGGCTTTCAGCAAAACCTACCTGGTGGCCATTAAGGCCTTGGCCAGTGCTGGCTTCTGCAGAGCCCTGCATATCAGTCTTTGGGACTAAAACCAATTCCTATCCTATTCAAGGGTAGTTTCTGATCTAGTTCAGGGCACTCAGACCTTAGCATTATTAAAAAAATCCCTATTCACAGCTCTATTTGTGGATACTACAGAGGAAAGCCAAAGACACTTAGGACATAGCCTCATCTAGAAAAATAGGCAGAGGCACAAAAATGTGATTCCCTCTATCAGTCTCAAAAGCCTCTTCAGAGGCTTCAGAAACCCCAGCAAAGAGAAGGGAAATAAATCATGGAAACCTGTGATGAACCCCACCCTGAAAATACCAGCGAATACACTGTTGGGGCAGAGAGTAATAAAACCAATGCACATGCAGCAACATGGCAGGCGGGTGCTCACAGCCACATTTTACACAATCCAGCGCAGGTATGTGAGGTATTGCCTACTGCCCTCTTTCCTCTCCGAGACAGAGTCAAAGAGCTGCACAAACACGTTGTGGGAGCTGCAGGTTATATCTTTACCTGCTTTGGCAGGCTTGGCTCAGCCATTAGCTGGGTGAAAGCTCTGCCCCACAGCAGGTCCTGGGAGCTACAGCTGGCCCAGGTAGCGCCTGGTCTGTGTATGCTGGCGCGTAGGCTTGTTTCCCAATTCAGGTCCATGAGCTGTAGCTCACCCCTACTCCTCCTTGGTTCCTACAAGGCCATGGTGCGAGGAGGCTGCTGGATGCCACTTTGTGCAGGAGAGTCACGAAGGGGGACAGGAGCCTCCAACATGGAGCAAATCGGCGGGACCACTGTGTTTCCCTTGCCTTTGTGGCGCTCGGTTGTTCTCCCAACCCAGGCAGAGCCCCAGGAGGACTGGCACTTGTCAACCCTCCCTGGTTTCCCGCAGGGCTGAAGAAATCATGGGCCGTGCTTGCTGCAGCCTCCCAAGAGTCTGGCTTTTCCGTGTCTGCAAACATCTTTATTGCATGCCCTGCCACTGGTCTGCACGCTGAACCTGTAACCTTGCACCAGACCTTGGTCTTTCCTGCCCTCTGCCATCCCAGGGAGCAAACACAACAGGAAGGAGAAGGCCATCATGCTGGAGTGCTTCCTTCTTGCTGCCGCAGGGGAACACCTGGCAACAGCCCTATCCCAGCGACAAATTTCCCTGCGCTGCAGTCCCCTCTGCAGGCTGGTCTGCACACTTTGCATCCAGACTTTCCAACTGCAGTCACTTGTACCACATACAGAAATGCAGCATTTATTTTTAACCTATAGGGAGTCACACAGGGTAGGGTTTCATACAGAGACTCTCAGAGCATTCAAACTGGATCAGATTTTTAAAGATGTTAGCACATTATAAATCAATACATTCCCTGTCTGCTTTCTTCGCTTCTCTTGAAAGAGAAGGTCCATCCAGCACTTTGAGGTTCCAGACACAGTTTAAGTACCATCAGGATTTGTTAAAGAACTTTTTTTGCAATGTCTAAATCACCAGAAGTAAATGGGTTCCTGTCAGTCTGATTGTCTCAAGGGTTTTCTTGTCCACTTCTTGGGCCCTGGCATGAACAATACTTAGCTCTGGATACCTAACCCTGAACCCACTAAAATCAATAGAAGGATTTAGGATCACCCCAGAAAACCTTTTCCTCCTTTACAGGAGAATGTCACAACTCTGCCGTGCCTCAGAGAGCCACTGGGGGTAAAGTGATGTGACTAAGGGCATGCAGCAGCTCGGTGGCAGAGACTCCAGTTGCCTTGTGCCACACTGGGAGTACTGATGTGTAGAAAAATGTCACCAAACAGGTCACCACTGACGCCACAAGAGTATTTCAGAGCCTCAAGTGGCTGAAGGAGAGACAGAAGTCTTGTGCAGAGGACAATGAAGAATCAAAGCATGAAGTGAGAAAGAGGCAGGAAGAGATCACTTGCTGGATTGCCCAGAAACTCCTAGAGCTGAGACCTGACTCTTGATCTCTGGTCAGAGGGTTGGAGACTTGAATGTCCCTGGTATTGAAGCAGCCCATGACACAGACCTGCAGCAAAGCCATCTGGATTGCCAGTCTCCTGGTGATGACAAGGACAGCCTTGGGAGAGAAAACCAGCAGTCCCAGCTGCCACCAGTGCTCGTCAGAGCTGGAGAAGGTACTGATCATGAAGATTTAAAGGCGAGGATTTGGAATTAACTGGCTGTTAATAATCCCCAGGCACTACCTGTTGCTTGCTCTGTAGATGGCAGCACAAGGAAACCAACCAACTTCATTAACTCAGTGCAAGGCAAGTACACAGGTCTGTCATTAACAGGGTCAGTGGAGGGAGTTATTTCGCCTGAGACTTGAACCACTTTAAATGTTATCAGCAATGAGTTAGAAACACAAGAAAGAAGCCACGGCTGCAAACAAGTAGTAAAAGTAACTTGCAAAGAAAGAGAGGTCCTCTGTCATGTAGAGATAGCCTTCAGCTTATAAAAACCTCTGATGGTTACCACATAACTGCAGATCAAGAGAAGAAAGCCACCTGAGTAGATTTATTAAGAGTCTGTGTTCTTTTTTGCACAAACCTGACCTTTATTCTGTGTTTAAATAGCAAACAGGGACTCGTCTCGATCCCCAAATGTTTTTGCAAAAGGGGCTGGTATGGCAAAATTTATCAAAACACAACATGTTCTAAAGTGCTTGGAATTTCCATTTGAGAAATGTGGGTAGCTGTTAGTTCCCAATCACCTCCTCTGCGTATCTGCCCTGAAATCATTTGGTTGCATTGTGATAAAGCTTGGCTTTGCAATTTAAAGCCATAAATACACACTCCTGTAGAAATACAGGGTTTTTGTTTTCCCTTCCACGGGGTGCATTTGAGAGGGAGCCTGGAGGGGCCTTCATCTTGTCAACTCCCAGGGCTGCTATTTCTAGGCACTGATTTCCTACTTGGGATGTAGATCTTGACCTCCATGCCCCTAGCCGACTGGTTTGCATAAACAAAAGAGCATCGCAAAGAAGTCAAAGCCGGATGTACCTACAGCAAATAAATCTCTTCCTCTCTGACAAACAGAGAATGAATTGACCTCTTGCACGTCATGTCTGGTTGTCTGACCAAAACTGTCAGTCACAACTTTCCCTCTGGAAGCCTTGGATGAGACAAGGGATAAAAGGGACATGAAAGTGACATCAGGAAGACTAAAACAATGAATGACAGGATTTCCTCTACCATCTCCATCACTTGATTCCTACAAGTTTTCCAATCATGGGTGGTTAGATCCCAGACAGTGCCTGTGTGCATTTGATTCACCCATGGCGAACTAATAAACCATTGCATGTCGCGCCCTCCCTGCGTCCCAGCCCCATTTTTGCATTTATTTTCTGGAAACAGTCCAGCGAACAAGTTCACCAGCATGAACATTTGGGCTGGAGTGAATTTTAAAGAAAACATCTGGGATCACCGCAAACAGGAAATCCACCACACTTCTGGGCTGGAAACATTTGTAGCTGAGAACCGGGTGCTTTCTACGCTCGGGCCGTGAGATCCCTGGGAGACGCCCTGTAATCCACACACCCAGTCAAGCCCTCACAGTTCTCCTCAGATTTCAGATGGTGAATCCTAGAAGCACAACGCTAGGAGTCATACCATGAATTATGGCAGGAATTAATATACTGTGAGTCATGGGAGATTAATTTGTGAGTACTGGACATTGCTCCTGGACAATTTGGCCATGCCCAGACAAGGGGGGGATGTGAAGGCCAAGGCAGAGCTTGCCTCCTCTCATGGAGGGAGTCCTTTCTCCCAGTGAACTGGCGAGAGGGAAGAGGCAATTATATGTGGCCAGCCCTCATCCCCACACAGATTTGGGGGTCTGGAGGAGAGCATTCATCGGTCCCACATTGACTTTGTGAGCAACAATGTGGATGCATTCATTGACTGGGTGATTTAGAGTGAGTTATTTGCTCAGCTTTACTAACAATGTGACATGTGACAAAATGTCACAGAAAATTCCCTCCCAGTAAGATTTTCAGCCTCAGTCACCCAGAGCCATATTTTCTGGTATACACCAGCTGGCCTTATTGGACCTGAATGTATTTATGCCAGCTAAGGCTCTGGCCCAGTAATCTCCATTTTATAGAGAGAGATATATATATATGAATGTCAATCACAAAGCTTCTGGGAAGATTTCCAGTTTGCAGGATCAATATGCAGGGCAGCCCATAATGAGAAGCACCCTCACGTGGGTCATGAAATGGTGGTATGAGACATCAGAGTCCAAGTGCTGCCCCTTGGATACTAGCCAACATTTTGGGACCCTCTCCCAGCCTTCCAGTTACCTGTGAGATGTGGAAATACAGGATAATCACCTCCCCATGGGCACACCACAGGACTAATCAAATCCTGCAAAAGCCTCCTTCCAGACCACCCTGGGAATAGGGAAACTGAGGCAGCAGCTGCTGTGGAGAAGACTGTGGCAACAGGTTCTGCCCTGGGCCTTTCCCCATCCCTTTCACACCCAGATGGTCCAAGAGATGCAGAGACGTTGGCACAGTGGGGCTGGGCTCCTGGGTATACATTCAGCTCAGTTCTCACATTTGGGCTGACCTACTGCACTGGTGTAAATCCAGGCTAATTTGGGCCTTGTTGGTTCATGTGGGAATGATGCCTGGAATGCACATCTGTATCATTTTTGTCCTTTTTTAAGCCCTGTCAGATTCCAGGCTTGTGAAGAAACAACATGTTGGGCAGGAAAGCTCTGCACCATCGACCAAAGCAAAGAGAGGACCGGCATGCTGCTGGGAGACACTGAATTGTTTCAATTTTTCAGTGCAGCCTGGAAACAGGGGCTCTTTTCTCAGACCCCAGAGGTTAAGCTGGGAACCCCACCGGAAGGTCTGAAGCTCACAACTGAAAACCTCTGCGTCTACCTCTGGAAAGGATGTGCCTTTCTGAAAAAAAAAAATAAAATAAAAAAAAAATTGTGATTCAAATTAGAAGGCAATGGGGTAACTTAATTCCTGGTGGCCCCAGTTGCTCTATATCTAGGGGGAATGTAGCCCACGCATTTATTTCCACACTTCCCATTCTTTTTGTGCTTCAAGGGCTAATGTCTTTCCTTTAGAAACACAATGTCTAAAGCAAAACAAAGCTGTAGTTCCTGCAGTGCCCAGCGTGTTTCTGCAGGAAATTTGGAATGGAGAAGGGTGCAGGTTGCTGCTGAGCTGGTCACAGACCATTCCTCTGTTTCAGAACTGGATGCATGAGGCTGGGTCCCGCCTGGGGGCTAACTGGGTTGTTGGGTACAGATGACCCACAGGCTGCAGTCAGTTCCCTGGGAAGGTCCCAGGTGCATCCTTTGGTCTTTCCACATGCTTCCTCACATACAACCTGGTCCTGCTCCTGCCCTCCAGCCCCTGCTTTGGCTTGCTGAAATGGGGCAGGGGTGGAAGAGGAGAAGGAAGGGAAAAATATAAAGGAATGACAAAGGCTCCACCCTAATTCCAGTTCAGCTACGTCAGCAGCCTTCTGTTTTTATGGATCTTGAATTTAAGAATTCCTTCCACCATCGTGGAGATTTCTGGTGCAACACAGCAATCCACACACTGGAGGAAAGAAAGTTTCCTTGTGCCTCCATTCAATTGGCTCAGTGCTCCGTGAAGACTTTCTCTGGCAGCTGTGAGCACTGGGTAAGGATTAGGAAGGCTTCAAATGGTAGGGAAGTGTCTCATTCATTTGTTTGTTGGTTTGGATGTTGTTTTAAGACCAGTATGGTCTCTTGTTCTGCTGCCCCAGTGGCCAACTCCCAGTGCCGGCCTCAGGTTTACTCTGTCAGAAAGGTTTGGAGTATACACCCTCAGGCACCACCTATTTATCTACACAACGTGGCTGTGGGAAGGGAAGTGCTGTTAGCCCTTAAAAAAAATAAATTCATGTAGAGTGACTGACAAGCAGATGAAGGCATAACCTCAAAAAGACTGAGATAAAAATCAAAGGGAGGTGAGGAACAGGGCTGTGTGACTTTCCCAGGGGTGGCACAGGTAGGACACGAATCCCAACAGCCTGGTGGTCTCTGGTGGATGTGCCAGTCCCCAGGCCACCCGCTGTCCCTGGCATGAAGCACTTGGAAAAGACCCCTGAGAAGAGCAGAGGCTGGCATGCAGGAGAGGCCAGCAGTTCTCCATGTATCTTAGGATGCAGCTCAGCTAGTATCATATCACGCCGGGCTAGAAATCACATTTGCTTGCTGAGTTCCCAAGATAAAGCAGCATATAATATCTCAGTAATTTTCCATCCATCCATTCGGTCTCATACACTCAGCATTTACTATCATCCACTTTATTGTCTCTTCCAATGCAAACAGCTCCACAGGGCAGCCTTTATCTTCTTCTCCTTATCTCCAGGCTTCCAGGCTGGGGGAGCCCTCTGGAAAAAGTGAGATTTTTCTCAAAGAGAAACATGATTGCAGGCAGTTCACTTTAGATAGGCCCTACTACTTCTCACTCTTGTAGTGGGGAGGCAACCCCGTTAGGAGCCCTCTTATTTAAGTGGAATACTTCAACAGCTGGGGAAAAATCCCCCACCCTGCTGCTGAAAGTGTGGGAGATTCACATGACTCCAGCCAGCAGAAACCAGGGGAGCCATGTGGCCCAACAAAATGGACCCTTCTCTGCATTGCCTGGTGTTTATTCTGAGCAGGGCTTTCTGACAGGGGCTTTCCCTGATCAGATGCTCCCTTCCTGACGGTGCTACACACACCAGCAACCAGAACACGAGAGGACACCTCACATTTCTTTCCAGATAAAAGTAGACTCCAGGGCACATGGGGCCAGGAAACATTTGTAGAAGATGCAGGGAAATGGAGCAGAGACTGCTCCGGACCATCTCTGGCAGCAATGAGGGCTCAGGGGAATATGGCAGGCACTGCCATGCAGTCCATGCTCAGAGCAAGGCTCGCTGGGCATGATGCTCATGGCATAGAGTTTGCACTGCTCTACATGCGGGAAATTGTATCAAGCACTCTATCCACTTAGTTCAGCTTCTTTAAAAAGTCATTTAAAAGTATTCGGAGAAGCTGAAAGAAGCCTTGACTTGAAAGAGGAAGTGTGGACTGAAATCCTAAATGCTTTCAGTATGCTAAGTCCACATGTGAAGCATGATTTAAACTGAAATATGTGTTGCCTAACTCAAATGCTTGTAGTGACAGTTACATTAACCTGTTTGGCACTGGAGAGAAGATCACATCCCACTAATACCAGCTCTAAACAACAAAATACATGCCAGCTGAAAAGTTAACACGCAACTGGCATTATCTTTGTTTTCTATCCAGGCTGTGCCAAGATACTCTTTTCTTATGAAGACTTGATGCAGCTCAATTTAGCAAAAAAAAAAAAAAAAAAAAAAAAAATCAATTCTCTGAATCTGAATCCTAGCACTTGGCAAGCTGCGCTCTGGCGAGTACATTTCTCTAAGCAGGACACGTCTTGTTTGCTGGAAAAGCTTAAAACCCAACACCTCAGGGTGCATTATTGCAGGCACTTTTCATCACAAGGGAGCAGTTTCCTGAAATCACACGGTGAAAAGGGTGTGGGAAGGTACAGAGTTTTTCTGTGATCCTACCCAGGTGAAAATACCTACTGGAGAAGCAAGATTACTTGCTCGCAGACTAGACTTACGCTGCTCCCCTCTTGTTCTGCAGGCATGTAGCATCTTGAAGCACAACTGAAATTCAAGGGATGTGAGCCACTTGGTACCCTGTTGGACGGAACACTTCGACCAGCTCCTGTATTTGGAAAGGCCATGATTAAGCAAAGCTCGAAGGCTGAGTACCTCCTCAAGGTCTAGAGCGTGGCAGGACTTCTAGGATCAGATCCTGCGGAAGCAGAGCTGCCATAATACGATGCCGAGAGGTGCTATATAAATATGTCATTCCCAGTGATTCACTCTTCCCACAGATTCTTGTCTGTGCCATGTTTCTATTAGTGTTATAAGCAATTTGTGGGTGAGACGGTGTTTTACCAAGGACAATATCTGTGATTCAACACTTTCTCCCATCCTGCTAGTTTGAGAGCATGTAGAAGAGACTTTTGGATACAAAACACGTTTTGTAGTTCCTCCATATGCTGGAGGGTGTGATTGCTGAATTCTCACTTCCCTGACCCAAACCTTTTTGCTTATCTGTACTGTGGCTCTGCCTAGAAGTTCCAGCTGAAACTGAGGTGGTGGTTGTGCTGGGTGCCATACACAAACGTGCCCCAGATGACACCCTGGCGAGAGCAAGGACCAGGCAAATGCATATTTGCAAACTCTTCTTCTCTCTCTATCACCCCCCTCCACACACAGAGTTTTTTTAGAGAAAACATCCCCGTTGCTTGTCCCCCACACTCCCAAATGAGAACTGTTGAAATTGCCTGACTGCGTGGCTCCAGATGAAGCTGTTGCTCTGAGCAAGTACAGACAGACAGAGCGATTGCCATAGCAACCGAAGTTATGTGTGAAATCCCTGGGAACCGGTCCTCCTCCTCCTCCCCCACCCATTCAGGTCCCTTTTCAGTTGTCTCTCCTTTTTTTTTTTTTTTTTTTCCCCAAGGTGCCAGTATCAATTCATGCCTTGAGCTGAACACCTAGGGAGATGCTTTGAAAACAGCCCGTCAGGTTACGATAGCATGCAACCAATTACTGCAGTGGTGGAACAAGTTTATGGAGCATCGTATTGGAAAAACACATCCTGCTGGGTCTTGGGAAAGTCTTAATAAGGCAAATTGAAAGAAAGCAGATAGTGGGAGGGTTGCTGCCTGCATTTAGGACCTCAAGGGCATATCCCAAATTCGTTTCTGATCAAATCTGCACTGAACTATTTACTTTTTGAGGCGCTAAGTCAACAGATGTGCATCAAAACAAATTAAAACCATTTAACATCAAGCTGCTAATGGTTAGAACCACACAAAATAATGCAGGTTATTAACCCCATAATAAGGAGCTCATTAAAATGTGAATTACCAATTAGGTTACTTAGGAGTTCCATTAGGAGAAACACAAGCAACAGAAAAACCACTGAATATTTGCCAGTTGCTAGATGCAACACACTGTGAAAACCAATGGCCAGGGAGATGTGTCCAGCTGGTGTAGACTGGCAGAACTGCTGAGGGCTGCAACACAACCAAACTGTCTTAAACCAGAACAGGATCAAGTTCAAGCATCTCATGGACTCAGCTCAGACCTTGGGGAGGAACAATTTATGTTGGAAGTTTAATTGGTGTTCAAGGTTATGGATACCAATGCTACCACTCACATTTCAGTTTGGATTAGCCCTTGTGAGACATTTAGCTTCCCTTGGCAAGCAGAGCCTCCCTCAGATCAAAAGGCGTATGTTTAAATGCCTTCTGAACATGACAATCAGCCCAAAACTTATCAAAAGTTCTTTGTGTTGTAGACTTTGACAAGAGGAACATTTAATGGGACAGGTAAAAGCAGCATGACCTTGCACATAGGCATCCTCGAACTGCTTTGGAGAAGAGTTTTACTACTCAAGTCTGCACCCTGCATTTTACTATTTCACACAGTTCTGGGGTTTTAACATATTCTTTCCAGGTACTAGCATTTTTATGTCATCTTGGGGGAGCTGGCAGTGTCCCAGAGCTTGCTTTGGTTGATATATGTAAAAATATATTTTCCCCAACATGCTGAAAATGGCATGCACAGAGGAGACCTCTAAGTTTTATTTTGTTGCTGCCTAAATGTAGCAGAGTAACGTGCTCATATTGAAATCACCAGTTCCCAAATGGCATCCTTCTTGCTTTCCCACTCACACTTCAGCTGATTTCAGATATCACCAGAGAATCTGAAAAGCAGCAAGTGCGCTGCCTGGCAGACAAGCTGAGGGTATAGAAAGATGGAAACAGAAATGTGTATCAGTTCTCATTCACTCGTGCACTTAACTCTCACAAACCCCAGACTTGAGCTGAATGGTCCAAACCAGGCTTTTAAAGGTATCAAGAATGGGACAGAGATTTAAAGATTTCTGACTTACGAAAAATGCTTTAAGAAAACATTCCATTTTTCCCTTCTGAAGGCAGAGAAATCCCCAAAGTGGCAGGCAGACGGGAGAAGGAAGGAGTAAGATGCTTCAGGGAAGGCTGGGGTGATGCCTGGGTACACGAGGAGGGGTCTATGACAGATTCAGTTTCCTGAAGCTCTCTGAAAGCGTTCAAAAGGGGCACTTTTTCCTCAGGAAAGGAGCCAGTGTTGACCCTGGGAGGACAACAGCTGTGATAAACCCCTTCTGTTGCACAGCTGAAGCTCTATACCTCAAGGACCACACCGCCCAGGGACATCCATTAGAGTCAACGTAAAAGACAGTCTTCCTACAATGACTGAACTTCCAGGAGAAAGTACATTTAGTTAAGTAAATTACCTTCCACTTTGGCAACACCCATTTTTATCCATGCTTCAGCTTCATCACCCCACCTTTGCTTTATGTTCCTGTTCAATCCTTCTAGTTTTATTGAGATAGCTAGTTACTATCCATGTTTCTTGGTAACTCAATAAATACATTAAAGAACAGCTAAAGCATATTCCCTGTAGTACAGGCTGTGGTTGGCTGTGGGGCCAAAGAGCAGGGATGGCTGTCTGTAGGCTCCCAGAGCACACGAGAAAGCCCCCATGCAGCTGAGCTGGACTCTTCCCTCAAAGCAGTGGGAAATCTCTGCACTGCCAAGCTCGGTGGCATGTCAGGATATACCCCACTGTGGACCGTCTAGTGCAGGGGTGAGCTCAGTTGGAAAAATGGCTTTTGCTGTACTGGAATGCCACTCCTGCAGCTGGCACGCATTCGGGAAAGCTCCATTTCAGCCTCTGCTTAGACCAGCATGCAGTCCCCATTGAGAGCTCTGCTCACGATGCTCTTTTTCACTCATAGTACCAGCAGGCATCCAAAAGGCACCTGGGCAAAATTAACCCAGGGTAGGGGAGAACACATAGGACTGAGCTGCTCCATCCCAAAACATCATTAGTCCCTGACAGCTCTACCCACCTGCCAACATCCTATGGGGAACATCAGGGTGTGGAGATGAGACCACGCAAGGGACTGTCAGGACATAGTGACTCCAGGCAAGTACAAAACTGTGCCGAAGCAGTACTTTGCATGGGGGCATGAGAGCAATGTGTGTACTTCTTTTTGATATAACTAGACTGGCACTTCAAGGGGAGGAATTACGTGAGCGTATCAGTAATATCTTTATGCAGCCCAAGGTGAACATTTGAAAGTTATTTAACAGGCAAAACTGTGCTTTGAACAGCCAGCAAATCAAGGTCATCTCATTCAACAAAATCACAAAGAACAGCAAAAGTGTTAAATCAGTATGGTCATATGTTTACAGTGAATAATTTAAGCAGTGCCAGAGTTAAAGAAAAAAAGATTTGCTTCAATGCTTTGAATTTAGCTCTGTTTTTTTTAGAACCACTTAAAATGGTAAATTATGTTCTTCTATCCCACTGGTCTTACAGAAACTCAGTCCCTCCCTAAGGATATTTGCCTTAAAGATTGAGTGGAGACAGGTCCTGTTCCCTTTTGTTTTCCCCAAGATGTTAACTTTTACCCATACGCTTTACTGAGGACAGAAACTGAGATAAAACAGGTGACTTTACTAGCATTGTTCAAGAAAACATTAAAAAGGTATTAAGTATATTTTAAATTAGAACTGTGCTGTAATTTCAGCTGGTATAGACTGACATATTTCCAATCATGTAATGTACCTATGCCAATTTATATCAGCTGGCCACAGCATAAGATGTTGAAACCAGTTGGAAAAACTCATCTGATATTTAAAAGCAACATATGGGAGCAGCAGAGACTCCAGGAAAACACTCCATTTAGGGTTTTTTGAAAACAAAATATATCCTACTGTAGTGTGGAAGGAGGTGTATTAACTTCTATCTGTCTCCTTTGCACAGTAATTATAATTTAAATCTTATTAATATGATTTCACATCTTACTTAACACTCATTGTCATGGCCTTTTGGGGCAAATGAGTAGAAAGTGAATGTTGCATTGCCACATGTGTGTTTAGGGAAAACAATTTTTACGTGAGCCAACAGAAATGCTCACCCTGGCAGGACTTGCTTTTGCAACTCAAATGCCACTGCTTGTAAAGAATATGTACAAAATACAGAGATGCACATAGCTACCAAATTTGAAGGAACTAGTATTCAGTGGCCACAGGGTTTATGCTTGGCAAATAGACTGGTCACTGTGAATTGTCTCTGTGGGAGTGAAGTTATGAACGTGTTCAGCACACCCATATTCAGCAAAGTAACCTCAAAAGGACATCAATATAACCTGGGGAACTTTATTCAGCCAGGGCCTGTCTCACCTCTGGTTTACATGAGAGTTCAACCTGCAAGCTTGTTGATGCTCAAATGCACAAATGGTGCTGTTTGTAGAACAGACACTATGAGAAGATGACACAGACAAACATGGAAAAAGCGTCTGTTTTCTCACTCTTCCTTGGCAGCAGGTTTAAGAGCACAGTGTATATTTTGTAGTGATTCAGCATTTGACTACCTTAAAAAAATAATCAATATTTCCAACTCTGTTTCCCTTATGTCCTTTTAATTCTTTAAAGAAGCTGCAGTAATGAAAGCCTTATTGTAAAGATTAGTCTCATCTATAAATGCAAAGTAAAACTGTGATTTTTGTTATAAAATATGAGCCTGCTATTGCTAAAGGGTTTATGAAGGAGGATTAAGTTAGTCCTCATGAAAAATTCAAACAGGCCATAACGATAAAAGGTATTTTGTCAATGATGAGGCAGTTCAAAGTTTGGCATGACTTCCCCAGCTTGACTGAAAATCTCATGCTTTATCAACATACTCAGCATTTCTACACATTGAGCCCATCACAGACCTGCTCCAAAATCCACAGATTTCAGTTTGCTCTGTGTCAGGTCACTTACCACTGTTAAGAACAGAAGCAGAAAGCAACGTGTATCGAACATAAGCCAAAGCGGCACATCAATACTGCCAAGAACTCTTGCTTTGCAAACACTGACACCTCCCCTTCCATCCCATTTATTAAAATAAATTCATACAGGCATGGGTAAGAAACACTGAAACTTTAATTTTAAACTGTCCTTCCCTATTAGCTGGCAAGAAGGGATGGAGGAGAATTAATCTCAGGGACGTCTACAACTCAGTCCCTGCAGAAGGCTGAATACAAGGGCACAGCAGATACCTAAACAGGTACTTTAGGCTTCTGGTTATGGACTTGAAAACTGTATGTTTCTTTGTGGGGGTGGTGGGTGGAAAGACCTAGATCACTATCTGGGTGTTTCCTTGTAACTGTATAAATTCCAGGACAGCTGATCACCCTGAACCTGACGGGCTCAGGGGCAGTTTTGTGTGAACCCCTTTGCACCCTGGCAGAGCTTTTTTTTCTTAACGGATTGTCACGTTGTGATAAGTTCTCTGATGAGAAGGGTTAATTATCCTGTCTGGTTGGCAACACCGGCGATTCTTCATGCTCTGATAATGACCATACAAGAGAAGAACTGCTCTGTGGAGTTCTCTCTCCAATGACTATGGTGCCTAACATAGATTAAGCTCCTCACTTGCAAGCATCTGAGATTGTATGAGGCGACTTCAGGCCTGGAGGTGGCCCTGAGTGTCCTCAGACACTTTGGAGAACAAGCCAAACAAACCCACCCAGGCAGCAGAACCTGCTCACCACCATCACAACACTGACTCAGGCCCACATCACACAAATGCTGCGCTCTTAGCCTTAGACAGGTAAAAACCATTAAAGTTAAAAGGCAGATCATATGCATTATGTACAATAAAATGACTAGTTTATACCATTATGCTTTGATTTCCTCAGGAAAACTAGGACAATTAAAGGCAGGAAGGAAGATCATAAATTTGAAAGAAGACAAGGGGATAACCGCTCACCTGAATAGGAAGTTTTAAATAGTCTATCATTGACTCACTGTGATTTGGAAAACAGTATACATGACACTTTCATTCTTGGCTGCAAAACATAGAATAGATATTATACTATGAATTAAAATAAACTTGTGTAGTAATCTGTACCCAAACTGATCAAACACCTATATTAGTTTCAGCTATCTGTGTTACCCTTTCACAGTGTAGATGTATAGTGAATAATAGTTCTGGGAGCCATTCCATGAAAATGAAGAGTCAGTCTTCAGCCTTTCAGTCACAATAAGCTCTCCATCACAGGACTTGGCTCCTTTGTAGGGAACTGTTGGACATAAGGGTAGGAGGATTAAGTAACTTGGTGTCCTGGTTTCAGCTGGGAAAGAGTTAATTTTCTTTCTAGTGGTTGCTGTTAGGAATGTCAATAATGCATATTGTTTTAGTTGTTGCTAGGCAGTGTTTATACTTTTCAAGGACCCTTTTCAGCTTCTCATAGAAGCTGAGAAGAAGCACAGACAGAACAATGGAATGGACAATGGAATATTCTGTACTATAGACATCATGCTTAGTATATAAATGGGGGTTGGCCAGGTTGGGGGGATCTGCGATCACTGCTTGGGAAGGTACCAGTTCACTGGGTGGTAAGAATGACTTGTGTAATTATTATTATTATTATTGTTGTTGTTGGTTTCCTTTTAAACCATCTTTATCTCAACCCACGAGTTTTTTTCCTTTCCCTTTCCCCTCATTTTCTCCTTCTTATCCCTGCCCTTCTTGGAGAAAGGAGAACTGTGTGAGTGGCTGCGTGGTCCTAGCTACCAGCTGGGGTTAAACCACAACACTTGGGTTCAGGAAGTCTGGGCTAGAACTAGGAACTGACCCTGGACTACTCATCCCATCGTCTCAACCATGAGCCTGCACTTCCTCTTATTTAGTAACACCAAAGGGGTGTGCAATTTGAAGATTAGACAATGTAACATTTCCTTTGAAAATACAATATTAATTTTGAGTCCTTGATTACTAGTCCCAAATCCAAAAATTGTTCACATATCTGCATATTCCCTTTGTGATTGTTTCTCTGAAATGATACTTACGTAAGCACCACATTGTCCAGTCAGAATAACAGCCCTGAAGCCTTGGGATGCCCCTTAAAAACTATTTTCAACAGCTCATAGATATTGTACATGTATGGCCTTTCCCTGATAACCATGCTCAAAATGCAGCTAACTCAGCCAGCATTTGAGCAAGATGGTGCCTTACTATGGCTTCTGTGCAGCCAAAACACACTTCTGAAACCATCGCAGTTACCAGAGATGAGCAGATCCCAAATATTTTGATAGGCATAGCCCCATAAAACATCAAGTTAGAAACTCAGCAGCCCACAGACACCCATGACTTCAGCGGCTGCTTCAACCTGTATCTAAGCAGCAACCTACACGAGTCAAGTGGTGGGAGTGAATTTCTCATTCCCTTCCTTCAGAGCTTCCGTTAGTGTTGCTACAGTCGCTGTTACGGGCACTCGAGTGATGCCATATGATTATAATGCGCTGTCACCCTCCCAAACATGTAGGCGGATTTCATATCACTTATGTATAGCGAAAGCCTTTCCACCGAGAAGAATTGCCAGGAATTCCTTGGCCTACTGTGAGCAACACTGCCTGAGCAGAGAGGTGAAGAGCTGCCACTTCTGGTGAAGATCAGATAAGAATGAGGAGTGTCTCTACTGGGTGCAAATTCAAGAGCAGAAGGCCTGCTGCAGACACATCCTGCTGTAGGCTCCTGAAAGCCCCGCGTTAATAAAGGCTTGGAGACAATGTGTGTGAAAACGAAGAATTGGCTAGCTGGCTGTGCACATTTTGAGGTTTCTGGGTCATAACTTGCACTGTGAATCCCAGCCAGAAGTCGGTGGGCAGCCAGCACAGAGAAATGGGGGCACTGGTGGAACGAGTGGTCCGGCTGTTTTGTAAGTAATCACTGAAATTCCCAATAGGTCCTCTCATCTTTTCCCAGACCGGGGGGTGCTGTCCACAGAGGAAGCAGAGACACTGAGAGATGATGAACAAAACTAGGATTCAAGTGTAGCATTGATCTCCTGTCTATGGTGAAAGTCTAGTTGAGGTTGTGAGCTAACAGGAGTTAAGTCCTTGAGGTATAGCAGTGTAGCATAGCTTTCTCCCAGTTCCCACAGTGGAGAACCATGGTACTATCACAGGGATATCAAGCAGGATGTGAGATTTATCCCTCCTCTGGCCCACGTTGATTCATCTCCAAGAAAGGGGAATAAATAGCACCACTGCAAAGGACATCTGCAATCCTTGTGCTGGGACTGGGCTTCTCCATGTGATAATTCATGTCCTTTTATTTACCTACCATATGTTTGCCTTGCCCATCCCTGGCTATACACACCTGGAGTGATCTAACCTCATGCAGCTGCGATTTTCCACCTTTTCTGCAGCAGCTCTCCTTCCACTCACCGTAACACTTTTCCCCCAGTATTCAAGTTCTGTTGATTTTGCTTCTACTTTCTCATCTACTGTCCCAAGGAACATTGCTGAAAATTTGTCTGTAGACATGCTGTGAGCTCAGAGGCAGCTGACTAGTGACTCCATGTAGGTGGAGAACCAAACACAGGACCAGAGTGTATGGTGGTTTTAAACCCTATTCTTCTGGACAATGGAGGCCTTTCCAAGCCAAACCTGCTGGAGATCTTGTCAAGTCATCAGATCATTACCCTTTTCCCAGTCTGAGTGTGGCCCTGTGTGTAGCCCCACCATTGCTAACTGATAAGCCCTGGTTCTCCCTCCCACTCAGCAGCATTCTTTCATGGTAAGGTTTGTCTCTATATCAGACTATACCTTTCTGCCTCCCTTTTTTTTTCCAGGCTATATATGTGTTTATTTCCTTTGATCTTCCTAATAAATAGGTTATTCCTTCCAACCTCTTGTCTATACCAGTTAATCTATAACATTACCTGTTTGCCTGCACTCTTTTCAGTAGGCCCTGCCCCAAGTGGTTTTCCTGTCACCACTTCAAAAGTGGATTGATCTGTTTTTTTTAAATGAATTATCAGTTGTAGTTTTCTATCAACATTTGCATCTAAAGGTTGCAATGGATTACTGCTCTCTGCAGCCTCTGGCTTACTGTTTTGACCTCTCTTCAGTGAGCGTTGTTACCCTGTGGATGTTTCTGCACTTAGATCTGTTCAATTTCTTGCTATTCCCCCTATGTCCCACTCTTCAATTATTGAAATCCCTTTAGGACGGTGCTTCTAATAAATTATTTGCAATTCACACTCCAGCTGGGTGTTATCTTTGAATTTGATTGATGTATTTTTCCTATCCTTCCTCAATGCTACTGCAGATGAATATAATGTCCAACACAGCAGGAGTCCCTTAGGAGCCCAACATGGCAATATTTACAAGCATACTCCACTTTCTATTGTAGGGGCAGATTTTAATCTCTTTCATTGTTATTTTCTGTATCTACCCCGCATCTTTCTTGTTCTGCTTTGGGCCCAGTCCAACCACTGTTAAAGTCAACTGTGTCTGCATGGAATCCTTTAGGGACGGATCAGGATCTACAGGAATATTATGTCTGAAGAAACTGAATAAAATTACTGAAATCAAGGAGCTTTCTGCAGGAGAGCTCTCTGTACAACCAGTTGTCTTGTCAATGAGTGAAACCCTTAAGGGCAAATTTACTAAGTGACTCAAGGGACTGTATCTCCCTCCTCCTCCCACCAGCATGGCCCACTATGGTGTATACTCCATCCCACATGATGGATAAGCAGCTGCTTATTCTTCAATCTCCCCACCCAAAACACACACCCTGTGGTTTTCCTCCTCCCGTCAACACTGTGAGTATAATCTGGCTGTAGAGTCTATCACTTGGATGCAACTGTTTCTCTTAATGTGACCTGTTCTTTGTGCGTAACACATTTCTGTTTTGTTCTTCCTGCAGAACAACTACTAGTAGTTACTGATTATTAGAGACCAAGTTTCACCTGGAAAGGATGTTAAGTTAATTGATCTGTAATTCCCCTTTTGGAAAAGAAGCGTGATGTTTTCCCTCTGCCAGTCATCAGGGCTTCCTCAGTTCTTCAGGAGCACTTGAATATAATGGATAATGGGCCTAAGAGTTTTTCAGCTAATTCCTTTAATACCCTTGGGTCTGTACCATCTGGCCCTCTGTGCCGATTTGAATACATTGCGCTCTTTTTTCTTTGCTCTTTCTTTAACGATTTTGCCAACTTTTAGCTCTCAGCTTCTTGGCTTTCCTTTGATTACTCATTGCACATAGTGTCTTTAAAGGAAATTTAGAAAACTGGAATAGGTGGTGATTTTTTCAGCTCACTCTATCCATGGCAGAAACGAACTCACTTTTAAAATTTACCTTTCATCGAGAAGCATTGAGTCTTAAAAGTCTGAGCTGCAGCTGTTATCTCTTGCCCTATCCAAGCAAGGCTGCATCTACAGAACATTTTCTGCTATTTGAAAGGTTCCATGCGAGAGAATTTTCTCTTAGTTTAAGACCCTATATCCAAGTCTTTTCTACTCGATACTGGTAGGGAATTTTCCCTTCTTCCTATCATGTCCTGTTTTCTCTCTCTCCAAGCACATTTATGTGACCCTGCCTACATCCTTCAGATACTTGTAGACTCACGTCTGCTATTTTCTTATCTCTTCACCAGCTTATATCTAAGCATCACTTAATCTTCATAAATCAAACCCACACCAAGTGATCTGATCATGTCTCTACTCTTTGAGGCCTCTGATTTTACAGTGTTTGGCATCGGGATGCCAAGAAATTAACAGCAACCTTCCAGCTGTATCTAAGCCAGGCTGGTTAGTGTGATGCCCACTGAGAATGGCATGGGTCTTTTGCAATGCAAGCTGGCTGCCAAAAGTTACATGTAGATTGTCCTCCTATATCGCCTCCCAGCCTTTCCTTACATTGCTGCTTCTGCGTGTCCTTTGGGGGTATTTTTTCCAGAGTGCTGGTAGCCTATATTATTCCAGTTTCATTATATAATTTCCTGGCCACATTGCTAATCTCTATAGGTGCCACAGGGTAAATTCTCTGTTCAATAACATTCAAAACTCCTCCCACTTTAGCATCAACACCATCTTGCTGTACTATGCACTTCCCCTGCTTACTTATATGTGACTTGCTTTCATCTTTCTCCAACCTTTTCTTCCTATTCTCCCATATTTCTCCCAGAATATTTTCCCTTTAAAATGACTTCTATAGGATTTCCCTTTCCTTTAAAAAAAGCAATAAAATTTATTCTCCTTTCTACGTATGCATGTTAGACACAACAGGTTTATACTGGTCTACCTCTAATACGTAGTCTCCGTGAAATGGCTACAGACAATGATGGGTCTACCCACATGCTGAAAGATGTAGTAAAAGGTAAGTAAAATTCATTAGGTGAAACAGCAAGTAGGCAGCACATCTATCAGGGCATGCTCCCAGGATGGTTTCAGTTTGGATGTGAATCATTCCCTGTACAATCCACCGAGGATGGAGGCGGACAATCTCCTTACTTCTCACTTTTAGGTGGTGCTAGATGAGAAATCTCCTGTCTTATCTCAGGTCAGACTCCCCAAAAGGACTACACTGGGGCTGCTCTGCACTTCTGACTTTCCTCAGCTCCTGCATGGGTGGGAAAGCAGGAGCGGATCAGTTCAACCTCCGGATCCCTGCCACCTTTGATGACATTGATACCATTGGCTAAGGGTATTCTCAAGGCTGCTCTCAGGGCCAGGCTTGCCTCCCTCCTGCATGGCACACGCCCTGAGCGTAGCCACAGAGTGCCATGGAGGGGCACACAAGCCCCACATACTTCTTCAGCCGCAACACTCAGAGTCCTGGCAAAGTCGCAGGGAATCCCCATGCCTTGTGCACAACATTAGCAGGGAGACCTTTAGGCAGCAGACAGCTTGGATGGCCTTCAAGCCTCTCCAGAGGCTGCTTTCAGTGCCATGCAGGTATCGACTTCAAGCCTGGTAGTCATAGTTCCTTTCCCTTCATCCTGACTTTGGAAAATTGTTGTGCCATTGTCTCCAGCACTCTATTCCTTTGGCACGTCCAGCGAGGCGGTGTCTGGATATGGACTAGTCCACGCCTGTCAAAATGCTGGATGGGAGGCAGAACAGGATAGGACACTGGATAACTTCCCTGAGCCTTCAGGCTTCAGAGAAGAAATGACCCCTTTTTTCTCCTAAAAAATGAAAGAATTGCAGAGACAATAAACAAAGGGCTGCATTAAAACCTCTCTTTGCAGGAGATCGTGAAGATTTCAGTGATACCGTACTCCCCTGCAGGAGGAGGGATTAAGAGTTTTACAGGACAGATTTACAAACCCTGGAGAGAGTAAGCGTCCAATGGAAATCTTTGGCAATCCCCTTCCCTTCTTCTTATGGGTCTCACCCTGGCTTCTGGTAACACTTAGAACAAAACCACCAGCCCTTGCTTATTTTAATGTGTTCTCTATTTTGCCCTGAACCCAAATGAAACATCAAAGGTCTGGTTCAAGCACTTGCAAGTAAAAATAGCTCTAAAGCCAATATATTTAAGGCCCTTGAAAGATATCTCCGAAACAGTCCATCCTAAGCCCATGAGAGGGGAATGGTGTTGTTTGTTAAAGGAATGTGTGTTGTGCTGATAGTGGGCAGTACTGACATGTAAAGAGCAATGGGTGATACTGCAAAATGAAAGGAAGGTGAGAAAAGGGGCATGAAGACTGCATTGCACTGTACTGTGGAAGAGGAGCAAAATACATATAAGATAAAAGCCAGTTTCAAGCTGCCTTTATTTTCTCTTCCAATCTGATCCTTCTCTTCCCTTCTTAGAAATTTAGATTTGAATGTGTCTTTCTTGATACACAAAAGTATGGTAAATCTTGGTACATCCATGGTACACGGGAGCATGACCCTCTCCCTCCCATATAGTGCTACAATTTGTTTAGTACCATCCAGGACTCATTTGTTCTCTGTGACTTGCCCATTTTTGAAGTAAGATAAATCAAGGCTACGACAGCATCAGACACATCCCATGTAGTCCCTTTGTATCAGCGTTTTGTCTCTATTGCTCTGTATTTGAACAAAACACTATGCTTTCTACTCTCTGACACTAAAAACTTCTGCCTTAAATTCCTTCACTTCACAGGCAAATAATGTTTTCTCTTTCCATCTTCTAGTAACAAGGTAAGCGCACCTTTGCAGTCATTATTCCTTACTGCCTTTACAGCTGCACTTTCTCACTGAAACTTGGGCAAGGAAAGCTTGAGCCATTGCAATACCATTACCAGGTGGGATTTTCTGGAAGAGATCAGTATGAGTCCTGTCTTCGTCTAATCTGATGTTTTTCATCATCATTTTTCAGCAAATGGTTCCCAAACACAACATTTCTAATCAGTCTTTCTCACATATGATGGAGGGGTGCCGCAGGGTATTCCACAGACTCCTGCCTATCTTGACAGACAATTTATAAAATCTCTCAAGTTGTGAAGGAGGGTCTCTGTAATAGGATGGTACTTGAACGAAGGTGGAAAGTGTACTTCATTTTAAGCACAGGCACACATCCTTCAAAAGCTACCACACAGAGAAACACGCTGAAGTGAGTATATCCTTACGGCTCACCAGTGAGGACAGTGAACATGGCCATACGGAGCAGATGCAGGTTTCAAACCACTGACTGTGAGGGTCCCATTAGCTGAGCCAGAGAAGATGACAATAATGGGTCAAAAATGGCCAAATGCGAAGGGGCAAATGCTGGAGGGTGTGACAAAAACAGACCTATGCCTTGCAGCCCTGAAGGCTGCTCTATTAACATGAGGGCTTGCTGCATTTATTTAAGCAGGATGAACAAGGTAAAAAGAGCTTGTTGGTGTTGGATGCTGAAGCAGTGTTTAAGACATCCCTGACTCACAGCTCGCAAGCTGGGACTCGTTTTGCAAGTTCAGTCCCTGTTCAGATAGGATCAGGGAATGTCTCTGGGCTGGATTGCGAAGGAAGCAGAGTCTTGCCAAATATGCTCTGCCCACAGCACCGTCCAGACCCGTCAGATGATATTTCTTCTAATTTTACTAATGTATGCTTGGCCCCGATTCCACGCTACCTGAGGCTACAGCTGTAATAAAAACACGGCACACATGCTGTGGGTGGGTGCATGCAGCTGGTGGGAGTTGAGGCACGTGAAAACGAAAAACACAACCCTTTCTTAATTGCAGCATAGAAATCAAGAAGTAATATTCTTCTGATTCCCTGCCTTCTCCCTTTCTCTGTTGCACACCCTCACCCATATCCCTGTCAGTTGCCAGAGAAGATGACAACAGGTTTCCTCTGTACATAGATTGCTCCATACCCTGAGCAATGCTTAGATTTTCAGGCAGAAGTGGGCTTGTATGCCACACGCAGCTTGTGTTCAGGTGTGGCTTCTATGCTAGGACCATCCCATGTACACACCTTGTGGGTTGCACTGGTAGATGGGGTGTTGGTGGTCTAATCCCTACTTGAGGATGAGCTCATCAGGCTACTGTCCTGCCACGGTCGTGCAGGACATCCACTCCCTTGACACACACTTTTGTCCTACCCATTAGCTGCCTCTCTGGGAGGTGGGTTGTATTGTAGCTCTGGGCTGTGTGAAAATCTCACTAAGCAGCTCATGGATTTAGAAAAGTTCAACTTCTTTGGGCCATGGGCCTTCCTGAGCATGCAACTTATAACAACATCACCATTGTGTCTGTAGAAAAGAAATTAAACCTGAGGCCTGAGAAGGCAGGGGCTTGATGGGGAAAAGAAAAACTAGTACTAGTATCAGTGGGACTTGTTAGTGAGGGGACATGGGGAATCTATTGACTTCGGCCAAGAAACAGTGCCAAGCCTGGGAGCAGACCTCCAGTTGTTTCTGGGCCAGGTGTGCTGCCTCGGTGAGGGTGTTCACCCTGGGGGTGCATACCTCCATCTACCGGTACTGACCCTCATCTTGAAAGGGAAGGGGCAGAGAGGAACTCCTTGATGCAGCTTTGTTTCTGCCTTGGGACATAAACACAGGAGTTAGAGGGATGCTCCATCAAAGGAACAGAACATGTTGAGGTGCAAATATCATGCTCACCACTGAAACCAGCCAGCCATTGCAGTTTTTGATCTCGCTGCCACATCGCCCTGCTAACACGTACTCCTGATATCACTTGTTAGGGGCCACCTTGTTCTCCAGCAGCTTTTACCGCTGGAATCTCTTCAAAAAGAATCAGCATGGGTTAGAGAAACCCATGGGTAGTGCTGAGAAGGCAGTTTATGTGCTGGAAAATTTGTGATTTTTATGGACCTGTAGAAGTTTCAAACCTCTTACATTAGACTGAATCCTTGTTTCTGAGCTTATAGTGAGCATTGCAGATATCAGGATTATTTTCAGTCTAAAACTTTGCATTCATCACACATAGCACAGTCTATTTATGTTGATTTTCAACAACGGCATTTTATTTACTGGCAGCATTTTTTGCTGGCTGATGTTTAGCAACTCCACCTGCTGATACCCAACCCTGCAGGGTGATATGAAAGTAAAGATGATGCAAGAAATAGAAAATGGTCACTTCCTTCTTCAACTTCTTCTTCTTCTGGTTGATGTCACACAGTTAGTGTATTAAAGATTGCTTTTTTCACTGCTCTGTGCTGTCATTTGTCTCAGATGCCTTAAAAACACTTGCCCAAGCAATGTGCTGTCATATCAGAAGGAGTTTCTTTTCCTCACTCTCTCCAGGGGAACCTCCACCCCTCTCTAGGCAAAACACATGAGATGCTAAGGCTTAAAATTTATGGAGCCTGATTTAAAAGCCAGGATGTCTCATGGTCTCAAGGGAAGGGAAATGACCTTTGGCTTATTTTGCAGTCACTCCGTTTCAGAGAAGGAAGTGCTAATAAGCGCTCACTTGAGGCACAACAGCTTAGGACAAATGAAGGCCAAAAAGCAGCCGCGTAATTGCTTTGACTGGGAATAAAGAGGAGCCAAGGAGCACACGTGAGAACTTTCCCTTGTGAACGGTGCTCTGCGAGCAATACACATCAGCAGTCGCTCTAATGTCTGAGGTGGGAGCTACCGAACACCGAGAGCTGCTCCCGAGGGGCTGCTTCCCCTCCCAAACCAGCTCAGCTGGAGCCCATTGCAGGAGCTGGGTGGTGGGGATGGGTCCATGGTTGCAGCAGGGGAGAAGAGACAGAAAGGAGAGGCAGCACTGGGAAAAGGAAATGCATAAAAAACGCTGCAGATGTTAGTAGGAGTTAGACATGGAAAGACTACATCACACACCCTGCAGATACATGAGTGCTCAAGCAGTTTGAGAACAGCTCTGAAACCCAGTCACACTCACCCAGGGAAAACCTCAGGTGAGATCTCAAAGCACAGCATCCTCAGGCTCTCAGAGCTTTCCTGGAGGCGCACCAGAGCACTTGCTCCAGCTGTGCCCAGCACCTTCCCTTTGAGATGAGTGTTCCCACAACCTCTCAGCAGGGACCTGTCCCCTTGGCTGTACCACCTCCAAGTGCCCCAGACCCAGGTGCCCCTCCATGCACCCCAAAAGTGACCATGCTCCAGGCCCTGTGGGGCGCTGCGCGCACACAGCAACATGGACCCAACGTGTGATGCAGCTGGAAGTCAGAAAGGGCCATTAGCTTGTCTTACCTGGCTTGGCAATCACAGACCACCAGATTTCACCTGAGTACTGGGTCCAGTGACTTGGTTAGGCAAAATATCTCAGTCCTCTCAAGACTATAGGGTCTCGGTCAAAAGACTGGAATGGGATAGACGGATCCTGCTGTTGTCTGATGCCTCGTCAGTGGCAGAGAAGGGATGGGGTGAGCTGTGTCTCCATGATGCCAGCAGGCAACCAGCAACTCACTACTGTAGAGAAAGGCAAAAAGAATCCATGTCCTTGTTCTCTGATCTGAGGAAAAAACAGTTTTGAACCTCAAACAAAGTAATCACTTTGACCCTCAGCAAGTTAGAGTCAAAAGGGGATGTGGCAACACTGCCATGTACAGCTGTTGCACCACTTTTCTCGTTGCGCTTCCACTTAGCTCGTTGCTCAAGCACCATCCACAGCCCTTCTGGCCAGTGTTACAGTGAATAAAAGTTCAGAGTGATAGTGTATAACATCCTCATTGGTAACTGTTTATAGTCCCCAGACAATGTGTAAAATGAACATATGTAATTTCTTAATGAAAAACTTGATGTACACAAAAACTTGTGTGTGCCATTTGAATACTATAAATAGCTTATAAGAAAATCTATTATCAGGCAGTAAATCTAAGGCTCCTGGACAATAAATTCTTTTGTGTTTCTCATTTATATGGCCTTTTCTTGATGTTACATACTATAAAGTCTCAGAAGGGGATTTGCTATCAGGTATGTGTGTAAACACACTTCCCCACCAGATCTTTCAGAGATGATGCCCCTCTGTAATGTCCTCATCTTACAAGAGTGAGGGAATGGCAGGACCTTAGCCTCTTCCCAACAAGTAATTCATCAATCATAGAGGTGATTATCCCACTGTATTTAGCATTGGTGCGGCCTCACTTCGAGTACTATGTGCAGTTCTGAGCCCCACAATTTAAGAAGAATGTTAAGGTACTCAAATGCATCCAGAGGAGGGCATAAAAGTTGGTGAAAGGGCTGGAAGGAATGTCCTATGAAGAGTGGCTAAAGACTCTGGGTTTGTCCAGTTTGGAGAAATGGAGGCTAAGGTGCAACCTCATTGCTCTCTGCAGTTTCCTGAGGAGGGGAAGTGGAGAGGGGAATGCTGATCTCCTCTCCCTGGTATACAGTGATACAACAAGTGCGAATGGTTCAAAGCTGCGCTGGGCGAGGTTTAGACTTGACACAGGGAGTATTTCTTTACTGAGAGGGTGGTCAAACACTGGAACAGGCTTCCTAGACAGGTGGTGCCCCATGCCTCTCAGTGTTTAAGAGGCATATGGACAATACCCTTAATAACATGCTTTAACTTTTGGTCAGCCCTGAAGTGGTCAGGCAGTTGGACTTGATGATCATTGTTGGTCCCTTCCAACTGAAATATTCTATTCTATTCTATTCTATTCTATTCTATTCTATTCTGTTCTATTCTATTCTATTCTATTCTATTCTATTCTATTCTATTCTATTCTATTCTATTCATTTCCTTTGCCAGAGACCTTTCCCCTTAGCCCTCTGTTGCTGGCAAAGGCCCCTGCTTGCCTTCCACATGTGCCACAAAGTCCAACTCCCCTGGGGGACAAACCGAGTCCACAAGAGAGAACTGCTAAAACACAATCCTCTCTCTCTGCGACCTGGTTTGGTGAGTGTGACTGAGTGTGACCTGCCAGCTTGACCGCCTACGCTAACACCCTGTCCTGGGGAAATGACACCTGAGCATTTCCAGTAAGCACTGCATCCTTTCACTGGCTGCTGCTGGGAACTCCCAGCTGAATCACCCAACCCTCTGCAGACATACACGCATTTCCTACTGTTTCTCTCTGGAGAAATGATCTGTGTGCACACTCTTAGAGCATGTGAGGTATGCGGCCAAGGCCAATCAGCCAGATATCAGACAGACAGAAGAGTATTTTCAGGAGCACTTCAATCTGCAGGTCTGTCCCTTTTGCTGTCATACTGTGAGCTGAAAGCATCCTGAGCCTTCAGACAAAGGTGGTAAATGAACAAAATTATACTCTTAGAATGCATCTACTCCTGTAGGAGCCACAAGTTTGTATTACTGTCATATTCTGAATACCAAGCCCCGTGAGCGACTGAGGACAATTGCAGCTGACCTTCTTCTCCATAATGTCCAGGAAGAGGGAGAACAGGAGTTGGATTCAGAGGGAAAAGTACCCCCACACCATGCAATCTTGCCCTTTTGTACATATTCACTTCACTGAAGAGGATTCCCAGTAGCTGGATGAAAGCATATCATGTTGAAAAACATCCTTTCTTGCTACAACACAGTGAGAAGGTGAGATGTCCCAACAGTGCACTCCTTACTGCAAGGCTGGGTTTGCCAGGCTTCATGTTCTTTGATCATGTTGCACCTTCACTAGCAAGACTGAAAAGCCTCTCCAGTTCCCTCTGTCAGTTCTCTTCCAGGTGGAATCCACTCACACTGATTAAGCCACTTCTCAACCTGCTGTCTGACAAGCAAAAACCATCATGGTCCTCACTGCACAAAGCTCATTTTCCAGCTGCAGCCTCACTTCACTGATCCTCCTCTATACCCTCCAGTGTCTTGTAACAGGTGCAAGATTGCTTTCCTGATTACACATCACTCCACCATCCATCCTTCTGTGAAAGAAGTAGACTTTTCTTGTCACCCCACTGCACGGACAGCACCTCTTGATGTCATTGGCACCGCCTCCCAAACAGTCTCCCATTCTGTAGGTAGACCCGGGGCTGGCTTGAGATGGAGACCTTGCAGCTGTGCCAGGCGTTCCAGATAGCTTTTGTCAGAGCATATGGAGTTTAAGCGAACAGAAACGTAAAGAACAGGCTGATTATCCCTACCCCTCGCTTGCCAAGTTCTGCACATGTTCCCCAGTAAAGTTCCCAAATGAGGTCAAGGCATTTAAGTCATTATCATCATAGAGTTCCCCCCAGACTAAAGGATGGCCAGACAGATGACAAACACTATATTTAAGTAATACGGATCACCAAAATCTGCCACTGCAACACAGCTGCTTTGAACTGGAACACAGCAGCTATCCCAAGCCAGGAGTGTTACACAACCATTGCCTAGAAAGGAGGAAATCAACAAAACTTCTCCGGTTTAAATTGCAGCAGAAAATTAAGGAAGTTAAAACTAGGTTTGGCCAATGACACTGAGACTCCAACATCTGGGAATGGGAGATTGTGGTGGTTCTAGTGGCCACAAGCCACCAGGAAATTAAAAGTAGCTTTCTATTTGGGAGGCTGGAGGCCAGCAGCGCTGTGGCCCCTACCAGCACTGAATTAGTCCTAGGTTGACCCAGCCTGACAGCACTTCCTGCAACATCTGGATTTTCTTTGGATGCCTCTGCCAAGTTGCAGCTTGTTCCAAGCCTGCTGAGTTCATGAGACATGAAAACAGACAGCTGGCTAAGAGCTGGCAGCATCAAAGGCAAAAACTGTGCTAAGAGCTGGGTTATCCATTTGCCAGCAATAACGTGGGCATCTGCGCAGACCAGGCACAAGCTGCTGGGGATGGTCCAGGCTTCACTCACATTAGCAGTCCCACCGCTGTGTGACAATGGCAAAGTTGCATGGGGATGGCCAGGTCCTGTCTCCACCCCTGACAGCTTTGCCCAGGGTGGCTGCACACGCAGAGCAGCCTACCTTCAAGCAAGCTCCAACAGAAGCCGCTCGCAGGGAGGGATTTGCCCTCCGTTACACAAGCTGATGGTGCCGGAGGGTGAGTCACGGCGCCTGGGAGGACAGCTGAGCGAACAGGGCTCCCCTGGGAGAGATGCTCCTCCATCTCCCCCTGCCAGTTCTCTGTGGCCCCTTGGGCCAATCTTGTCCACAGGCACACACTCCAGCTGAATATTCTCCATCTCTCCTGCAAAATTCCACCCAAGCGGGGTGCTTTTCTACAGATTCACTTAAAATGTTGGTGCCCTCTGCAAACCACAGGGCACTGCAGCAAAACAACAGATACTGCTTGCAAAAAACCACTTGCCTTTGGACCATCAGGATAGTCCTACAGGACACATGGATGGATAAGGACATGAGCAAATGCCACAGTCCCTGATGGCACCTGCAGCGGTGGGTCACAATCGTTGGTGGAGCCAGTTGGAGTGTCCCTGCTGGCGGTGGCATGGTGGGTGACATGCATTACAGGTGTTTCCTTAATGGCGCAGCTGCTCGGGCTGAGCTGAATTTTTGATGAAGAAAGCAAAGCCCTGGTGTAGTGTTTTTGTGCACATGGAGGGTGTGCCGTGGAGCCAGAGTGTCTGGGACAGCCGCGGTCAGAGGAAGCCGCTGCGGCTGCTCACAGAGGAGGAAGTTGGCGTCCCAGGGCTGGAGGCTGGGCGAGCACTGGTTTTTCCCAGAGAGGAGGGGAGGTGTGTGGGGGGGGGGAGCCGGAGAAGGGAGACCAGCCTAAGAAAAGAGCACGGAAGGAAGAGGCTCGGAGAGTGTGCTGCTGATGTGGATGTGGAGGAGAGGGCTGGGAAAGGAGTTTGTCCCTACAGCTTGTCCCTACAGAGAGGAGGACACAGATTTTGCAAGATGTGGGAGAAAGGGCTGAGGTTTCAAGCTGGAGGGAGTGGAAGAAGCAGGGACACATCAGGCAGACATGGCTGGAGGAGGTGGAGAACTGCTTCCAAGTGGAAAATAACCCAGGAAACGGTGGCTGGAACTGGAAGGTGAAAAGCGAGTGGGCTAAGAGTGAGGGAAAATGTCACTAGTGACTGAGAGTCATCATTCAGTGATGCCATAAAGGCCCAGGCTGAAATATGTGTGAGCTGAGACACATCCTGGAGCAGCCAAGGTGAATAAAAAATAAAACTTTGCTCTCAGGTATCTGTAGCAAACACGCAATTGGTCTTACTTTGTATACCCATGGCTTCATTTCACCATCATTTTTGTTTTGCTCAGTTAAAACCCTTAAGCTTTACCTGGCACCACTTAAATCTGATGAAAGGGAGCACAAGAGCAGGGAAGGGGCATACATTTTACTGGAAAATCCCCATGTGCCTGTACACAAGCAGAGAGCAGACCAAAGTCACGCAGCCAGGAGCAGGCTAGAAACATCCAGCAGTACATGGGGGATGTCAGCAGCATGCACTATAGGCATCTCTTCTGCTGCATGGAGCAGCCAAGCCAGCAAATACTAGAGTATGCAGCCGCAAGGGCAATGGCAACTAGCCATGGGGCAATGCCAGGGCAGGATTTCTAGGGGGCTGGGGCAGGAGAAGAGATCTGCTATATCGCAGCCACATAGGACAGCCCCCCAAAAAGGGGTTAGATAATGGTGCTTTCTGGGTATGGGTTTTATTAGCCAGTTCTGCTAAACCAGCTCCAAGTACTTCCTTCCCAGCCCAGCCCAGGAGTAAGAACTGTGTCTGTTGTTGTGTCCTAACACCTATATCCCTTTGAACATACCCTAGCAATGTCCTAATCAACTACTGATTGAGTAAACTCCTTACCCAAATGCAGCACAGCTTTTAACAACAGCCTGCAGTGCAGCTGGCAGCATCCAAGGACTTTGCTCTCCAGTGCATGGCAATCCCTTGATTTATTCTGCTGGGTCCCTGGCACTTGCTGCCGTCAAGGGGTTTGCAGAAATTGAGACTGAAGATTACTGATGCTAAAGCTCAACAGTGTCAGGACTGATCCGCAGAAACACTGTGTTTGGCTCAAACTGGCTGGAGTTCAGCAAAGAGACGTGTAAACGAAGCAGCGTGTCTTGCTGATGTGGTTCGCAAATCGTGGGCTGCGGGCTGCGAGGGTTTAAAATAAGTAGCTCCAAAGAGGCAGAGCCAAGCTGCCCAGGGCTGCGTGTCTTGCGACTGGAGACTCCGGTGCCTAATAAAACATGAGATGCAGCTGTGGCTGGGCCGTTACATCTTCTGTAGACACCCTTTGTGCCTGGTGTGGTTGAGGTCATTTTGCAGCTTTTCCCTCCAAGCTAATGAGGTTTCTCTCTTCCTAAAGAAGAGACAAGTATTCACAAAAATATTAGGAGTGTAGCATATCTGAGAGCTCTCCCCTTCTGCCAAACGTTTGTTGCAAGTGGCCAAAATGATCAAAAGTTGACCTGGAGGGAAAAAGAATGATACAAACACGCTTGCAAATCCTGACTAGAGAAACTGCATGAAGCAAAGCTACAAAACTGTACCTTTTTTTTTTTTTTTTATAATTAAGTAGAGTTTTACTAAGGAGTGGCATGTATTGTGGCTATCATGTACAGAATTTGGAGGTATTAAATATTTCTAAAATTATATGGCACTGTGTTGTGTGTTATTATATGTCTATTTGGGATTTTACCTGCAACAGCCCTAACAATTAAGTCTGTATAATTCTTGCTAAACCATCCTGCAAGGTCAGAATTGTGGTCTGTGCTTCAGCAAAGAGAAGAGCTGAGGTCCGTGAAGAAGAACTTGTCAAGCTGAAAAACATGTAGCACCTACATTCTCCCATCACACATGGGAGAACAGATACCGGTTTTTCACAGCAGCATTTTTCCTAACAGTGTCTGCAATACCTGTTCTGAATACTGGCAGTCTGTGATAGGAGGTGACAATGTCCCAGGCACTGGAATAATTTGTAACAGCATGGAGCTGGCAATGGAAGGTGTCCAAAAATAGCTTCCTACAAACAAGATCTAAATTCACCATTTTTGCTCCTGATGAGCAACACCTTAGGCAGTTCTGGATGTCTTCTCGAGTTTTAAATGTGACTTGGAGAGTTTTAACATTAATACAAGTCCCAAGAGCTTTGCAGGTTCTGCTGATTTGGATGGAAAAGCAAAGTATATCCTATCTCATTTAATGATTCAGCCCCATAATTGGTGGTTTCAGTTCTGATGGCAAAAATCACCATGGTAGTAGAGATGCAGGAATAGTACGCTGCTGTTCAGATTCCCAGCCTGATCTTTACTGTCTGAGTTGTAAACCTGAAACTTGTACAAAATAAAAGCTTTATCATCTTTCTTAGCAGACAGGGAATTTATAGAGCACAATGTACAATTATCCTACAACATATATTGCTTCTTTTAGGAAGAGTAAGGTCTTTCACTAGAACTTTCCATTAAATATGGAAAAATGAGTTTAAATGGATTAAATATTTGTCACAGAAGAAAAATCTTGGCATATATGTATACATACCCATACATTTGTATATACATATACATGCACATTCATATATGCATACATAAAACCACACATACATAATTTCATGAGTTGGCCGTTTCTCACTGCAAGAGCCTTCTGTTAGTGCTGAGGGCAGGTGTTTACCTGCTAGAAGTAGTATATGCATGATGTTCAGGCAACAGTTCTTATCAGCCCTGCCTGCCAGTGGCTGCATCCCCCCCAAGTATTATTTTACAACCTGCCCGCATAGCTGAAAATAAAGACTCTCATTAAGAAAACTCAAGCTGGCCAGCTTGGTCTTAGGCACCTTTCTCCCTGCTTTTAGTGTGAAGTCAGCTTTCCATGAAGCAGGGAGGAAAAATCCCAGTGAGAAACTGGTGAAGGATGAGGAATGCGCTCAATACAGAGATCCAAAGGGAAATAAAGGTGTGGCCTGTGTTTCATCTTAAAGCATGAGATAAGAGCGTGGCCATGAAATCCTCAAATAGAGACATCATCAAAACCTGAACCATGTTTTCTCTTACAGCAGCCTTTGATCAGGGAATCCAACAGTAAGGTCTAGAAATTAGAGTGATGCTGAAAATATACCAGAAAGGGATTTTTATATCTGTAGAGTCAATGTGTAGGACCAATGGCGAGCACCTACATGTGTTTGTCATCTATAGATTTAAAAATTATCGTCAGATTTTGCACAGGTGCAATAGAGAACTGTATAAATGAGCAGCGAGCTGCCCGAAAAGCCTGTTCTGTTTCACTCAAGGAAGACTGTGTGGTCACTTGGTGAGTAAGCACATTCACAGGGAAAAGGCATAGTCACATATGAATATGAAATGGAGAGTTGTGCTGAGTTTTGGAGCCTGGAGGGACCAAGGCACAGGGCAATGTAGTGTCACCCACTCAGATCTGGAAGCTGCACTGGGCAAGCACATCCCTTTGTGGGTTTGACCCCACTGCAGCAAGCTTGGTTTGATCTGCACCCACCCTTACCAGTTGTGCCTTACCAGTAAGACCGCTTATTCACTGGAACAAACTGGGCAGGGAGCTGTCAGTATCTGCCTCTTTGGTCTGGCTGGAACCTTTGCTGTAGCCCCAACACAAGTTATAGGCCTCAGGTCAGGTGTCACTGGATGAAATACCGTGACCTGTAACATGCAGAAGGTCAGCCTATGTGACCTAACTGTCCCCTTTGGCCTTATGCTCTATGAATACTCCTGCAAGGCCAACTGCCTTAATCCTTTACCAAAGAGATGGGGGGATACTGATCTTCTCTCGTAAGACTTTCCATCTCCATTACGCTGCACGCTCTTAAGCAGCTCACGTTCACCCATATGGTCAAGCACATACTTTGCATTTGTCTTCTGCTCTAGTGTTAATGATCCTACCAGATGCATTCGCATATGACTGCAGGAAATTCACCCAGCATGTGCAGTCATTTTGGAATAGTGCATCGAGTTAAGAGATACCGGCTTTCAGCGGGTGAGCAGGGGGAGCTCGTATTGACTCATTCCAGCAAATTTCAGAGAACGAAAGACAAACAGGTGAATTCTCTTCTTTCTGGCTAAGTTTCCTGCCACCGACACAAGTACCTCTTCAAACAAAGGATTTTCCCCCTCCTCAGATGTCCTCAGACACTGAATTTTTAATATCTGATAACACACATTTCCATAGCAACAAACAGTGATGACCCAAACACAGGATTATGTGACTTCACTCAGAGTCGAGCAGAATATTAACAAGGATAGTGATAGCTAATACTTTCCACTTCTGTGGCACCTCCCTGCAGAGGATTTTGGGGAGCTCTATGCAGATCATCCCCAAATTTGCAGACGGAGAAACCAAGAGGAGAAGAAGCAAGCGATCTATTCTGAAATCAAGAAAAGAGGCTGGGTTCCGAGTATCTGGGAGGGAGGGAGCAGAAGAATGACAAAGACCAGGTCTTCTAGACTGCAAGCAGCACATGGGACTGATAAGGTCCTGCTCTCCTCCATCCCTGAGAGCTGCTTTCTTTGGGGTAACATGTCCACCTGGCTGCTACCCATCCTCTCTCCGTTCCTTCGGAGGATTCTGTGGGGTAAAATGGCATTTGTAGGTCCGGCTCCCCTTTGTTAGCATGCAATGGTCCTGCGCTATCCCTCCCGAATGATCCCCAGGCTGCTGGACCCGTTGTGACTGAGCCCAAAGGTGTGGAGGTTTCCTTCACTCAAAGTGATTTACTTCAGGTGATGGGAGGGCAGAGGCAGTTTACAAATACAGGGTGCCTGGCCTGAGACCTGAAATACATGAAATGCAAATTCAGGAGATTAAACTTCAGCAAAGGGATGTTAAAGGAGCACCTGGGTGAACAAGCACCGTGCAATGCTCTACTGGAGTCGAGGGAGGAGAGGGAGATCCCAGTGTCTGAGCTTACGCAACACATGATGGAAAACAACCTGTATCTCGCTGACGGCAACTTGAAAAGACCGTTGCATCTTCAGAAACTCAAGGAGTCTTTTAATTTCAAAAGAAATTTAATGAAAATGATAAAAGGAAAAGCATCCCTATCTCTCCTCCCTCAGATAATTGGGTGTAAATATCAGCTTCTTTTCATGCATCAAACCTTTTATCTGTAATTAGAATTGGCTTCATCCAGATCCACCGGTATCCCATGCAAAGAGAGTTCTGATGGTGTAATAAAATGCCATGTGATTATTTATTGTTATAGTACATGTCAGAACAACTTCCAGAGATTTGTCTAGGTTTAGAAATGAAGCTCTGAAAGGCTGCTCTAAACTGAAGCCCAGGAAGAGGTCCGTTCGCACATCTCTGCCATACTGTGCTTTCATGGTTGTCTGTTCCCTGCGTTCGAAGAACAGGGGGAATTCATTCAATGAAGCACTTGGGCATGCGTTTACCTCTAAGTATGGTAGAAAGTACCTTTAGAAACCAGAAGAACCACATGCTTAAACCACACTTGAAATAATCTGATTTTTTTGGTTTGCAGGGATTTTCAGAAAACCAATAAAGTTTTTAAAAAGCAGATCAAATAGAACATTTCTTTCAACCCTAACAATCTGTTTCACCTGGGACTACTTGAAGACTTCTTTCACAGGAAAGCAAAAGGAGAATTTGGGGGGGACAGGGGCCAGAGTCACAGAGGTCTTTGGAAGTGTGCGTAGGATAGGGAAGCAGGGACTGGATGCTACCTTTATGCCACAGGCCAGTGAATAGTGAGCCTACCTACTGCATGGGAATCCCCTTTTGCTGTGCTGGGAGAGCCATGTAAATCTTGGCTTTTCCTTCCTTCCCTGCAGGTGTGTGCCCCAAGCACCCATTTGCAGAGTGCCGGTTGCATGAAAACTGTGTTTTAGGGTGCCTCTCAGAAGGTTGTAGCTTGCGGGGGGGCTGTCAGAAATCCATGCTATGTGACCTCCATCCTGAAGCAAATAAGTGGTTTCTAATGTTAGTAATGCTGAGCCAGATATGATGGGAGGAGGGTTTCTTTTCAGACCTGTGGATGTGTCACATATTATGAGAGCACCAGAGAAAAGTGTCCTATACTCGGTCTGCATCTTCTTACCACAGATAAGCCTCCCATCACTTTTAGTTTTTTCTCCCGCCAGTTTGAGATAGCTTTGGGTTTTAAAAAAAGTACTCAGTTACTCTCAGGGTCTTTTAGAGGGAACTAATAATATTCTGTGACAAAAGACCTGGCTGGATTTAGGGTGGAATTTCTGAGCAGCAGACCTCGTCAAGGATTTGAGGCAATCCCATATCCAGTTGCTATCCTGGTTCAGGAAATGCTGTATATGTGTAACAAAAAAAGGTGCAGCGTAAACCAACCGAGTGTTAAAGTTCTAAGCAAGCTCATAAATTAACATCCACTATGAAAGAAAATACGTGTACGTTACTGCGCGCAGTTATTGCACATCTCTGCTGGAGAACAGCTGCAAAATCCCTGAGCAGCTACTGGAGTCACAGTCTCCACTAGCCAATCCAAAGAGAATTTAGCTATGGCTTACATACCCTTTAGAGAGTCAAACTGGTCTTTGGGGAAAAAAACAACAAACCCATAGAAAAACAGCCTTACCTTGGACTTTCTGCATGTGACTTAAGGAGTCAGCCTGTCAAAGGAGAATTGCATTGGATTGTAACTCCAAAGCACATTTTCTTGTGTCTCATTCTAAAGAAGAAACATTTGTGATTTTTTAAAGACATAAGATAATGATAGAATTTGCAGAACATGTTGATAATGATGGAAAGCAAATTTTATTTTTATCCCTGTAGCTGGAACAAAGTGGACAAACAGTGCTGGGTCGAACACAGATCATGTCACATTTGTACCTGGATGCTAAAATGTCTCCAGATCTTCAAGTGAATTCAGGGACGGAAGCATTTTGTGCAGGAACTTTTCTCCTGTCAGCTTTGTGGTACTGTCTCCTGCCACACTCTTCCTATTAAAGCTATCCTCAAAAAGAGAATGAAGGGAATGGGGATTTTGTATCAGTCAATGAGCTACCTAAAAGCTGTGGAGCAAAACTGAGGGACATAGAGCATTTTCCAAATAAACTAAACCCGGCAGTTAGAAGTGACTTGGAAGCCAACGTGCATGAGGTGGATATCAAAAGCAAGCTGCAGTGCATCCTGGTGAAGTTGAGAGGAATCATTGTACCCTAAGTTGGTTGCAATGGCCTTGCAAACTGCCCCCACCACCAGTAGGCCCGTTACAAGCAAGAGGCCTGTCTTGAAACTCAGATGCATCTCTGTGTCTTCTGATAAATCCAGATATGTGGACCAAAGAAGCTGTCTTGATTCCTGGACAGGTGTCAGCCACATCCCCTTGGACTTCATTCGTGGCCCACAGTAGCCCCCAGTGTGTTAGGACCCTGTTGGCAGACCTGATGCTCATTGTTTTCTTCAAATAAAAAGCAGGATATGACGGGCTGAATTTTGCCCTGAATTCTGTGGATAGGATGACTCAGAGACTGGGATATTTAAGGGGGCAAAGAAAGCAGGCCGTGTGCTTGCTGGGAGAAGGAAGGTCTTTGCAATAAGGAAGATGATGCAATTAGCCCTTGCTGTTAGGGAGCCTGGGTAGCCTGCACTTGGCTGTGGTGGCAGCCAGACACTTCTCACCACATCACCACAGACATTCCTCCAGTTAGGTCGGTGAAGAAACACTGCAGGGGAAGTGACTTTGATGTTTCCGGCAGGCAAGTATATATAGACCAGCCAGTGCCTCATGCTTTATGCACATGGCCAGGTCAGGGTGGATGTTACACACAGACACGCAAGAGTTGTAATACAATGGACCTGTGTGTGACTGATCCTCGGATGCTTCCTTCCCCACCCTGCCCCAGTGGTGGCATGCACATACACTGCTTGTTCCCCTTCCTAAAGCGCACAACCATTTCTAACTCCAGGCAGTGCTTCCTAAGGGCTCAGCTCCAAGCTGGCTACCATGCACCACTTACATTATATAGAATATTCCTTGTTACTACTTCTTTGTGAGATGGAAGAGAAAATAACTTTGGAAAACCCAGACTACTTAGACCTGGAAAAAAAAATATGTTTATTTTCTTTGCAAGTTACCTAAGCCCTTAAGAAAAACTTGGAAGGAGGGGACTATGAAAAGAGGATGAGACTAGAATGAAAAGACGGTGTTTCCAAACAAAGTGCTAAAACAAAGAAAATTCAAAATTTTGAAATCTTGTTTGACCTTTTCATCATCATCTTCAACCCCTCGCATCCTTCCTCTACATCACACCCTTACACAGCACATGTTTTTCTTTGCCAGGGCCAAAACTTTTGGCAAATTTAACCTGTTTTCATCAATAGCACTTTGTGGGTTTGTTGAATGGACTGGTTGGCACAGAAACCCCATCTGGCTCTAACACTTAAGTCAGCAAGAAGCTATAGGTACATTTTTCTTTCCTAAAGTGATTATTAAAGTGTTTTTCCGTCAAATCCTCCTGGGAGTAGAGCCTAAGGAAAAGCTCAAATATGGGCTGAGCTGTAACATCGCTATTGCTCAGCGAGGAGGCTTGTCCCCAGGGCAACTCACACTGGATAAGTTTGTTTGCCATAAAAGTAAACACTGCTATAGTAACCTGCCCTGTGCAGAACGGCCCATGCCAGCAAATCTAATCATTCACTGCCTTCACAGAAGTAACTGCAGGGCAGATGCACCCAAACTACCTTTAAATGACTCACTTTGGAGCAGCACGTTTCTCAGTGCATGCTATTTTTTGCAGCTCTTGCCATTATCCCCAGTTCTTGCCTGCACTGTGGCCTAAACAGTCCCGGCTACCCTTCTCCCAGCTCCCTATCTGGATGTTTTCTGTCTTCCTCATCTTTTCCATTATTTCCTGACCCAGTCTGCAATGAATCCCAGTTCACTCTTCTTGGAGTGTTCACCCACAGAATCACAGAATCACAGGGGCTGGAAGGGACCTCTGGAGATCATCTAGTCCAACCCCCCTGCCAGAGCAGGTTCACCTAGAGCAGGTTTCACAGGATGGCGTTCAGGTGGGTTTTGAATATCTCCAGGGTTGGAGACTCCACCATCTCTCTGGGCAGCCTGTTCCAGTGCTGTGCCAAGGCTTTGTGTTTTTCTTACCTTGTAGTTGTAGTCAGTTTCATTGGCATCTACCTTGTACCAGTGCTCTTCCTCAGACTAGCTTTGGCCCTTCACCTCCTGCTGCCCTTTTACTGCCTGTTCCAGCCTCCTTGTCCAAGCAACTGCCATCTCCTCAGCCTCTAGAAAGACTGTCCTTGCCCAGCCACGACAAACATCTTCCAACCCCCACTGCCAAGGGCTCCCTGCTTCTCTACTAGCATAGCATTAGTCCCCTTCTCATGCTCTTCCTGAAAATCCTTACTACAGGGTGTTGGAGAGGTTGGACATTTTTGTGGAGTCAATGCCGGATCACAACAGAAGAAATTATTGAGGGCTACATGGGTACAACTCCGAGCCTGGGAACTAACAATGCCATGTAGTGCCTGAGGCTAGCAATATTCCAGCAACCTACACAACTGCCATATTTTTATCTTTTTACAAGCACCACAAGCAGTAGGTGATGGCCAAGAAAGAGGTTTCTGGGCAAGATGGATCAGATGACTGAATTGGTACAACCCTTCTTACATTTTGATGAACTTCTCCACATCTATCCTTCCAGAGCCAGCACTCAACCCCCAGCACTCACGTCAGTTGGCTGCCTCCTTCATGCCACCTGTTTCCAGCTGATAAGGAAGGGGACAGGCTGAGCAATTTCAGACACTTGGAAAGGTTGGGTCTGCCAAAAGTCTGGACACCACCTTGCCTAGACTTCTCCTTGGTGAGCATGTTCTGCTGTCCTAAGCACCAGTGCAGGCATGGGGCTTATCCAGTCTATGCTGCTGTTCCTGTCCTTGTGCTTTCCTGGTGTTGGATGTCACTGGCATTTTCCCTCCCGCTGGTCTTTACATCTGCTGCAAATTCCCACAGCAGCAGCTCAGAAAGATTGAGATCTTCTGGACTCTCTCCTCCTGGTTTCGGGGCTACCTTTACTGTGTTTTAGGCATCTCTAAAGAAGCAGCTAAGCCCTAGGGAAGCTTCAGGGTCTGTGAACGTACCAAGTAGTGGGCACTTTACTTTCACTGATTGGATTACACAGCCAAGGTGTATATAGCTTATAAGTCATCCCTCCACATGTCTATAAACCCAGTCCTCAGCCATTCAAATTAGGAGAGGCAACCCTGGAGAGGCAACCAATTCCCTCTCTACCTCATGCACACAAAAAGTATCACTACGTTAGGACACCTCATAAATAAAACATATGTCAGAAGTTTTCCTTGCATCAGACACAGTAAACAAATGCATTCAGCCCTGTTTGAGCGAGGAGACTTATGTACCAATCAGTGCCGCGGGAAATCATGTTTATACCTGCACAGAAATTGCTCAAGAACAGTATGTCCTTGTGAAACTATTACCTTTGTCCCCTCCCTCTCTCCCCCAACCCCACCACAGCTGAGGCCTGGGAGAGCCAAGGCTATTCGGCCACAGGGTTGAAACTACACAAGCACAGCATGCCTGGATGCCATGGGTCGGTTTGTTTAGTGGCTCTGAGCCCTATTCTCATTCCTCCTCCTTCCCAGTTGTTCTTTGTCTCCTCTCATTTTTCCCTGGGCCCAGATTGCAATGGGAGCCTCTTCCTCCTGTGAAACGCTGGAAAAGCCCTGAGGAGCAGAAAATGGCCTTTCGGAGAGGGCAGGCAGCGCCCTCCCCATGCAGAAGGGCAAGGAGCGGGTGGCAGGGCCAGACTCCTCTCCCATCCAGCACCCATCAGCAGTGCAGCTGAGCTGGTGACAGATGTCAATTTGCTCCTGGCATCGGTCCCTAGTAAATTATGACAAGATCAAGGAGGGAAGCAGGGAGATTGCTGGAGATGCAGTAGCTTCCCTTGGTGCAGCTCAGTGGCAGGCAGTGACTCAGAGACAGGCTATGGCCCCACAGGAGGTCTGCTGGCATGGAGCGAGCCGAGGAGCCTGGGCTCTGCCTGTGGTGGAGGTCGGAGCAGCAACACAGGTCTTCTGCCAGAAACCGTCTTTTCCCAAAGTCTCCTGAAACCTGTTCATCCAAAGAGGATGAAGAGTCACCATCCCTAGATGTGTTTAAAAGTCGTGTTGAGTCACCATCCCTAGATGTGTTTAAAAGTGGTGTAGATGTGTTGCTTAGAGATATGGTTTAGTTGCAGACCTGGTAGAGTAGGGTCAATGGTTGGACTAGATGATCTTAAAGGTCTTTTCCAACCTAAATGATTCTATTATTCTATGATTCTATTCTAAGTGCATGATACAAAGGACATTGCTACACCTGGGTCATGATGTATCATGCCTGGAAAGGGTCCAAAAGGCCATGGTGGACACAAGAGCAGTGCAGGCAAATACAAGAGAAGTGCTTTAACACTGCACAGAAGTGAGCTCCAAGGTGCAGCACTGTACATCCTCTGTACACAAATGGGAAGAAAACGGTTTGATTTTCAGAGGTCTGATATTTTTGGAGAACAAGAGTGGACTCTCCTCTCCTGTTCCCTATCCTCATTTTCTGATTTTTTTTTTTCTGCTGTGATCAGCCATCATGCAGGTGTGTATAGAAAGGATTGAGGAAAACACCAAGTGCAGCAGTTGACCCCCCTATAAAGTATCAGCATAGAAATCCTGTCCAAGCCATGCATGGTTTTGTGTACTCAACTCCAGCAGCTTGAAGGGGGACCACCGCTGGATGCAGTTTAAAAGCTCAGAACATCACTGACTGCTAACAATGGCTGGGAAGAGCTGAAGACAGATGTGACTGGCAAAAAATTAAGAGAAATCTCTCTCATTCCCTTTGTTAGGAAAGACAGCAGCCCTACTTAGTTTCATGCTTTTCTGTTTTTTTGATCCTGATCTGAATTCTGGTGATCCACAGTGGAGCACAGGAGATACCGAGCTGCATAATTTCTCCTCTGTGTCAGAGGGTTTGCTGGACAACCGCTTTGCAACAAACGTTTTCAGAGCGTAGCCATCACAAGTCAGGACCTCTTTGTACCCAGGAGAGACTTGTCCATGTGCACAGAAGAGCTGGAGCCAAGCTGAACCCTCGGCAGGACTGGCAGATCCTGTGATGTGCCCCTGGGAAGAGGACACTTTGCTCAAGAGGAGCAGGTGATCAAATACTGGAGTCCATGAAAATGAAGGGGGTACTTTCATTATTATTTGGAAGAAAGCAGCGATGATAATCGTTTCCTCTGTTCACTTCATGACAGAGAGTGAATGTATAGCACCAATTTACCACTTGCACAAAAACAGAGGCCGGTGTGAAGTGAGAGGATGTGACCTTTCCCAGGACAGCCTGAGGGAACAGCATGAGCTGTTGCACACCTCTTTAAGTTGAAGCCACTTCATATTCCAGCTGCTGACCCCTTGCTGTGTTTAGCAGCCCCACTTGCAAAACCTGGAGTTATCACTGCTTGGGTAATTAAGTTGATCCCATAGAAATGTATGTAAATAACACACCTGAGAAAATGAAAAACACAGCAGGCTGTGCTATATGTGTTATGGAGACTTTTTCTGAAACAGAAAGCTATTTGACAGATCGGGTAATAAGTATGGCACATCATTGCACATGTCCCTTTTCACTGAACTTAGAACTGAATCAGAAAACTGTGGCTCTATAGAGAGCCAAAAAGATCTTTCTGATCATTTACTCAGGCTATGGAATTTTCACTTCACAGTTCCTGCTGCTGCCCTCATAATTTCTAGCTGATGTAAAGTATGCCTTTCAAAAATTATCTGGTCTTAATTTACAGAATTCAAGTATTAGGGAGTCTGTCACATCCCTTGGCAACCTCCTACAATGGTACATTGCTTTCTCTGACTAAGAGAAAAACTGTACCTAACTTACAGGCAGGATTTGTCTACATGGAGCTCCTAGCCATCAGGTATGTCTTTCACTCTCTAATTACTGAATATTTAAAAATTGGGCTAGGCAGAGAAATGTCAATGGAAGTAAGACTAATTCGTTCTGTTAAAATCTGGAAGATTTGTAAAATCAAGCAGAGAAGTTGTTGAAATAACCTATTCCACTTTTCTGAGAATAAAGTAATTTGCATTTTTCGCCTTAGAACAGCTTCTGATTTTGATAGTCTATTATAGCATGGATCATACTGCAAGAAAATCTTCACACAATATACTGCAAAATGAAAACGTTGAAAAATCAAAATTAATCAGATCAATAGATTAAATTAAAATCAAGCATCCATAACCCATGTTTGTTTGGGTTTTTTTCCCCAAAGTTTTTCCCTCACAGTAATTTTGAAATTTCAAGTTTTCAACCCCGCTCAGAACAAAGACAAACTCTGGAAATCTTCCAGAGCGGAGACTGTTGGTGTGGCAGAATACCAACATTCGTAGGACCTTCCAAGATTTCTTTTGCTGACCCAGCTTATATTACCAGGAGACACAGCGCAACCGTATCAGATGCGGAACTCCTGTCACTTGTATACACACATCTGTATCTGGGGTCTCTGCCAATGCAGCCATTCCAGCACAGCCTCTGAAGGAGAAACTCGCCCTCAGTCACTGCTTATCCAGTCTCTTCCTGTTTAGCTTCATATCTCTACACTGGCTCAAAATGTGCATTTATCTGAAATAAAATTTGAGCTTTGGAGTTCACTTGGCTTCTGAAATTTTGTCCTGTACAATTTTATTTTGTTTGATTTTTACATACATATATACATATACATATATACATGTGCATTCACACATACACAGAAACATACAATGTCAAAGACCAAATATAGGCCTTTTCTAGTGTTTTCCAGGTGGTTTTCAGGCCCAACAGCTGAGATTCTTTTTTTCTTTCTAAAGTACTAAGCGGATAAATATTGCCATTTAAAAAATAAACTTCCTCAAAATTGTCCTTTCTGTTCTGAAAGATTGTCTTGTTCTTTAGGTGATTTATGACATCAATCCGTAACTACACGGGTATTGTTCAGAGTGTTCAGCAAACAAGACGTGAGTGTTTGAAATATTTCAGGGCAGGAAGACGCACAAAACATTAAAACAGTCTCCCAGTCCTAGTACAGACACTTGAAATTCAGTGTCTTCTTTCCCGTTAATACATCTCACGTTGTCACTGCCTCTTCATATCGACATAAATGAGCATTGACAGGCCAGCTAGAGCAAGGTATTTGCTGTGCAGAGACCAAAGCCAGTTTAAGCTGGGTACATCCTCCACTTTTTTGAGTGTTAGACCGTGGGCCAGACGGACCAAGCTTGTTTGATGTTTTTTGACTGAATTCTTACTTGATGCCCAGCCAAAATTTCTACCTGATCTTTGAAAGCTTCCCATCCTGGGGCTGGCAGTGTGGGGACACATGCAAGAGCATGATGAATATCAGGAAATCGATGCACCTTGACTGTGGAAACCACTGTTTGGTGGCAGGGTTGGGGCAGCTCTTTCCTTGGCCAGTTCCCGCCGGAGTGAGAGCGCCGTGGACCTGCTACCCAAGGAAAGTAGCATTTCTGTTTCAAGGAGCTGGGACTGGAAAATCTCCAGGAAGAAGAGCAAAGAAACTAACCTTAAAAGACACGAGACCTGAGAGCGTTATGGGAATCCTGAAGGCCACAGCCTGGGAGTGGCTGGGCAAGAGAGGAGAGCAAACCCATCCTCCTGCAAGACCAGCTGTGTTAGGGGGCTTGCTTTGCCAGATGGGGAGGAGAGGAAAGAGAGAGGGAAGTAAAAGGAAGAGCTGGTAACTCAGAGAACCAAGGAATAATTTAGGCTGGGAGGTGCCTCCAGAGACCACCCAGTCCAACTCAAAGTAGGGCTAATCAGATCAGCTTGCTCAGGGACTTGTCCAGTCCAGCCTTGAACACCTCCGAGGACGGGAAATCCCACAGCCTCTCTGGGTGACTTGTGCTATATTTGACCACCGTCATGGTAAAAAATTTTTTGGCCTTAAATCTAACCGGAATTTTCTGTGTTCCAACTTGTGACATTAGAAGGCACATCCCTGCTTGCTCCTTTTGTTTATGGATGTCTCTAATCCCCCTTGGCCCTGCTGACACGCCTTGCCTCCACGGCCTCCTGAGGCAACACACTCCCCAAGCTGATTACCAGCTGTGCAAGAAAGGTCCTGGCTTGAAGGCTAATCCCGGGGAATAGGCCTTGGGGAGGTGGTGGGGAGACGGACAGTAGATAACTCCCTCTTCATATATCTTCACCCTCTGTTAAGACTCATTTTTTCATCATAACACATTTCCTAGGTTTGGACTCCAGGACTAACAGTTCCACAAGCATTTGATTTGCCTGAAGAATATTGTAAAGCTTATTAATTTCACCAGTGACTGATTTGCATAAATTTGTTCAGCTAGCATTACAATAGCTCTTTCTGGCCAAGTCTGAATGAGTTACCATCTAATATTATATATCTCACACACATTATATATGAATTATCTATATGCACATGTACGCACACATACATTCATCACCTTGATACATCCTTTCGTGTCAGGTATGCGAATTATTTTGTTTATGAGAAACAAAGTTCCCTCCCTGTGCCAGGATTAAGAAGACCTGCGTTCCTTTCCTGGCTCTCTCTGGGATCCCATGTGATCTGGCCAAGTCATTTCATGTCTCTGTGCCTCTGCCTCAAATCTGGAGAACAGGGGCAGCATTTTGGAAGAAACAGCGCGGTTCACTCTCATCAGAACTGCGTCCTGGGGATGCTGAGCGGGAAGAGCGGGGATGTGTCACTATCAGCAGAACAATGGCAATATGAATATTCAAAATAGCAGGGTCTTTGTTAGAGATCCTGATTAATCAGTGATTAATATCGCTGACATTTCCTGTAAGCTTAGAATAACCTGTGCTAAGCTCTTATCTGGAAAAAAGGGAAAGACAGAGGGGAAAAAGATGGTGCTTGAGCATACCGGTACATGGACGTCAATTGCATCTATAAACAAAGGCAGGAGACTTGTTTATGAAAAAACACCAGTTCTCAAACAGGCCTTATTCCTGTGACATTTACACTGCTCAGGTTCATGTACTCAACACTCAGCTCCAGTAATCCTCCCCGATTCTCAAGTGGTGCTGGTGTAAAGTGTCAAATCCACCAAACTCCGGGATGACAATTACACACCATAGCTATTTTCATCTTTCTCTTGTGAACATGCTGTGCCCCTCGGCTGATCCAGCTTGGCAAAACTCTCCTCTGAGCCACAGAGCGCATGGAAGATCTACATTATACCTTGTCACAATATCCGTCACCGATTAAGTTGTTTCAGCAAGAATGCATTTTTGAAGGACACACATATTTTAGTGGAAAATTAAATTATTAAGCACAGTGTTTGGGTGTTTCTATTTCACTGGAACATCTGAAGCTAGCGTTACCATCAAAGTGAACATATCACGTAATTGCACCCGAGCAGCTGGCCACAGTACATCTCCAGCACATCTTCTGCCCCCATAGTGTGGCTGAGACAGAAGAATTTTGCCCTAAAATTCTTGTCATACCCACATATAGTAGGTATTTTCTTACTTAACAAAGCTTAATTGTATACCATAGCTCCGCAATGAATTACATCTCTAGGATTTAACTACAAAGGCCCATTTAGAAACTATAAATGCAACATAGACCCCAAAGGACAAATCCTACACTTTCATCAAGGTAAAACATAGAAACTCCTTAATTATAGCAAAATATGGGCAAGAGCACTAACAACATTTCTTCAGAAGAAGTCCAGATTTGACAGACAGACATGTCCACTTCAATCAAGCAGCTAAGAAAAGAATCTAGTCCAGTATCTGAAATAATCAAATGGAGGAGCTGGGGGACAAATTTCATTCATACCTAAGCTCTGTAAATTAAGTTGCATATGAAGACGCGTGTTTCTAAGAGGACACTTAAGCAAAGATAAGCAGCTAAGTACTCACAGCTTTGCTTGTGTCAATGTTATCTGTAGGTATTCTTTTTCCATAACACTCTGAGTGACTTTTTAATGTATAGATAATACATTCCTTAAATGCAACCTGTATACATGCACTGTGAAAAGCTATACCACTAATAATGCAAATTTTGCCAGTTAAATAAAAAGATTAGCCCTTGCAGGATTCTTCTTTCTGATTTCATTTGCTAAAGCCTCTTTAAACACACTAAATTGAGTATTTCAGCAACAGTTTTCTCCGTCACTGCTGCACTAGATTGCCCTGTCTGCTGAGAGATCCCACTTGTAATTCTTAAAAAGGGCAGAGATGGGTTCTACAGGGGAAGGGACTAAATTTTAAACAGGTGCAGACTTTGTTTCCTTGTTAAAAACTGTGAGATCCTTCTGGTTTCTCCAGGCCAGGAAGGTCCTGGAGTCTAAAGGAAATGCTTATGTCTTGGTTGCTCATATTTTTCTTCATGAGGACTCACTGTCAGCAATGGCCAAAGCTAAACTGCCTGTTTTCACTCCCAGTCCACACTCTTTCCATCTTCTTCCACCACTCTTGGCAAATTCTCCATCTACCCTGTCCTTAGTGCTCTACTGACCATGTTTCTTTCCACTTTTCCTGTACAATCCCAGCTGTGTCCCCTTACTCTTCTGTAAACCCATCCCTGCTCCAGGTTTCCCAACCATGCTTGCTTTCCTCATCTATGGTGAAAAATGCTGCCAGAACCACCTCCTCCCTAATGCCCTTCTGTCCTCCTCCTTTCAAATGGGGACAGCCAGTGGTTTGGAAAGGGAGGAGGAAGGACGGGAACGTTGGCCACAGGATTTGGTGGAAATGGGACAGGGCGTGCTGAGCTGTGAGGGGCTGCTTGCATTGCTGCCAGGAGTGGGGTGGCACCTTTCAGGGCTCCTAAATATGGCACCAGAGGCATTTCAGTCCACCACTGGGAAAGGGCACAGAGCTCGTAGCAGAGATGAGGTCTGGCAGCCCTCTTCTGTGTCAAAGTTCTCCTGTTCCACATACTAAATCTTACTTGCAAGCAATTAAAGGGTGTTGCTCTTCTTCCCTCATCTCAGCTGCATCTCCTGCCTGTATCCAAGCACTAGTTCATATCACTGGCTATTTTCTCCATATTTGATGCTCGTTGAATGGTTCTTGCAAACACAGGCTAAACAAATATAGATATATATCTCAAATATTGTAGCAACAAAACCAACAGTAGGGGTTTTTTTCTTAATTTAATCTTATCAATTCTAGCATCTCAAAACTTAAGCAAGATCTGTGGTAAGCCCTGTATAAAGATATGTATATAGAGGGATATTTCCTAGTTCAAGGAATTTAGAGACAAAGTATAGAAGAAAGGAAATGCACACTGCAATGATGGGAAATTGAGAGAAGGGAGAAACACGGTCACTTATTGAGGTCACACAGGAAGTTTGTGGCAGAGTATGGCATAGGCTGCACAATACTCAGTCACCAGCCCAGGCTTTTACCAAGAAACTATCCAACTTTTTTAAATATTCATGGAAGAAAGACAGGCTTGTACAATGATCCACAAATAAGACAGGAAAAATGAGAAGTCATTACCCTATAGTAGTGTGTCAGACTGCAGAAACTGAATTTGAGAGGTTATTATCTACTGGTAGAAAGTTGTAGATCTTGCCAAATACTAATTTTAAAATTGTATGGTTTACAGTGCTTAGAAAAATGGAGAAATCTTATTCTCAGCCTTAAGCATTGCAGCAAATTCAGTGCAGTGAAGTTAAACTGGCAATGTTTGCAATCCAGGATTTGTATGTCAGTGCTTTATCAGATTTCCAGAGACGTATAATGTCTCTTTCTGCTGCCAATAAAACCAGATGCAGAAGTATCTTTGTGTGTTTATTTAGCACAAGACTGTTAATGCCTGGGAGTAGCATGCGCTGGGGTGTGGCTTCCACGTCTTGCACACAGAAATCAGCGCTAAGAGACCAGAATTAAAACAGACTGAAGCAGAAGTGCAACAGACTGATCCTGGAGGGAAAAAGGTTATGAAAACCTAGATACAACAGCAGGGTCGAGGCTAATTTTTACCCCTTGAAATTCAAAGTTGCTTGATACAAAGCATTAATATAAGTTCTTTGCTTCCTGTTTCCTTAAGGAAACACATTTTCAGGCTGCAGGCAGTCCTTTTCATCTCAGCTTGAAGGCAAGAAAGAAAATCCTGGGTTGGCCTTTTCAGGGAAGAACTTTTTGCATAACTTCATTAAGACAAAAGAAGATGCCATTATAGATTAAAGTCAGGATTTCAGTTAAGCAAGGAGGTTGAACAAACTTCTGAGCACAGTCCCTGCTTCAGGTGCTAATTCTGATTTTTTAACAGGTTGGAGGCACAGTTCTCCTCTGGCTCTACATGGCTCAGCTTGAGTTGTGCATCATTGGTTGTAAACCAGTCTGGCACCTACAGCGTTAACTTTGGGCAAAAAGGGGGTGTTGCTCCAAGGTGCCTTTGGTAGGAAAAGAATGGTCTCAGTGGTGTTACCTCCTCTCCCACCCTTGCAAAGCTCTTCATCAACAAAAGGCAATGCACCCTGAGTTGTCCTGTAGCACACAACCACGGGAGCACAGAGGACCAAAACACCCACAATAGAAGGGTCGTCACGTTATCCCATTTGTAACACTGCATTTTGCTCTGCTTCAGTGTTAGGAAGGCAGCCACGTGCCCAGCTAAGTCTTTGGCTGGGAGAAACGGTGTGATTGTCCCTGACCACAATTGCAAAGCAGTTCCAGCCCTTGCTGAGAACTCAAACTGGGGTTAAAGCCAGTGTAAATCCTTGCAAATGTGAGAGTTGAAGGGTCTGTTCCAGAGTAGGGTGAAGGCAGAAGAGCAGCTGGCCCACTAAAGGCGGTTCTAAAAAAAAAGAAAAAATAAAAACTTCTTTGCACAGAAAACGCCCATGTCCAACAAAGTCAGCAACCTTACCAGTGTTAAAGTCATGTTTGATGCAACCCCCACTTCCCGTCCCCCCTGGCCTCTGAAGAAGCAGCAGTAACCTCTGATAAGTGGGAAGGGAGGGGGAGAGTGGTTTACTTTCTCATGGTTCCTTGGCTTGCTCCAGCACTGTTTGATTAACTGGGAACAAGATTTATGTGCTATAAAATGCTCTGGGGAGGTTGCTTATGCCAAAGCTCTGCACCTGGGTTTTGAAAGCCTCTCTAAAGTGATGAGAATATCTGTATATTCTCATCTAGGAAAAGAGAGCCCCCCCCAAAAACCAAAAATGACTACTGCTTTTTGGCAGGAGAATGGGAGTGCGCTTTCACCTAGGAGATTTGCAAAGATACCAGCAACCACTAAATGTCCTGGTCCCACAGAAACTGGATGTAAGCTGGCATTTCATGGCCATTTACCCCTGGGGAGAGGTGTCCCCTTACCCCAGATTAGTTTGGATTCTTCCATGCAAGGAAGATTAAAGAAATATCCCATTAAATGATTTCAGAATTGTTATTGGTTTTTTTAATATTAAATTATTCTACCCAGTATAATCCCATGGAAACTTGCTTCAGAAGACAAAGGAGCTCAGTGTCTCCTAATGGTTAGTGGTGTCACATTCTTGTGCGACAACTGCCTCTTATATGATTACTTGAGAATGAGCACAGCAGTGGGACTAGCAATGTAACCAGGGATGTTATCAGCCTCTCAGCAGACTTGGAAATTGATTTTCATCAAGTATTGTTTAAAACTGTATTGTGCTGAGTGTTTAAATTGGCCCATCTTACAAATAATTATGTCGCGCTGATGATGTTTTCAACCCCTTCTAGAAGCCATCAACAGTCTTCAATATCTGGGTGTTGTGCAGTCTTTGTCTGGAAATCACATCCAGTCTGCGTGACTTCTGCAAGCTCTGACCAAGAGGAGGCTTTTCAAGGGGACATGTTAGCACCCATTCCCACCAAGCAAGGTTTCTTTCAGAAATGTGCTGCTGCCTACTGCCAGTTAACACTGCTTTTGGTCAGAGTCATCATTTGATTTGACTGCTGTTTCAGGGCGGAGCGCCGTGGCCTGGGCTTAACTCTACAACCTGCAAAAAATGTGGTGACTTCAGACCAACAATGAATGGAATGGGAAATGAAAAGAGGTGTCTACACCTCAGCAAATGGGAGAAACAGCAGAAGGAAAACAGCCTTGATGAGGGGAAGCTGAGATAAACTGGATGCCCTGGCTCATCTCATCTCTGCCACCACTGAGACCAAGGCTTCAACAAACTCTGGAGGCCAGTGGCCTTGGGCAGAGAGAGGGAAGAGTGGAGATGATACTTTAAAGAAAGAAGATGCATCCCATGGGGTTTCCTTGCCCTCTCAGTCACCTCTTGGCTCCCATCCCTCCACACTAGTGTTTAGTGGTGCGACCTTAGCAGCCCATGCCTGAATGGCCATGGGGCACAGCCATCTTCTCACAGGAAAGGCAAGGCTCACAGCCCAGTCCTCGTGTACTCCAGGAATGAGGATGGCACCCAAAGAAGTCGTGGTTGAATGGCGGAGTATTGGGAGAGGCAGAGGGTTCGGAGTCTGAGAAGATGCCGTGGAAGGAGTTAAGGGTCTTTGAATTTGGGATGGAAAACAAAATTACTTTTTCAAAATTGCTTGGGGTCTCACTTCTGACCCACACTCCAGGGCCTGCAGTGTCTGAGACAGTCCCTGCATCATGATAACATATCCTGAATGGCAAATAGCAATACTTTTATCTTCTAGTCTTTTTGTGGTAAGGCACTGCTGTTACTTGCTGTTGATCCCTCAGACGGACAGGCAGCAGTGCCCTCTGTACCTCCCACCTCTGTACTCATGCCAAGCCCTTCAACTACACAAGGTACAAGTACAAAATTTGCATTCAGTCTTCGAAACAAAAAGAGTATCTCAAGGGTTCCCTATGGACTAGGTCATTAGATCCCTCCTGTTGGACAGGAGCTCCTTAGAGGAACGCAAGTAAGCGCTGTTTCATCCAACTTTGAAAGGAGTCAAGAGCCATGTATCTAACTCCCACTTGAACACTCCAGTTGTTCAACCTGGTTCAAATCTAGAGAGGACTCGAGGAAACGAGAAGCTATGATTCTGCATGCAAGCTGAAGAGACCCTCAGTTCAAACCAGGTGGTATTTGACTTTGACAAAGTCAGCACGGTGATATGGCTGGTCCCCAAATGCCCACAGTGCCTGCCTTGTTTCTGGGTGTCCAGGCTCCCTGGGACTCAATGTTCATGTGAACAATGAGTACATAAATTCTTCAAATGCCAGGCACTTCCTGGCACTTACATGTACTGAATGCCTTGTACTTGCTCCTCACTGCACAGAGGTCAGTGATAGATGATGCTTATGCCTTTGGAAATGCCTGCAGCCACCTCCAGCCTATTATCTGAAGACCTCATGGTCACCTCACCTGTCATCTGCAAACTTTTCCTGGAGAGGCGGGTCACCATTATTCACAGGCATGATGGAGGAGAAAGGTGAATGAGGTTTACCTTCAGTAGCTCCAGACCTTTGCATGTTCTCCTCGTAGGACCAGAGCTAAACTGGCAGCAGTATCACAAGTGCTGGTAGACCCTATGGAAAAAATCACAGTCTTGCTAGCACAGGCACTTCTGTTTTGTTTTCTTTCAAAAGGGGTTCTCCAGCACAGAGTTTGTTCAGCAGTCTTCGGGGCCATAAACTGTCCTCTTTCTGAGGCTGAAGAAAGGCTGATTTTTTTAATCTCTTATGGTGCTGTGGGTATACCTCAGGACCGTTTTTGCACATAAGTGGTCCATCTCATTTTGAAATGCAAAATATGTAACCGTACATGCAGAAGGATTTTTCCAGGTTCATACGTAACCAGCTGCTAAATTGCAGCGATCCAAACCAACATTATCCCATAATGGAGAAGTCTGAGGGGTTAAACGTGCTTTAAGAGGAGACGATTGATCTGGAGGAAAGACATTTCTGATGATGAGTTGAGGGAGACAGTAGTGCAGATTGGGCCTATGATACGCCTCGTCTGTCAACATGCTAGCCATAAAATTGTATCCACATCCATACACACACTTATGGATATGTATGTATGTTAATCTCCTAATTGGCCTGTAAATGCAATGTTGGTACTATCTAAAAACGAGACAGTGCATACTAAGGAGAGCAGGGATTTTATCTGGAAGCTTATTTGTAAAATGCTGACATTTAAATTAAATGCCCTCCTTGGTTTTTTGTAATTTGGTTCCCCAGCTGGGGGCAGATTGCAGTGGTACTGCTGATTGCAATGGAGCTCCGGCAGCACAGATCTGCAGAGGACCCAACCCATGCAGAACAATATGAACATCAATTCCTCTATTTTCTTGTTTTGTTGTGAAAATTGGTGCGATTCCTCTCTCTGATGAAATGGCAAACCCGTCTTCCAGGATACCAGCTGCTGTGGTATAAGTCTGTACAGTATTCTCCCTTGATGGTAATTTAGGAGACTTTCACAAGAGGAGGTTTAACTTGTGCTAGAGAGCTTGATTTCTTGAACCTCAAATCAAATCTCCATACATGCAGAGAAGGCAGGCTATAAATAATTCCTGTAGTGTTTTATAAACTATTCTAAGTAGCAAATATCATCTGTTAACCTTATTTGCAATTGGAGCATGCAGCTAAGAGAAACAAACGAACTGCTGCTGAATTAATTTGCAGCCCATCCAGAAACTTTTTTGCACTTTGTCTGGAAATCTTCCAGGCAGTGGAGCAGCTGGCGTGCAAAAAGTGGGTGGCTTCCTAGGAAAGGGGGTTGGCTTTTTTAAAAATATAATTTGTTTACAAAAATATCCACCTTTGGTCAGATTTAATTCTGCCAACCTGCCCGGAATAGCCAATTTTAAAGGGAACACATTGAGTCAACTTTGTTGTCTTTCGCTGATGGTGCAAGCTATAAGCCTCCAAAGATAAGCAGCCCTTTCCCCTCAATATCCCCCTTAGGGTGAGACACCTTCCTGGAGATGTCCGTTTCTCTCCTCTGCCACATGTGGGACCTAAGCAACTCTTTTAAACTAAGCACTTACGTTTTGCACGGTCCCTGGGAAATCGGGAAGATTGCGTGGCATTTTTGGGTGGTTGCTGATGGCTGAAGGTGGAGGTGGTCTCAGCATATGCCTCTCCCATGGGTTAGCGGGCAGACTTCTGCCGGGCTACGGGCTATTTCTCTATAGGGGAGAGATTTATAAATAAACCTCCCTCTTTTCTAGGAACCTGCCTGATTTCTTATGCCAGCTGCTCCGCTGTGTTTGGGTTCATTTCTGAGGTGAATGGGCAGGATTTGCCTTCCTGACACATGTCCCCAGAGGCAGAGCAGAGAAGTGCCAGGCTGAGACCCGGCACTGCGACACCAGCAGCAGCGAGAAGAAGCCGGGCGCAGCGTGTGGGAGAAACAAAAGGATTTTCTAAAATGCTCCTTCCCAAAAAAACTTCTTCCAAAAATGCAGCTACCAAAAATGTTCCTTCATCTCTTCTGTGGGAGTTTGCTGTTGTTGGTCTGGATCAGGCCCCCCATCGCGCGTGCTGCAGGATGTGGCCCTGGGCCCTTCTGCTTCCATGGCCCTGAGCTCACGCTTGTTCCAGCGGTAATAACAACACTGCTAATAAGGGTAATGACTGCAGAGCTGCAAGAGTATATCTGATGTTTTCACAGGTGATGTAACTTTTCTTGATATGGAGATACCGCTCAAAACCCTTCAGGTATACTTTTTATTACACTCCATTTTCTTTTATCTTTTTTTTTCTTTCTTTAAATACACTTCTGATTCTGGTATAAAACAGCTGACACACACGTAGACAGACAAGTTTCCACAAGCAATTAAAACTCTGGGTGCAGACACCAGTGTCCTATAAATGACATTTCTTTTGAGGAAGGGAGGAAACACAATGGGAAAGAAACTATTTTAACTTTTAAAACAACAACAATAAAAGTTTGAAGTAATTTCCTAGAAGAGAAAACAATTAAAAGCCAAATCACTGCATTAAGTACAATATAAATCCTTCATCAGTAATAAAAATCAAACAAAATATCTTGAAAACCCTGGGAGGCTAAACAGACCCTCAGCTGCGTGGGGACGAAGATGGCTCCGGAGGGAAGAAAGCACACTTGCCATGTGTGACCCTCTCCCGGTGCCAAGGTGCACCACGGCATTGCTATTGAGGCTGCTTGGAAATGTGTTAGGCTAAAATGGGATCTCACTTGCAGTGGCACAGAGCTGGAGCAGCTCCACATGCGACTCCAGATTTTCTCATGCACGTGGTTGGTGAGGGTTTGGTCCTTTCGCCCTGGAGCCTGCCCTGCAGGCATGCCTTTCCCCTTCCTTGCAGGAGCACATACTGCCTCCCTGTAACACATCACCTGCTGCCTCTAAAGAAGCAAGGGAAAAATTGCACATGTGGTTAATGCTTGAAGTTTTTATGGATGTTTGTAAGACATCACTTTTTGTGACCACATGAATTCAAAGTTTAGTCAGGCTATTAGATCTGAAATGTTTGTGCCGAGATCTTTTCCTTTCAAAAATGGAAACAAAGTAAAATCCTTATTCTTTCACTTGTAGAAAGAAATATGCTCCTGAGGAGCTCCTGGAGAATGTAACACCCATTCAAACTGGGGCAATGCTGAAGTGGCCACTCTGGCACTAACAATGTGACTTCATGTCATCCTGGGATGAAGGAGAGCCAGCTTGGAGCTGCAGCCTGCTGAGATGTCCATCAAGAAAGCTGTCTGTCCTTGGGTGTGTACCTCCGAGCCTCCTCAGGAACATGCCACACACCTTTCTGGAGCCCCCAAGGGATTGCACCTTCTGTTTGGCATCATCACTGGTGCTTGCAGGAAGTGCTCGAGACAGCGTGGGCAGGCGGCACGGGCCGGCACTGGAGGGAAGGTATGGCCCCTGTGAAAGAGGCTGGAAAAGTGCCCTGGCATGCCGGGTCTGGGCATGCCGCCTCCCTGCTGGTCTGGGGCTCGCTGGGGGCCACAGGGTCTGGCTGGGAAACCCCATGGGAAGTGCTACAACATCATACCAGGCTGGACAAAAGCAAACCCACATTCAACTCCCACATCTCTTTGGACGGGGACATTTAACAGCTTTGCATGGTGCTGTGCCCATTTACAAAAGCCCAAATTTTTGCCCAGTTCTGTGTGCACCCGGGGCAGAACCCTGGCATCGCAGCCATTGCAATGAGCCAGGCAGAGGCAGCCTGCGTCCCTGCCTCATCGTGGGATCCTGTGGCTGTCCCTTGGCCGTCACGTCACCCCACACCAGCACATGAGATTGCTACCAGCATTGCTTGGACCTCACTCCGAGCAGCCAAACATGTGCCTCGAGGGAGCCCATTCCTCCTGCCCCATGCTCTCCAGCCGGTTTAGAAACCCCACAGGAATCAGGCACCGGGATGTCGGCAGAGCTGCCGGGCACGCGCCGGTGCCCCGCCAGCACCATGGTGTGCAGGGCCCCTCCCCGGCATCCAAAAGCCGCGGAGAGCGTGTCCCCACCGGAGTCAAGAGTGAATACCAGAGGCATGAATCCTGTCCTAACAGCTCTGGGTTTGCAGAGCTTAATTAAAATGATAAAACGTCTGCAAGGCCGGGCAGGCTCACTGGCATGCGGCTGGCGGCAGTGGAGGGGTGATCGGCTGGGCTGGTTTCTTGCTGCCAAGGGGTGCGAGCCAGGGAAGGTCTGCTCGTGCCCGCCCCTCTGCTGCTCACATTGCTCCTGCTCCGGCTGTCTCGAGAAGGAGCCCATCTCCCAGGGACAGAGAGGGATTCTCCCGGTGCTCAGGTTCCAACCTTGCCTGGAGCTTGACTAAACAGCTATGATGGGTTTAGCCCTGTTTCCGTAAATGTGTCTTTGCTCAGACACTTGCACACTTATTTGGGAGATCCACTGTGGTCTGCACCAAAGAATACCATTGCCATTTTTCTCTTCACCTTAGGGGTGGCCAACTTTTGATGTTGCAGGTTCAGGCCGTTGTTGTGGAGGGCAAAGCATTTGAGGGATTTGCCTTTTTGCTCATCCAACCCCCACCACTGCACTCACTGGAGGGATTCAGCTCATTTCCTCTTGATTTAGAAAAGCCTCAAGATCCACCTCTTCTCTTCATCCAAACCCACCTGCTACCCGCACAGAGGTCCTACTCTTACACACTGTGCCTCCAGTCCCCCAGGAGAGACCGCTTCCCTGCCCATGGCCTCCACAGCCAGGAGCAGCTTCTCTGAAGTTTGATGGCTCTCCCACACCCCAGCTTAAACTCACAGCCCCCTGCATGCACAAATACTTGTGTCTACACAAAATACCCTCAAAATAGTCCCAAGGACGAGAAGCCTTTCACGGATCTGGTTGCACTTCACCACCAGGTGAAGGTGCTCCTCTTCCACCTTTCCCACAAGAACTCTCCTCCCCTCACCCCATCCACACTCATTTGTGGGTTTAGGAAATCAGGAGTAAATGCCATAGGAAGCATGTTCATGCAGCTAGAATACCTCTGTGAGCTCTCAGTACCTCCTCTCTGCTGCCTGTCCATAGGAATAAATGTTATTAAAATGCAAGTGCTTTGCAGAGCGCTTGACTTCTTACTCATTTTGTATCTGAATCCTTTGCTGTTCTTAAAACTTGACTATCTTTCCAACATCTAGCAAGATGTCACAGGAACCACAAAAGCCTAAGACACACACTTTTTTTTTTCCTGGAGCTTGCTGGCTCTTACAGTGCCCTCAGATATTGTCACTGCTCTTCCTCCTGAGGGGCATAGCTGAGCTGCTTCAAGGACAAATATTCCAATTATAGATAAAGCAGGGAGCTCTCAGAGGCAGGTGTTAACATTTAGCTTATAGCTCCGGCTTTTCCAGTGCCTCTTTCAAGGTTTCCAGGCGGCAGATGTAATCCTCTCCCCTTCCTTTTCTGTCCGCAGGTCTCACAGTGCTCTGAGCACACATCGCCGTCGCCTCCTGGTAAAATGGAAAACATCCAAATGACACCTCTGCAACACGAGAGCAGGGACAGTGACACGACAGGAGTGTGGAGCACCTCGAGTTCACAGGACGGCACGGGTGGTTGCCCCAAAACCAGCCACCGGCTGAACTAAGGATAGGATTGCAAAGCTGGCGGCTGGGAGAGCAGCCAGGGGACTCGCTCTTCATCCCCTGCTCAGCTGTTAAAGGACATCCCTGTGGCACCGGCCTCTGCTCTGCCACAGATGAGATGGAGTACTGTGGATATATCATTCGTACCTGTGGGACAGCAATAGGATCTACATCAAGCACTGTCGAACTCCCATCCCATACAGGTAAACTACCATTTCTCAGTGGCAGAAGAGAGAAAATAAAAATGGTATCAAAGACAACCAACTTATTTTCATGGAGCAGAGAACCCTGAGGATTAGTTCCTCTGTAATAACTACTCCTGTAAATAGGCATCAAGTAAAAGCCCCTGTCATTCATTGGTGGTATTCTGTTCTGCTGTATTTTTCAGTAAGCTTAGCTAGAAATAACAGAGCATCAGAACTGAGTGTCAGACAGGGAATGCGGCATCAGGAAAACCAGTCCTAGTTTTAATGCTATGACCTTAGGCAAATCACTTCTCTGCCCCACTGTTTGTCCTTCCACACTTTGTCTGTCTTGTCTGTCCAGACTACCTGTGCTGTGGGACAGACACCATCTCTCAAAATGTGTTTGCAACAATTCCCTTGGAGGGCACTGAAGAATATAATAAGTGCTTAGTACACCATAAAATTATTTAGTAAATAACAGGCAATTGTGAGTCATTGCCTTGTAACTCCATGTCTGGTTCTTGGTAAGTATTGTTATACACAACTAAGAGGTGTAAGGACCTACACCTCATCTTCAAAAGGAGCAACCTAAGAGTCTTGACTTGTGGAGTTAAAAATGCAATGACTGAGGCAGACAGATCTCCTGCTCATCCTCTGCAGCAGAGGCACCTCTCTCGGATGGGGAGCGTGAAGAGGACAGCTGGGAGCAGTCCCTGACTTCAGCTGTCCCATTATATAGTGGCAACCACAAGCCCCTGAACTCCCATTATCTCAATCTTTTGAGTCACTTCTGAAAATTTAGCTTCATTTCTTGACACTTAAGAATTTACTAGTTTCTTGGCATTAAAATATGTACTTGGTTCTTTACTGACCTCTGAGCAGGACTTTGTATTCTTTACATTCTTTACAGGTTTAAAAAGGTTTGCTAAAGAACAGCTATGAAGCAGCTTTGGTCTGCAGTGCACTTGAAAAACACACAGCTTTGGGACGGCTTCATTTGTGATCACCTCGTAAGGGATGTGTCCCATTGCCCTTTCCTACCCTTCCTTTCTTCGCCTGTTGCTCAGCTTTCTTCATTCATTCAACTACTTGTTGCTTTCTTGTTGTGTTTCTACAGGATCATCTGGTTCTGCAATACCAGAGAGGAGGTCCAGCTGGTACAGTCATGCCAGGTCTGGTGCTCCTGCCCCATGCAGAGGAGAGCTCATATTGCTGAGGATGTGTCTCCTCACCTCCAAGCCCATCCACCCTTGCACTGCTTTGATCAAACTTTTTGATAGCCCAGTAAAAAATCTTGGGCAATCCTGACAAATGCACATCACAAGAAGTTGAATGAGGCTCACATGTGTTGGAAAGACCGGGCACATACAGCTGATCTGTGAGTTTGATGTGCCCAGGAGCCGTTTCCATTCCTCATAATGTTGGTGGGTCTCTAGCTCATGCTCTCAGGTCTCTTTTCCGTTGTCTGTGCACGTGAAACTGCTGCCAGGTGAGATAGCAGGAGGTGGTGTAAAGCAGGGAGTTTGGTTTGTTTTGGTGAAGATCTGTTGAGATGTCAGATCAGCCAGATGTTTAACCAGGTTCAGGGCATGATTTGAAGAGGAGAGATGAGGAACCGGCATCTTCTTTCTCTCATCTAAGAGCTTTGCATGTATCCCAACAGATAAGGGAGCAATTTTAAGCATTTACTTGCAATAATCTTGCCTGACCAATTAAACCAACCGCCAGCTTTTGTGCCCTCCCCTAAGGACTGCGTTGAAAGGATGTCCATGCAACTGTACCGGCAGGAGGAGAGAAATCACTTCTGCTTCTTAGAAATGCATGGAAACATATGATACAATGAAAAACCTGGGGATATTCAGAATGGGGCTGAGTCCAGGAGAAAGCAAGTGCTTCCTAGATCAGACCCATTCTTTGTTCTCCAAACATCCATGCCATCAAAGTTTTGACCCAGGCCAGTGTGTAGGGGCAAAGTTAAAAGAGGAAAATACTGCTTGTTGCAGGTCATTGCCACATTACTCAGCACTCAACTTGATTGACAGGGCTCTGCTTCTCTGGGATTCCCCTGCAAAAACCCTTTGTGGACAAAACTAGAGCTCCTGGGCTATCAGGTACATTTTATTCTGGCAAAAATGATGGGACTGTTCGTCCTGGGTCCCAGTGCATTCCTCCTGCCAATTCTCCTTAAAAGGCATCACCCACCTGGCCCAATTATGAACATGAACTAGGCAGCCTCGCGGTCACCCTTGCATAGCAACTGCTGGGTAGTGACAGATTTTAAGGGAATTGGTGGTTATCTGATACATAGTTGAGCAGCCATGTCCAAGGCTATAACTGATCCTTGCGCTCTTTTCTTTGCCACAAGCCCACCTGCTAACTGCAGCTCTTTCCATCAGGTTGTCCTCTAAAAAAAAGAAAAAAAAAAAAGAAGGGATTAATCTTGTAGTGTAGTTCAAATTACACAGGAGTTATTTGACAGAGTAATATCTGTGCACTGAGCTAAAGAACCAAACTGGGAGTAAAAAATCAAACAGGGCTGTTCTCTTAACGTTTAAAGCCTAGAGACGAGGCTCAGTTGGTGACACGGTGTAACAGATGACACAGAGGGCAGATTTGCATTTTTTATTTTCGTTTTCAAGGGGTTCTGTCGTGCTGTGATGTGTGCTGCAGGCTAATGCTGCTTTACCTCAAGCTGCTCCCCTTGGGTGAATTTAACAGCTGACAACTTGTATGTTATTCCAGCTGTAGGCAAAATGTGTGGCACCGTGCTTTTTATTTGAAAAATAAAGTCACATTGGTGCAAATAAATGAGACTGGAATCACTGATGTTGCAGATTATTTGCAGCTTGGGACGTACATAAGGTTGAAAAAACACCTCATTTATGAGCAGGTCGATATGGAGGTTAAGACAGAGTCATTGTCCATGTCCTATAGCTGTGTTTGCTAATGTTTCTTAAATTATTCTTTCTACAGAGATAAAATCACCGCTTTCTTTTCTCCCTTTTCTGGTTTTATGATCACAGAATACATTAACATATATTCATTTTTTTGCACTTTTATAGTTGCCTTCGCATGTTTATGAACACCAATGAATTTAGCTCAAAAGCACCTGGAGACAGAAACATACTGATTTACCAGCTTAGAGGTGAAGAAAAAGACCAGGGGGTAGACAGTGGGGAGGGAGAAGGTGGCTGGAGGCAGCTGAGAATACCAAGGAAGTCCTGGAGGATCCAACACACTTCACCAAAGCGCTGCCCAAATCTTCTGGTCACCAGCACTCGATCTTGAACTCCAGCGTCACTGCCAAGGGAAATCCTTTGCAGCAGAAAGGGTCATCAAAGCATGTCCTGGGAGTCATAATTACTGTTGGACTGCCAGTTCTGGGAAACACTGATGTCAGGGCAATGCAACCAGGGGAAAAATCCCCATCGGCTTTGGCTTGGGCCACACTGCCACTCTGTGCTTCAGTTTCCCCATCTGCAGAATTCCTCTTTTCACAGGCTCTGCATGGGCATCTCAGTTAATGCTCACAAGGGGCAGTAAGCCTGCAATAATGGTGACCCAGGTACATCACAAGCACAGATAGAAGAGAGAATTGCTTCCTGGACAGCCTTACCAACAAATTCACGGACAAAAGACCTGTTTGCTGGACAGGAGCTCGCACACATTGAAGCCTGACCTCAGCCATGGTTACACAGGACACTGGTGCAGTTGATGTCACTGCAGCTCACAGCAGTTGGGAAGCAAATAAAACCTCTGTTTGCAGAAGGGGCTGCGCATTTGTACGCCCCTGTAAGCCAGGGGCATACCAGCCCGGGTAATTTCCAATTGAATAAATTACTACTAAAATGAGGAGAAAGAGGATTGCTCCCATTCAGTGCAATTGCGCGCTAACGCCGAGGCTCAGCTGGCGAGCCAATGTCTGCAAGGTGGGTTATACAGAGCAGCACTCCAGGGCACCCTGCTCTGAATTTTGAGCATTATTGCAGGTCAGATCTGCACAGGAGAAAGCAGAAAGGTGTGTGGCCTGAAACTCTGGCTTGAACACCCTTACCAATCCACCTCCAGTCCACATCTCATGGCCACGGCAGCACCCTGCAGCGGGATGCACTGAGCACAACTGGGTTTTCACCTCCCTGCAATGGCATACACAAATATCTGTGCAAAGTGGCCTTTGGAAGGCGCAAAGGGACTGGGTAGGTTTTAAGTAGCAGAGCATCCCCATGGCATCAAAATGCACGTGGCATTAGTAGCATTTATTATTGTGAATTAATTGGGGGTTTTTCTAACGTTCCCTTGTTCTTTTTTTTTCAAAATTTATTAAGTAATTCATGCATGTGTGGAGAGATAGACATTTAATACGATGTTGGGAAAAGGGAATTAAAATTTTCAGGAAGGAAAATCAGCTGGAAAATTACATTTGATCTTTTAATTGAGACAAAGGGAGAAATTAAGAGAGGTCAAGTGATGGTGTGGGACTGACAGGGAAATGAAGATAGAGGTGCTTAAAAATCATATGGAGAGTTATACAGATATGCTTTTCTTTGAAAAAAGGGAAATATTGGAATTTTCTTCAAGTTTTAGATAATTTACTGATACATTTAATACCTGGTTTAGCTTTATTGTTTTTTATAGCCAATACACCAGGCTTCTAGATAAAAGGTGTTTCTGTTCCATGTGTCAGGTTCCCCTGTTGTCATTGCCACAGCGCAGCCTGTGATGGTGTATCTGCCTCCTTAGAGAACACATCTGCTCTGTGGTCAAGGAAAATTCGCTCATAATTGCTTAGAGGTTGTTCTTGCTTAAAACTTCCTCTTACCTTTCATAAAGTATCCAACTACATCTTGAGGGATTTTAGAGAAATAATGTCTATAATTTTTCTAAATCTGATTTGTATTTTTTTGCCTTAAAATGCCATTTCTGCCCTAAATTTGGAATTTCTGTGAAACATTTTTCATTTTCCTAAATGTAATATTTCTCAAAAAAAATCTCCTTTTATGACAAGCAGAGAATTTTGGGTTTACTTCTTTTTTCTTTCAAATTATAGCTTGTCTTTCTTTTAGGTTTCCTTTTGTGCTTTTAATTCCAGTACTATGCAGTTATTAGAAAGTCAGAGATGACAGGACTTGTCACCCTCTTTATTCACTGTCTTACAGTTAGACATCTAGTGAAAGCTAAGCTAAGCTTTCTGCCCCTTCCTAGAGAGTGTGGGACAACCTGCCAGCTGGGTCTCTCTCTGCCCGCTGTAAAATGAGCCCAGAAGACCAGCTCGAGTAAGCAGCTAACTCTCAAATGGCTAAAATTGCGTCAGATGATTTGCACCCAGAGTGACTAGAAGAGAAATGAGACACAGGCAAACGGATGATTGTAAGAAAGCTGAAAAGAAAATGCAGCCTCAGATATCATAAAATCCGTGTGACATTGAGTGACAAGTGAGGAACAAAGGGACTTGGAATGAAGAGTCAAAGAGGAAAAATAAGGAAGAAAATTGTATATTTCAAGCATTTTAATAGATCAATACAAAAATTTTAATTTTTTTTTCAATACAAAACTCAATATTTCTCATAGGTCCGTCTTCCTCATTTTAGGGCTTGTTTCTATTTTTTTTCTAATCACTGACATCTGTTGCTAAATAAATGAAACCCCTGTATCTAGCAGAATAGTTGCTGGCAGCACGAACAGCTTCCTCTGTCTTTCTCTGCTTCTCTTTTCAAGCTTCAGCTGTTATCATCTGCCTTCACACACACTATGTGCTGCTTTTCCTAGTTCCAGATGGCCAGAGAGAAGACAGTCAGCCAACACAGTACAGGCACTCAGGACAACCCCATGAGTCTATAGAAGAGACAATTCATTTTTCCTTTTCTGGCAACACCCTGTTATGCATTTCCTGACCATGCAGGACACAGTGTCATGGTGTAGTTGGTACTGGCCCTTATACAGGGGATTATATGAAAAACCCTGTCCAGCTGCCTATTCCTGCCATCTCCTATCTTTGCAGCATGGAGCATGGCCCCATATGCTTGCATCTTCTCATGGCTTCTCACCAGGGCATGAAATCCATAACCTCCATTTCAACCATTCTGACTGGTGACCGCGTGACCTCAGTGCTACTGCAGAAAATTCGAGCTGAAAAAACAGGTAAAAAAGTATTAGTGTTGGAGGGTCATCACATCAGGCCTAAAGGATATCCATTCCCAAATGTTATGTAGCGTGGAGACAGTCAATTTGTGTCACTTGGTGTCCCAGAAAGGTCCCCTGTCTTGTTTTAGGTATTGATACATTCGAGCCAGCCCCAAGCTTCCCCTCGGGCAGGGGCACCTTGTAGCATTCTCTGTCCATACACCTACAGCCCAGTATACTATTTTTTAAGCCTCCTGTGTGATGGGAGGCTCATGGGAGAACTGCTAATCCTTGCATGACATTGCAAAATGGGCAGATCTGGACAGTGGTTGTAGCTGGAGGGAGGGCAGCAGGCTTTACGTGAAAACTCCCGCTGATCCAAGAAGTGAGGGACCATGATAGCTGGCAGTGGAGCAGCCCTAGTAAGGGTTGCTCTGCAACATGCCATACAGGCAACAGTACTGCAGAGAAGTGCTTGTACCACTGGTACCCCACAGTCCATCTAGGCCTTGGTTGCTTACCTACATCTCCTTTTTTTTGAGTAGTCCCTTAGGAGTCCAGGAGTTCACTCAGGTGAGTAAGCACATCTAATGGATCCCATCAAATGAAAAAATAGCCTTCCAAGACCAACCTCCATTTTCTAAGGTAACCTTTATGGGTTTTCCACTATTTCATTGGTTCCCATTGCTTGGTTTTCCTGAGGTTCTAGTAGATTTTCAGGAAGTTACACCATTTGAAAGGGTCATTGGACCAAAGGTTCAACTTGTAGATCTATATTCAAGTCTGGATGACTAAGTAGGAAGCGGACTCCTAGGCCTATATGGAAAATCTGAGCAAGATGGACACAATTTCATATTGTGACAACAAAAAGGAAAATCCCCCATCTGTGTTATGATTTACCGTCATTCATAGTACAATGAATTTGGAAGCTGAAAGAAAAATAGGGAACTTTGGAAGTCACTAATAGCTATTACTGGAAGTGATATAGCTATAGTGAAACAAATGTGTTCCACTTCCAACGTTCTAATATATTTTGTCACTTTTCTGGAATAGGCAAGAGAACGTAATGGAAATTAGGTTTTATTTTCTATTATTAATTTCTAGCAGTTCTAGTAATATTTGCAAAAAACTTGCTAAACCCAGCTACATACCCACACAGAGAGCCATATTGGATATATATTTAAAAATATTTCAAGTAAACCCAGAGGTTATATTAACATTATGTTACCTCCTACAGACACTAAGATTGGGCAAATTGGGGTAGCCCTTGAATAAGCGTATGTTGAGAAGCAGTGCTTGTGCCACACAACAGGCAGCCTCAGTCCCCAAGAGAGACTGAAGGTGGGCAAGAATTAAGAAGCAGTGTCCAAACTGGAGTCAGACAGTATAAAGAGATGAAAATAAAATCCAGGTCTAAATGCACTCTGTCATACTGGACCAAGTTGTCTACTCTCTTACATTCTTAAGTGCTGTACGCCAGTCTACCATAAAGTGCTTTATCCACATATTCTTCCCTTTGAAACGGATATAAACCCAAATACCAATGGACCCCTGCAAAGGATCTTGAGCCATTTCTGCTGGCTTAGTAACGTCTGCTGATGTATCAATGAGAGCAGCGCATGACTGATTTGATTCGGTGCTAGCACGCAGTGTTGCCATGACTCTTCGTTTTGCAAACTCTTTTCTTCTTTTCCCAAAGTCAAATATGGAAAAGCTGTGACAGCAGCATGAGCAAAAGGATATTGGAAATAATCCTCTTCATTCAGCCTGCACGCAAGATTTAGTGGTGCAGTAGCATTGCAAGGATGATTTCCACGCATCTGATAACACTGTGACACCCTATAATAAAACGTATACCTTCTGTTTCATTTTATCCATTTAAGCCCTTTGAGCAACCAGCAGTTGTTGAGTTCCCCACTCCTACTATTAATAGTCGGGGCAGACCATGTCTGCCTACTTAGATTTATTACATTTTAACTAATCTTGATTGAAGTCTTCGTATGTATAGGCTCCAGAGCAGTCAGTCACCAGGGTTACGCACAACACACACACACACACACACACATCATTTTTCCTGAAATTAGCTCAGCAGATCTCACGTAAAAACCATTTAATATGAAAGAACAGGTTTTAATTCCCCCTTTCCTTTATGAAACCTGGACAACTAAACACAAGAATCACCTCTTTCACCATCACAGGTGAATTCTGAACTTTTACCCATGTGAAAATCCCACTGAAGTCTATGGGGAGATTTCCCTCAGTAGGAAAACTTGTGCAACCCCACAAGTTTTGCCTTTACCAAGCAGCCACGATTCAAAAGAGGTCACACACAGGAATACAGAGAAATTCCTCCCTGATACTCTATGTTTTTGCTGAATATTTTTGATAATAGACTTTATGTTGAGGGATTTGTCAGTGACATGAAAATCCACTCGGGGGAAAATTTGTGATGCAGTTTCTCAGCTGCAAGTATGAGCTCTGTCAAGCCCCATGTACGTGTTGCACAGGGATGATGCAAAAGGCGATGCTCTCCCTATGGCTGAGAAAAGGGTATTTGAAGGCTGCCATGTTCCTGTGTCCCTCCTTCCTCCCCCAGGACTGCATGAGTAAGCTGGGTGGCTGGCTGAGAAGGGACGTCTGAAGACATTCTGAACGCTTTGCTTTAAATGCAACATTGCAATCCCTGTAAGCCAAAATATTTTGTTTAAATTTCCTATTTCAGTTTCTATTTTTTTCAATAAAAAAGTCAGTCATGCTCACTTCCTAAATGTTAAGTCAGCTTCAAATGTTTCTCTGAGAAATGTCCAAAACCTAAAAATAAAATAAAATAAAAATACTTCCCATTCTGAGAAGGAGAAACACCATTCTTAAATTCAACCCACTATGAGTAGTTCCAGGAACTGAATTTCCCAGTGAACAAGCTCTGGGGGAGCTGTGCAACGTCGGGAGCTCCTGCCCTGGGAGAAAAGGCTGTCTCCCTTTAATAATCCTCAGGCTACCATTTCTTGTGTTTGAAGCTGATTTTGCCTGGATGTCTCTTGCAACCACTGATGGGGACAGGCATAGGTGCAGCGGCTGCTGTGGCACGATGCCGAGTGGGAGCAGGGAGGCAGTGCCCAGGCCCATGGGGGCACCATGGAGCCATCTCCTATTCCCCAGAGAAGGGAAAACTCAACCGAGCAGGACTTGGTGCTGCAGAGCTCCAAGTTTTTCCGAAGCAAAATTCCTATCTAGGAGCTTCATGAAGTGCCCAAGTTCAGGTGGGTCTCAGCCACCAGCCTGGTCTCTATGGGAAGTCAGGCAAAGTCCTGGTCTCCAGAGTCTCTGGTGGGTAATTAGCCGCTGCATTGGCCTTTCACTCTTTGATGTCCTCAAAGGACAAGGCTGATAAGGTTAACAGGCATGAGCGTTGCTGTGCTTTCCACACACCGAGGGCATTAGCTGCTCAGCATCCTTCCTGGGCTAGCAAATGTTCCTCATGCAAGAACAGGATAAATCTCTTGGGTTTTTAAAGATTTGCTTCAAAGGTTCTGCAGCTGGGTCTACTGGTGGTCTGCAGCTCAGGCAGGGCAGTGGGTTTGCCCTAGCTGAGAACATGCAGGAGTCTGGGCAGGACACAGTGGGTATGGGCAGAGCCACTGTACAAGGGTTCAAACGTGGTGTCAGATGCATCTGGCTCTTGAAGGAAAGAGCACTGTGCAGGAAATCTGATGTCTTCAGCACACCTGGAGCTTCCTGCCCATGTATAACTCTCCTCCACCATTTGTGCACAGCAGGTCCAAGGTGTCCAGGGTGCAGTCAACATATTCACCATGTGCTACATGTACAGCTTGAAGGTGACCAAGGCCAGCCTGTGGGATTTGGGGATGCTGTTGGCACGCTGCGGGCCCCTGTGTGTGAGTGTGCATGAACTGCAGAGCCCTTCTCACCTGTTTCTGGAAACCCTGGGAAGAAACCTGGCTATCGCCAAAACTCTGCATTTGAGGAGGGGCAGCAAAAGACTGATAAGAAACTGTTTTCTTGCCAGTTCAGCAAAAATCCCAGGGGGAATGATAACTAGGGAGGGGCTTGGGCAGTCTCAGCACGGACATTTCCACCTGTTAAAGCGCTCCTATTGTCTGGGCCCAGAACAAAGGTGACAATTTGTTTCCTCTTACTTCCTTCCTCTGGCACATTGGGGTTTCTGGCCTTCTGTTAGAAACATGTTTGGGTGTTGAGGACAGCCCTGATTCTGTGCCGCATGGCTGGGGCATGGAGAGGCAGTGCTGGAGAGCTGAGTGATGCGCATGTGGTTGTGGGGGCTGGACTGGATGACCCCAAATGACTTCCCATCCTGTGTTGGGTGATATCTTCTACTTTGAATCACTGCTTTGACCTGCAAGCTGGGGGATGGACATTCGTGCTGCTCTGGTGTTGCAGGCAGGTAGAAAATTCACCCTTTTACTGATCTTTCTGTCCCTGATTGTGCAATGTGCTTCTGCCTGCCTGGCCAGAGAAGGAGTGTTTCATAGACAGCTTGTGGTTGGTGGGGTTTGTCCTCAAGAACAAAGTAAAAGGGAGATGTGGGAGTCTGTGTTAGGTGTGGAAAGGTGTTGTGAACACTGGTCCAACACTTGCATGAATGCTTTAGAGAGAGCAACTGTGTGGTTCAGCAATTTCTGCCGGGAGTAGCATAGTGTGTTTGGCTTGTGACAGTGGCATACACCATACGTAGCTAAAGGGATCACTGCAAACACACCTGAATCATTAAAACATCAGCTGCAGGGGATTTGCATCTCATATCTTTCCTGGCACATGTAGAACCTCCCCAGCCCCAGCAACCAAATCAGCCATCCCCTATCTGCTTTTGCCGTAATATGTAATGCAGATCAACAAATCACCACCATGAGGGAAACCTAAACATTTCTATAAGCGATTTCATTAAAAAATGCTTCTCAGAGTCCACATACAGCAGAAGCTGAAACAGGAGATACAACACAGTGATGAATCCATCCATCACCAGCAACATATTTGGGAAATTTCATGTGTTCTTCTGCCTTACATACTTACTGCGAAACTCCGTATCTTATCAGTTTTTCTAAACAGTGTCCAGATTTGCTCTGTAAATAATTTTTAATTCAGAACCATCACTTTGTAACTGTTAATGACATTATTCATAAGACATTTTTACAGTTGTCAGCAGCTTGATATATGTATATATTCCAGTGAAAAAATAAGTGAGCAGCAGACCAAAGCATGAAGATTAAAATGTCATTTTAAGACAAGGGGGCAACAAGGAAGGGGGAAAGTCTTGGTGGGAGACGGAGAGAAATCCTCAATGGCTGCTTTGGAGCAAAGGCTTGGGGATGTGGCTGTGAGAGAGGCTGAGAAGTAAATCTGGGAGCACCAAGAGCCTGAAGGAAGAGCCTCAGTGGGAAGTGGTGGGAACTGAGGCAGGTCTGGATCCTGCAAACGCCACCAGGGAAAGGCTATCGCAATCCAGGAGAAAACGAATCAAGACCTGGCAGAAGTATTACTTCGAGCCACACTCCTTTGATGCTGCTGTGGCCAAAGTAAATTGAAAAAAATATCCTGTTTAAAAGAAAATAAAGGGTTTAACAGAGCGTATCAATTCAGTAATAACAACATTTATAAAACTCTTCACTCTCTGCTGGCCTTCAATGCCTCACTTAGTTACATGCAATTACTTAGTGCATTTTTCTTTCTAAATAGCAAGAAGTCCCCTGCAGAAAGCAAACTCAGAGCTGATTTTTAGGAGAAGCCAATATGAAGTGAAGCAACACGCCGACCACTGAAACCCCCGCTGTGAGCCAGCACGTCAGGGAAGGAGAGCATTTCAGTCGGCTTCTCCTCCCAGAAACAATTTCAGAGGAAGCCTTCATCACGAAGCCGGACCGTGCCCCCAGCCCGGGCCCACTCCTTTTAAACGTCACCCCTTTCCCCAGGCTTTGCAACAGGCTTGGGTGGGCTCAGCCGAGCCTGGCGTGACAGGAATTTCTTAAAAAAATGATCTGCATGCCTCCCTTGAGCCTCCTCGTGCTCACGCTCCCCCCGCCCAGGGGAGGCAGGAGGACTTTGTGAGGCTGCCATGGTCCAGACAGACTTGAAGCAGCCCCACAGGCATGATTGATGGGCACTCTGGTGGTGGGAGCGCCGAAAATAATCCCAACACATGTTTCCCGGTAGCACCTGGCAGCCAACCAGAAGACAGCACCAGCATTTCCTAAATACTGAAAAAATGGCTGTCACCGCAGATGCCTCACTAAATATAACCCTGGTGAGGTGGCAGCCTGTGAAAGGCTGGAGAGGGGCAGCTACCCGGGATGTACGTACAACTCTGGTCCCATCCAAGCCCTGGCTGTCATCCCTCGGCTGCGAGATCTCCAGCACTGTTTGCTGCACCAGCTTTGAAGTCCCAGACCTGATGGGGAAGTGTCTCTCAAGGAGCAGGTGCCAATAAAATATTGAGAATTGAAAATACAGAGCTATTTGAGCAGAGCAGGCTCTTACTGTCCATGGGCAGGAGACATGATTTCGGGTGTCTCTCCATCTCTGCGGCTCTCTGGGAGAAGGTTTGCCCCATTTGAGGCCAGGCACTCCATGGTGCCTGCTCTCTGCTTCTGCAGAGGGACCCAGGCAAGCCCCTTCAGGTGGCACCTAACTAAGAGCTGGGCAGCTTGCACACCTAAAATTTCCTAGCTTTCATGAGTGTTTCACAGAGCAAAGTGCAACCTGGTGTCAGAACCGTAGCACGCAGCTTTTAATTTTTAAAGGAGATGGGGATTATCCTTCTCAGTGCGCCCCTCTCCCCTTTGCCCCCCAGCCTCACCTCAAGGATTAGTTTACCAGCAGAGCCCAGTGGTTCCTCGGATGACGGCACTGCAAAGCATCAGTCCTGGGAGCTGTATTATATTACAGGGTGAGTCAAGGGGTAGTGCTGCCAGTGTTTGCTTTAGCAGCTTGCTGGGCCACCATATGCATCCAGATATGTGGTTCTGACTCTGATATGTGAGTCTCATTTTCCCAAGCTGGTTTTTGTAGGGGGGAGTGGGCTTGACGGGACCTCTCAGGTCATTCTTGAAATCGTGGCCTCTGGGACAAGACCCCATCAAGGTGTTTCATGCTTCTGAAATTCTGCTGTATCTCTTTAAGAGCCAAAATGTTAAATAATGTGCCTAGATTTGTGCTTCTAAGACAGAAAAGTTTGTTTGCGGAGGTTTCACTTGCCCTTCAGCCTGCTATCACCCACCAGCATGAAGGGCATAAGGTCAGCCCTGGACATGGCTGCTCAGCCACAGACACAGATCTAAGGACTTGTGTCATGAATCCTACTAGGGCAGAGACAAAGAGCAGAAATCAGAATTTTAAGCAAGTGGTATTTTTCTTTGCCTCTTGCTACCTCCATGAGGCTTGTGAGCCATGGCAACTGAGAAGCAAGGTGGTGGAGGAGACCCTTCAAATCGGGGAGCACAGAAAGCCCCCACTAAGGAGGAGCCAAGAAATGAAAGCCTGTGTGAGGCCACAGAGCAAAGCAGTCACCGTGATATGCCCAGTCTAACTTCATCTAACTAGCAGGAGGAGCGGCGCAATGACAGCACCATGACTCTGCTTTTACCTGACTCTTACTCAGGTTCCCAGCGGGTTTGTTCTCCTGTTACTTGTGCTTGATAAAGCTCATGTCATGGCATCCTTGCTAGAGATGTGCTAGCTGTGTGCTAACATGTACAGCAGTCGTACTTCATCCTGCTGTGTGGAAAGACCCACAGATAAGGCAAAATAACTTAACCCATAAAAAAAAAGTTTTTTTCTGATTTTGTACTCTAGGAACTTATGGGAATGTTTCTTGTGGAAGTGACAGGAACAACCTTGCTAGACACTAAGGCCAATCTTCTAGCAAGCATAGCCCAAGAAACAGTCCTCTGACAGATAGAGAAGGGCTAAACAGCATGTTTCCAGTCTAGATACTGAAGTCCAGGTTGGCCTCCTTGGTACAGTCAATGGGCATTTTTCTGTTGGCTGAAGAAGGTTACACCAATACTAGATGCTACTGCTGGAGCATTTACTGGTGCAATGATTGCTTTTACTTACTTGATTGCTTTTACAATGTCTGCTGTTGGATGTTTGGTATCTAACACTGCCAGAATTGCACTTCATGAGGGACCTCAGTTTAATAACAGCAATGCAGAAGGAGAGTCCGAGTGCGAGATTTGTTTTTCTGAATTTGGCCTTACCTTTGATTCTGAGCAGAGTGAAGCTGCAAGCAACATTTTCCCGCTCTTATTCATGAGCAGAACACAATAAGCAGAATAGAACAAAAAGTCCATCCTGTGACGTTACTGTAAACTCTGAGATCTGTCCTTTCTATATATTTGCGTAGTGCCTGCTACAGCAAGCCCAGGGGTCCTAGAGACTTGTCATGAGAGAGGCAGTTAACAAAGGAAGGCAACTGCAGACTTTCATTTCAAATCCATCACGTAACATGCTGGCAGAGGGGAATTTTGGAAATTGTTATCTGAAGCTGCCATCTTCTAGATGCAACTCCCCATATGCAGCTCTCACTGCTCTTTGGAAACTCTTGCTTGTCCCCTTTTTTAAATGATTCAGGCTTCAGCCCATCAGGATGAACAATTAATTTCTGAACCAAGGAGCACGGGGTTTCAGGCTTGCAGGTGTTCTCTCTAATAGGAGCTGTCATAGGAACAGTTCCTACAGCAGAGTAGGTAAACAAACGGATATAGAACATAGTCCTTCATAAGACAGCTGGCAAGAAAAGCTGTAAGGGCAGCAGTGTCATTTAAACAAAAATATCTAATTTGGGATCTCCTGTACAGGACACAAGCCCTTATGAGTGGCTAGCATTGGCCCATACTAGAGTGTATGGTTATGGCTGATCCATTTGCTTCTCCAGCATTATCTGCACAATGCAGAATGGAGCATGAGAACTTTTTGATGCACTACTTTGCAAAAAACAGGCAAAACCGATCTCAATGAAAGGGACGTGCAGCTTCATCAGCACTGCATGCATTTCTTGGTTTCCTTTTTTGCCGTGTGCTTCCCTCCAGCCTGGCTGTCTGTGTCCACCTGTTGCCCCTGCTCTTATGTTTCAATTGTAAGCATTTTGGGATACGAAGCATTATCTTCATGTGGGGCACTTGTACAGGGCCTGAGCTGCTGGCCTTAATGCTCGGACATTATGTGTAATGGTCTCCTACAGTGCTATGGAAAGACTTAAGAGCTTTCTGTATTCATAAACCTATAAAGCTCTGTCTGTATGTACATATGAAAATGTGTGCTCGCATGCATGTGCAGACTGTGTGGTGTGGCATTTCGTGACCTCCTGGAAGATGGTGTGTAAGCACATGGGAAGTGTTGGACCTCTGGACCAACAGGCAAGGGGCTGGATGTGGGGGCTGCTGAACCGCCTGCATACCAGCTAGGGGAAGGGACACATCCTGCCTACAGTAACATCTCCTGGTTATCTCAGGGCTCAGGTGTGTGCCCATTCCTGGAGCATGATATGGTGCCCCTGGGCAGGCCCTTGGGAGGTTTGCAGTATGTAGCAGCATGGGGATGTGGTGTATGGAGTCAGTAGCTCTTGATCCAGAAAGAGTAGGTTCTTTGGAAGTGAAGCACTCAGCTGAGGCACGAGTGTTGAAATTCAGTCCCCTTCCCAGCATGTTGTAGGGTAAATCACCCTCTCAGGGCCTTGGTCCCACCCTCCCGTTTGTGTCTTTCCATCCTTCATCTCCTCACTTACCAGTGCCTGCTCTATTGTGTTTCACACCCATGTTTGTGGCATGTGGTAGAGCAATGGGGAGAGACAGGGGTCTTCAGCCCACCTTTCTGGTTCCTCACTGTCTCCTGCACAGCTCTTCTTCAGGCAATGGGAGCAAAAGCAAGTGGGTCTCTCTCCTGGCAAATTGTCAGAGTTTAATTCTTTGAGACTTCATTGCATCAAATCTCACAATATATGGAGGTTCCCCAGGGTGCTTCCTCACATCAGCATGCTTAAGGATGCTCTCAGGTGGTTTTGGAAGAGCAACGCTCCATTGCTGAGACCAAGAGCTCTTGGTCTCCCAGCTTCAGCTGCCCTGCAGCAGGATGCTGACTCCCAAGAGGCATTTGAGGGCATGAAGTAAAATCAGCTATCAAAGGCTCCCTAACTCCTCATACTCATCTTCTTTTGGAAGGCCCATTGTGTGTCTTCCATTCCATCCAGGTATTAGCAGAGTTAACCTCAGGAGCCATTAGGATTTTAATATTCATACTCTTTCCTAATTGTTCACTTCCCAGTGCCTTTTCTTCCTGCCAGGAGATGATAATGTTCCTTGCCTAAAGCCAGATTCCTCCAGCTCCCTGACTAATTTTCCTACAAATTTTGCACCAAAAGCAGTTGGCTGGTAGACATGTTCAACAGTTAAATGATACCTAGGGTGAAATACATCTCCCTAGCTGCAGGTACCTCCATCTAGCTGGTTACCATCTAGCCTGCTGTTGTCTCTTTAGAGTCAACGGCTTCAAGCGGGATTCATCTCATGCTAAAATAGATGCCCCAAATCAGTTACATCCATCCTTCTCTAGAATGTGTTACATGACTGTGAAGGGAGCTCTGATAAGACAGCAGTGTTGCAAATGTCTAAAATGCAGTGACATGGATCCTACTCCTGTGCTGCAAACAATATTCTCGAGTAATTAAAGTTGGTTAAAAAGAACATAAGGAATTATGAAAAATCCACAGCCACACTGAAAAAGTCATCAAAAGCCCCAACTTACTTCTGATTGCTCCAAATGAATAGTTCCTATTAGCTCATAATCCCAAACATCCTTTTGAACCTCCAAATCCCAAGGACAGGCCCCAAGAAATTTATATTAAGCTTCTGTATCAGCTTTCTGAGTGTATGCACACAATTTGCTATCTTATCTGTAAAGAAGTGTCCCTTTCTGTAGCTGAACTGCAGGTTTAGATGCCAGAAACAGCAGCTTTCCAGTTCTGTAGCTGTCAATTTAGGGCAGGCTACTGAGCTGTACATGTGCTTTGCACACCCGTGCCCACATCAAGACAAACATGAGCAAAAAGAGCCCTAAGTTGTCCTGAAAGCCTCTGGGTGGGGAGGAGAGAAAGTTTCACTTTGGTAGTGAATCCTGCATTTTCTCCATTCTCAGTGTCTGTAAAAGCTTCCCTTAAATGCTCCTCAAGTCTCATTTAGCGGGACTTTGACACATGCCAAAAGACAGCCACCTAGTGAACTTCCCAGCTGAATAAGGAGACGCTAAAGAGCAGGGCCCTTTGAACGGAGCATTACTGTTTATTTTAGGTCTTCGGGCAGCAGTTATGCTCTTGCTGTATGGTTGTTCAATAAGCTGGAGACTGTGAGTCTGCAGATACACACATGCACAGACACACAACTGGTTCGCAAACTATCAATTACTGCACTAAAAACAAGTTCAATATCTGCTGAGACACCCAGCTGAAGAGGAAAAAAATAAAAAATAAAATAAAAGTGCAGAACTGTCAAGAGAACTGTCCAGAAGTAATAAGTGAAGTTTTAAAGCTAGGTTTGAAGACTAGCTGCAACTTGCCACACAGGAAAAAACAGAAGACAAAAGCACTATTATGCTTTCTTAAAAATGTAAGAGTACAGCACACACATTCCCTGACAAGGTCATTAAACATGGGTTCAGAGACCCACAACGGCATATGCCCGGGTACAATGGGTGTTTACTCTTTGATTCAGCGAGGTGCTGGTATGCATAGGGGTTGCTGTCGCCTGAAGAACATCGATTTTGGCCCCGTGTGGATCATAACCGCTTGGTTTGGTTAGTGCACAGAAATGCGGCTGAACCCACCCCTTCAGATATCTAATTTGTTTGGAATGACAGGCATGTCCTGACTAAAAATTAATTCTGGCAGGTGATATAACTTGTTTGAATTTGCAGGAATTTGCCATTTGGAAAAAGGAAAAAAGAAAAACATTTAATTAGGGATGGAGCTAAAGTAGCTAATTTGATCTTTCAATGAAAAAAAATAAATTACAGGTTAAAAATGAAGATTATGTGCTCTGGGTGAAGCATGCTGCCTCCTTTCAGGTATGCTTTGATGAGGCTTCTTCCCCTGCTAAGTAATGCAGCACACGTTTCTCTCAAAGTAACGGCAGCACTAACTTGATCTAGTTGTTCGTTATCCTCCTGCTTCTGTCCCCCAACAGATGAGCTGGCCATGCCAGGGATTTATCTGGGGAGTTTTGCTCTGCCGTTCAGCTCTTTGCGGCACATCACCCACGAGGAGGGAAAAAGCAAATCTGGCTGCTGCGGCTGTAGAGAGCAAACTTGCCTTTCCAGGGCTTTCCACCCCATGCCCCATCCTAGCTCAGCCTATCCCCTGTCTGTCCCAGGAAGGAGAGCCCATATACCCCTTCCTCTTCTCGGGAGTCAGGCAATCCCTTTTATCCACACTGTTTTATCCCACCAAGACCCCATGGCACAGCCCTGGCAGCCGAAACGGTGCGGTGGGGAGCAAGAGTCAGGTGGGTACAGTGCCGCTGAGGTCTGAACTAGCCTGAGCATGGCCATGAGACCACTGCCTATGGCTTTGCTGTGCTCCAGAGAGCCCCAGGGCAGCCCTAAAGGAGCAGCTGGATTTGCCACATCGCCAGAGCCACCTCAGCCCCTGCCCAGGTGCAAAACAAGCCTTGCAGATGGGCTTGACCTCAAGACTGCAGAAACCCGGGCAAATTTCCCACTGACTCCAGCACTGCAGATCTTTAATAGCACCAAGGACATCCCAGCAGTGACGGTTTTTGGGCTTCCTTCTCCCAGGGAAGGTTTGGGACTCCATCGTTCCTGCTGCCTCCCCTGGGACACCTAGCCCAGGAGCACAATTCAGGAGAGCCTCGGCAGCCACGTTAGAGCAGTTCTACTGCAGATGCATTCAGACCCACCCTTCCTGTGGCCATGAGCAGATGGTCTAGACCACTAAACCCACATTTTCTGGAAGCAGGTTCTCAGATAGAGACACTTCCTGACAGAGCTCTTTGTCTTTTATCAGGAGGCGCGTAATCTGAAAAAGGCTAATTATTTACTGGAGGGAATATTTTTTTTTTTAATCTTTTCTCTTTTCTTATTAGTGTCCTTCCAGTTTATTACTCATCTGTGGCTTTTTTACAAGTTGTCTTTCAGGTGAGGCGCAGTGAAGTGGTGTTACATTCCATACATGTAGGGGCTTAGCTGTAGTTTCATTGTGTATTCAACCCTATAATTAAGACTCAGATGGAAGACTTTATGCCTTTAAAGCAAAGAAATTCTAGGTTTCTTGGCAAAACATTTGGCTGAGTACATAGAGAGCACCTTAAGTACTTAAATGGTCTCTACGTGAGGAAACCTGATGCCAGAAATGATGTACCTTAAAGGCAGGCTGTTGGGAAAAAGCAAACAAACCAATGCTAAAACGCCTGATGTCTTGAGGTGCATTCTTCCTGCATGTTATTTTTTTCTTGGAAGACGCTCTGTGAGAGGGATTGTATTCTCAAAAATGACTCGTTGCTGGCACCCAAACACTATTAATGTGAGCCACATAAGGCGTGGGAGTCAGCAAAAACCACCCGGCTGGTTTTCAATGAATTATGAGGGACTTGACCATTGCCTTTAAGCAAATCAATACAGTGCTGCTGCAGTGTGCCAACAGCTAGGGAAACTCAATGGGAGGAAGACGGTGCCTTTCTTCAGGCATTACCACACATGACCACCATGCCTGGCCCCTTTGAGGGGGAGGATGGCTGGAGCAAGGCATGGTGGCCATGGGACAGTGGGATGAGGCACGTGGCAGGTTTGGTTTTTGGGTGAGCATAGGGCGTTGGCACAGGTGAGCTCTACCCATGAGAAAACCCCTGTGGGGAAGAGGAGCAGAGTGTCTCCTCCAGCCCATAGCTCTGCAGGGGACACCCAAGGGCTGTGTCCCTCCTCCGCAGGCAGGAGGAGATGCCCTGGTTTTGCCTGTGGTGTTTTCCCATCTGGGCGTGCACCCATCGTCTTCCTCCGCCTCTCCTCTCCGCATGCTGCCCTGCAGCCTTTGCTTCATCCCTCGGAGCCTGCTGATGTGCGAACTGTACCTGCTGCTGGAAGAAAGGCTTTGGAGATGGGGGTCAGTGGAGCAGCCCTGTGACCCACCTCTCCACAGGGAGCACAGACCAGTGGGTCTTTTGTTTTTTGTCTCCTGCTGGAAGGCAGCACAGATCAGTGCAGGCTCCAAAGCTGGACACCGTAGGTAGAAAGAACACAGCCATTAGGCTCAGAATAAGCAGCACAGGTCACATCTCCCCATACAAATATCACCCTGCTTTTGCAAAAGGCTGTGCTTCTGCTCCAACACCAGGGTGGTGCAACATGGGCTAGTGGTGTTAAAAGTCACCACAGCGGTAATAAAAGGCTATTAATGCTAACAATAATGGTGTACAGTCCAGGCAGCTCTTTTTCCACCAGTCAATCTCAAAATACTCCAAAAAGGGATCAATAACGTGTTTTTATAGATAGAGAAACAGTGGCACAGAGCAGTGACCTTGTCACTGTCATCCAGCTGGCTGGCGGCAGAGCCAGCAGCAGAATTAAATTCACAACCCGTGCTTTTCTCAGCCTAAAACAAACTCAGCTTTACCATTTTGAGTTTTCATAGCACCATTCTAAAATTTGGCAGAGAAAGGCGCATGTAACCTCCACTCACCTCCCCTGTGTTTGGGGCCTATCAAATGTTAAATGAAATGGCAGAACCAGAGCAATAAAGATTTCTATCAATGGGGGACCTCCCACTGCACAAGGAATGTATTTAGTTTGACCTTCAAAAGTAAGTAATTTGCCAAAAGTCAGCCAAGCTTTTTAGGGGTATCTGTGCTTCTTTCAAGGAGATGGTCTGCCTATCAGATGAGCCAGAATCCTTTGGGATGTGAAAATTACAACAGCCTCTTTTTCTTTCTTTTTTCTTTTTTCTTTTTTTTTTTTTTTTTTTTGTTATTAAACCG